>ML781374.1:1234811-1273828 GCA_009831015.1 Picea engelmannii | reverse complement strand
ATTTTACCCTAGTCAATGCCTCAGGTGAAAATTGAAAACGACTTCGTCGTTTCGTGACTCGGGACGTGTGAACTCAAGGATTAAAGTATCCGACTTGCGAGATCCCAAAATAAAACAAAAAGAGCAAACGTTCAAACAAAAGTGGACTTGTTTTGAGGGTAGAAAAAGCATCGCTGCTTATTCGACAAGGTTGCAGAGTTTTCAAAGCTTTGGGGGGGGGGAAATCAAAAGGCCATCTTTAGATTTCAAGTATCAAAAATTGAAAATTGTGAAGGGTAAAAATAAAACAAGGGCGGCTCCAACAGAGGGGGAGGCCCATTGCCTCGCTCAGAAATTCCTCGGTGATTTCTAATTGAACATCGCCCACTTTGGATTTGCATCCATCGAAAGTAAGGGTGAACTCTATGGTTGCTTGTATGTTATAACCCTGGAATTTCTTGAGAAACTCCACCCAACTCTGACTCTTAAGGTCTTTGCTTGCATCATCATACAAAAGCAAGATTTGGGAGACATTTGGCTTGACACAAACGACAGGGGCCATAAGGGTTTGGACAGGCAATCACGAAGGCAACCAGAACTCACTGTGAGCATAAAGGGTGGAAAAAGCAGAGGAAAGCCAAAGAAAATAACAAAGGATCAAAACCCACCATTACCCTAGCATGACCAAAATGAGAGCATAAGGGGTTTCAAGCCACGAAAATTCGGGCGTTTTGGGTAATGAGTGCCCTGAGTACAAAATGAAACCCAAGACTCTAGTTTGTGATGATGGATCTGTCAATTCAAACTGCCACCTCAAATAGAGTACAGGGTACGACTGGTTCGTGTTTGAATCTCATCATTGTGTAATGGGTGAAGTCGACTTGCTAAGGTTAGGAGAAGATGCTTTTTACAAACCAAAGAATAAGGAAAAGTTAAAATCAAAATCGATTCACCAAGAATTATAAATGAAATAAACCTATAGTCTATTTCCAATCTATTCTTCGTGTATTCTCCAAGTACTCAAGATATAGCTTATAATCCAAAAGAAACTTAAAACAAATGTTTTACTGATATATGATGAGCTCAAAGAAAAACAACAATCATCAAAAAGAGGTGTAAGCACATTGACCCTTTTAAAGACATAAGCCTCAGATACAATTTGCAATATGATCATAAGTTTCAATGTTTCATTCATGCTTTTAGTCATGAATGAAGCATGAATACGAAAATAATAAATTAGGAACAATCAAAACATCTTCTTTACAACCGAGTAATCACATTGAAATAAAAATATTTACATGACGAAGTGTAGGCAGCTATAGAAATTGTTATTTGTCACTTTAAAAGGCAAAAATCGTGTAGGGCTGCCAACATAATTCAAAATATGATCGACCTTACTAGCCTTATATTGGTCGAAGGTAACTAGGAGACTCAGTTTCCTTTAAGGTTGACCAGCATTAGGCGGTTCCCTAGGTGGTTAGGTGAACCTATCTTACCAACTAAACTAGGATCCAAAACCCCGAAGGTTGGAGACACAAAGAACCCAAAATCGTAGATCGATGGATCCGCTAGGTTCTTTCCCAGTTGTTGATATACCAGGGATACGTGGCGTTAGCCCCTTTAGTTTGGAGACTAGAAACTTCGGGAGAAAAGACGAGTTTGTATCGCAACACTCCTAAATGTTGAATCCTCGAGGTAACAAGAGACATAGACCTATAAATCTATGTGACCAGATCTCGACCTTGAAGATCTGAGGAATGTTAGAAGCCCATCATTCTAGGGTGACGTGGACCCCAGCTTGACGTGCCACATGTCACCTAGATTCATTTGTATCACATACCCTATAGTCCCATTGGAACGTAACACGTGTCACACTAACCCCTCCTACGTGTCATTTCCTGGTACATGTCCGCTTAGCTAATGTATTTGGTGAAGTGACCGACACTTTGGGACTCTGGGGGAATTTGGGATGTAGTATGGTAGAGAGACCAAACTACTTGAAGTCTGGAGCCACGTGGTGAGCTCACGGGACTTTGGAAGTTTGGAACTCCGGGAGGTCTAGTTTATAGATAATAAATAGGTGTGAAGCATTGAAGTGCCAAATCCCTCCATAAATGACATAGGGGAAAGAGAGTAAGTCTAGTCATGGGATCAGACTATGGATGGTCTTCCATCGTGGAGGAAGGAACTTGGAAATAGAATGCATGAGGTGGATCCATGTGGGTGCCACGTGGCCCTCAACCAATGAATTCCCAAAGAACTTCAGAGAGATATATCAACCGGTTCTCAACTCGGTTTTGAGCATGGAGACTGTGGTTGGAAAACTCTGGACGAGCAGAGTGTGGTAGAGACCCTGAATGAAGGATTTGATCACTTAAGGAGAATGAAATTTTGAGGCCCCATTCCTAGGAAAACCACTCAAGGTTCGAGTGTGTTACAGTTCATTATAAGGTCGCAGATATGATGGTAGAAGTTATGTTAGGGATTTTTGCATTAGAAGGCAATCCTATTTTATGAGGGAAATTTATTGTGGATATGTATCATTGTGAATATTGTATTCTATGTGTGAATGTTGTGAGAGAAAGAAGAGGAACTTACAGCGGGTGTGTTGTAGGTTGTATCCCTTCATTTGTTGGATAATAAAAAAGGAAGGACCTTACAATTTATATGGTGTACATAGCCCATATTGGGTGAACCACGTATATCTGTATACTTATTGTATTGTGTATCATATATGTTTAATTTTCACATTTCTTTTATTTTATTTCTCCGCGATCATGTTTTTCTAAAAATCCCCCTGATATTTCTCTCTACCTCGCGGAGTCCTCCAACTCTGCCACCTTCCTTTGTTACTGCCTATACATTGTTGCGACATCCAAATGGCGACATTCCAGTTGGACGAAGAATCCCTCTATCTGCTTGATGAAAAAAAACATGTTTAGATCTCTCTTTGTACCACAAAAAAATACATATATTATCAAAAAATCAAAAAATACTTTTTGCAAGGTCACGTTTTCGAATCTTCATTGTTTCTCCTCTCCTTTGCATGTTGGTTCTACGAGCAACCTTCTTTGGATGAGGATTAGGATTAGATTCATGGTCTGAATCATCCTCTGAGTGGTCAAAGAAGATCTCACCTTCACGGGGGGAAGGGGGTTGGGAGTGGAGATGGTACGTGTGAGTCAAAACCTACTCTACCACATTTGGGGGGAGTTGTTCCACCACTTGAGAACATGGATCATTTGAGTACTCCTCATTCACTTATGAATTGGAGAGGACTTCAAACCTGTTTTTATTTTCTTGTGAGCTAGAAGCTTGTGGTTGTTTTGAGTCAGGTTTCTTTGGATTGGAAGGAGATCCTTGTTTGGGTTGATTCTTCTCTTGAGTTGGTAGGGCTCCTTGCTTCTGTGGTTGTTTCTTCTTCTTTGGTTGTTTCCATTGATCCATTTTTTCTGCAAAATTGTCCAGGGTTAGGTTGATGGCCTCGGGAAACCCCTTTTCGAGATTGACTTCCACACAGATTCGAGCACAATATTGAATATCATCCTTGGGTTCTTCTCTATCTATGTATTTTCCAAAAGTATTCACTATATTTTGGATTGTCTCGACATTCCAACAGTGCAGTGGTGGAAAGGGGAGTCTTACCCAGATAAGAACAACTGTGGGAATATCATTTTCAGGATAGAAATTTGGAGTCCATCTATTCAAATAGATACCTCTTGATCCCATAAAGTAAGGCCTACTTCTGAAGATTAAGTCTCTGTCCTCCTTGTTTTTGAAATGAAAAGCGAAAAAAACCCTTCCCAAAAAAAGTGTGGGAGAGATGACCCTTAATGAGGGGTTTCTAGTTGTGGTCGATCCATAATTCCATAGACTTAGGCGACATCCAGATGCCTATAAATTGACCTATCAATCTTTTCTCAAAAAAGTGGAGCGTTAAGTTTCTTGAAGACATCTGGACATGCACCGAGGGTATTTCATCAAGCTTCTTAACAAAGTGGGAGGGAGACAGCTTGGAGGGCTTGGGGAGCGAGGAAATGAGAGCGTTGAAGGTTGCAAAAGATGAAGAAGGTGGGGAAGAGGGGGGGGGGGGGGCATATGCGCCCCCACCTGAGGCTGAATCCATGCAAACCAGGAAGCAAGGATACGAGGGGAACCAGAGCTAGGTTTCAGTACCAAGGGTATCGCTAGAGTTATTATCCCATCTATGGCACAAATATTTAAGAAGTATTATTACTAAGCATATATTTTTGCAATATGCGTACTCTAGTTCAAAAAATTACCAAAAAGAATCATTTAAGAAGTATTATTACTAAGCATGTTTTTTTGTAATATGCATATTCTAATTCAAAAAAAATCCATATTAATATTTTTGTTATATTTATTTTCATATAAATATTAATTGATCTTTTTATTGTGTTTTTTGTTTTTCAAAAAGATTGATAAAATCCCAAAGGACAATCGATGTGATATATGAAACATGATAGTGAGGATGTCAAAAAAAGTGTACAAGGAGATGGTCGAATAAATGAGCATAATTGCATCACAAGAGGAACCATCCCAACATCAATGTGCATCAGATGTATGTATTCATTGATTTTTTCTATGTATAGAGAGTTTAATTATCAAATGAAATATTAATTTTCAATTGTTTTTTTGTTGCATAAATAAAAAATGGAATCCATTCAGCACACAAGATGGGATGGCAATGAAAAAAAGTGTTGATCACAAAGTTTGTGAGTACTTAGTGCATTTTTCTTACTTAAGATTTCATATTTGTTGTGATGTGTATATTTTAATTGATTTACAATCATCCATGGATGTTTTCTAACAAGTGCTAACTTACAATGAAAAACCATCGGAACATTTGATTGACATTGTATTACATATAGGTTGTGAGTATATGTTGGAGTATCAAGGGTTAAGGGTACAATTTGTAAATATATGGATGATTTACATTGTTACAATGAGCATAGGTGTAATCAATTGGTATATTTTTTTTAAATGATACAACACATTAATGCAATGATTATATCCAAATGTAATAATTAAAATATACAAATCAATAATATTATAAAAATGTTTGATTTTTTAATGATTAATTGTCATTTTGTAGAAAAATTAGAGGTTGCATTTGCATACCCACAACGTGGAAACATTCAACACTATACCATATCATTGCAGTGTATTCATTTGAACTAAATGGTGATATTTACACATGTTTACGCATCTATGTGGTTTATACATATTTACGCACTCGTGTAAAAATCTTAATGACAACAAATGCACCACTTCCTTCAATGATACTATTATCATTGGTGTTATTGTTATCATAATCTTTACAAGGACTTACAGTGCACAAGTTGTTATATGCACTAGTGCTTTTACATATGAAGTATGCATCGATACTTTCATGATATAAAATATGCATTGGGGCTTCATAACATATAAAATACACACATGTGCATATCATAAATGTAGCACACTAGTGCATATTATTGATATGAATCCACCGATGATTTCAATAAATAAAATACATATCGAGACAATTAAAATATGTTATATGCATTGATGCTTGATGTTGGTATTTTGAGGCACTAGCACATATCAGGATGTTGTGCACCAATTCTATTTACTAATTTAAGCACACCATGAAAGAAACCTCCGTTGGAACCTCTAGTTGCCCATAATTTTTTAGTTATAATGAAAATCTATTAAAACCTCTAATACCAAGAGCAAAGGTTTTTTGGATAATTTTTCCCAATCTGGTAACATTAAAACCTTTATAAAAACCTCTGCTTGAAGGTGTTTTCATTGTAGTGTGAAAGGCTTCCTAAAAGTGATAAAGTGAACCAAGGAGCTCGTGGGAGTAAACACACAAATATTTAGGTTGAACAACCTCCCACCAATAATCATATTTTGGGAGGACTTAAATCTGTTGTTGGAGGTGATCATTGATGGGTTCCTAAGGGCATGCACTTTTCTAAGGTTGAATTGAGGAATTTTGATGTAACAAATGTATTTACATGGATAAAACAAATAGAGAAATACTATGAATTGCATAAAATTAGTGATGATAAGCAAAGGATTTCCTTAACAACTCTATATTTTGAGACAAAACCATACTAGTGGTATCAATGGGTAGTTAAAAAGAACCCTCATTCTTATAATTGTACTTGGGGTTTATTTACAAGGACCCTAGAAGTACAATATGATAAATCTTGGAAACATGACTACTTTGGTTAGTTGAAAAGAATCAAGCACTTAGGTGGTGTTGAATATTGTAGTTTAGAATTTCAAGTATTAGCCACGAGGGGGGGATAACATAAGAGAACATAAGATACAAACATATGTTGGAATCTTACATGGATGGATTGAAAGAATAAATTAAATATGAGATTTCCCTAAGACATCAAAAATATGTTGGCGAAGCTATGCAATTTTCTCATCATATTCAAGCCAAGAATATGGATACATGCAAGTTTAACATTGGAACATATGGAGGAGGTAGAGATAAATGTGTTCATCATAAGGAAACCATGCCTCAACCCACTTGAGTGTCACAAAAGGAAATGGAAAAATAAGAGAAAAATGAATATGCTTTGGTTGTGTAACAACACCCCCCTCCCTCCCCCCCACCCGCCCATTGTGTATGTCCATTATAGTGCAATATTAGTTTTTTGTGATGGAATTGTTATCCTTTTATGATGTATATTTATTTACTTAATGAAAATACATGTTAAGTTCGAAATATATAAATACACAATCATTGCACAAGATCCAAAGAACAATATAGAAAACCCACACTTTATTATTATGAAAATCCTTAGGGTAGGCAAACACCATACAATAGATCCTATTATGGAAGGGGTCTACTCATGTTCACTTGCCTCTTCGAGGGGGAAACCTCCTAATGAACTACTGATCCAAATAAAATACTTCTTGACTTTCCTTTACATTGCTTGAACCCCTTTATATAGTGCTACCAACCACATAAGAACATTCTAGAGGAGGAACCTTCTAGTAACTCCTTTTACATTTATTGCATTCACACTAGGCATTATTTATTAAAAGTGGCCTTTATACATAACAATACTTATCTACTATTATTCCCCTTGGGTACCTCCCTAGGTACCCCATATTATTCCCTCTACCTGCATTACATTCTATCCCCCTTATGAAAGTGTTGTCCTCAATGCTTGTTACGAGGGTGTACAACAATATACCAGGGTCCCATGGATAAGTGTGGACCATAATGTTGAAGTAGGCTGGAGAACCAGGGTCCCATGTCCCATGTAGGAATGTGATCTACCATGCTAAAGTAGTCCAAGTTCCACTGTAAACCTGAATCCCATGTCCAAGTGCTCATGTGAACTCCATGCTAAAGATATTAAAACTCAATAGCCATCTAAAAATGATGCTCCAAATATCGATACCAGCCATGTGGATCCAAATATGTAAAATCAGCCAAAAACTCATCCACTACTACTAGTGAATATGAAAACTGAAGAAGAATGTGCATATAAGGCTCATGTTTACTCTCCAAGATGCGCTCTACATGAGGTGTTGTAGAGTCATCAAATAGAATATGAAAGTGGTTTTCATCCCAAAAACGACAACTATCCATATACCAATCATCATAATCGACCTCAAAATAATACCAAGTAGATTCTTCTTGATTATATTTGTCCCTAATGTCTTGCATAATTGCAAGTGTGATCACTTGAATATTTCAAACACTTGCTTGAACACCTTTTTGAATACTTGTCTCGAGGGATTCAATATTCTATTGCAGTTCCATGAGGAGTTGAGAGAAAATATCCATTGGAAACACCACATATAATATACCAAAATAAATCTCTAAAATTCTCCATACAATGGCACCGATCTGGTAGCAATCTAAGCACCCTGTGAAAAGTTATAAGCTCTATAGTCTTGTTGTCATCACGAAGACCCTAGAAAATGGTCGATTTTAAATAAGTGATATCTTCAATTTCGAAGCTCTGATTCGTATGATGTTTTTTTGAAATGGGGTAATTTTGCAAGAGGAAATCATATCCTCAAATTTTTGGGGAAAATTTGGCACCAATTGCTACAAAAATCAACAAAATCATGCAATCTTTTGCAAAAAAAAAACTAAAATTTTGTAGATTTTTAAATGCTAATAACTTCACTTTACGGACTTTGTTTCAGATGATTTTTTTTTTTAAATTGGTTGTTTTTCCGAGAGGAAATTAGATATACAATTATTTTCTACAAATTATGCACATAACTCTACAGGAATTGTCCTAAGTGTCGCAGCCCTCTTTTTTCCTTCTTGAAAAAATATGCAAATAGAAAAAGAAAGAAAAAATCCCTTTTTTTGTGGCCAAAAAAAGTGCTTTGTTACCACTTGTTAAGTTTCAAACATTTGAATACACAATCACCATGGATAATCCAAAGAAAAATATAGAAAATCCACACTTTTTTCCTCACGTCTTTGTGGAAGGTGACTTGGTTTTGGTTTATTACCAAGACCGTGACAAGCTAGAGGCTGGAAAGTTTGAACCTATGTGGTATGGTCCTTTTACTGTCAAGTTATGAAAACCCTTAGGGTAGTGAAACACCATACGATAGATATTATTATGGAAGAGATCCACTCATGTTCACTTTCCTCTTCAGGGGGGCAACCTCATATTGAGATACCACTCCAATTACAATACTTCTTGATTTTCCACTACATTTATTTAACCCCTTTATATAGTGCTACCAACCACCTAGTAACATTCTAAAGGAGGAACCTTATAGAAGCGAAACCTTCCAGTAAGTCCTCTTACATTTATTGCATTCACACTAGGCCTTATTTATTAAAAGTGGCATTTATACATAGAAATACTTATCTACTATTATTCCCCTTAGGTACCTCCCTAGGTACCCCATATTATTCCTCCTAGATACACTACAAGACCCCTCAATGTACATGTACATTGTTTATTACGGCTGACTACCTACTTATTGATTATCCTTGATAACGACTAATAAAGGTTTGGTTGATGCTTAAGAGTATCACCCCTTAGTGGATAATGGCTCAGTGTTCCTTAATGAACAAATGTTCTTTCATTAATTATTTCTTGATGGCATCCCCTTATTAATTATCATTCGACATTTACATGATGTGACTCCCCTATTGTGGAAACTGATATTCTTTGTCTTGTTTCCATGTTGGTTGGACATTATGCACCTTCTGATGATAGTTAGGAGATGTGGTTTTGGACTCCTCATCCCTGGGATGGTTCCTTGTTTGATATTTACTTGTAGTTAGACATATGTGTGAATATACCCTTGATGGCTTATGATGAACAATCCTTACTTTATATGTTGTTAGAGGGCTTATTCACATAGTCAAGATGGTGTCCCTTATTTATATTGCATGATGTTTATATGCTACAACTGTTATATATGTGTTCATGTTCTTAGTTGACTAATAGAAGATGGTGTTATGGACTCATCACCTCTTCGTTGTTTTCTTCTATTGACCACTTTTGATGGCAGTCATTCTAGAACAACCTTTTGAGATTCAGACATATGTTATTGATTATGTTTTGGGCATAGTTCTCACTCAGAATGGTCATCCAGTGGCCTATCACGGAGATAAACTATCATATGCAGTATGTAAGTACCCCACTTATGACAAAGAAATGTATTCCATTATACAAGCCTATCATCAATGGAAGCATTACATTCTCAGGAAGGAGATAGTCATCCACATTGATCACAAGCCTCTGTAGTTCATGTAGACACAAGGCATCTTGTAGAACAACCGCCATAACAAAGTGGTCCAAATACTTGCAATATTTTCATATCAACATCAATTATAAGACAAAGAGCACCAACCGCATCGTTGATTGCCTCAGTTGACCTCCAGTTGCAGATTTAAGCACGGTGCTCCACTCCTACCGACATGAGGCCTCAGGATGGCCCCAACTCTATGGGACCGATCTTGACTTTTCTACCACTTACCAGATGTTGGGTGCAAGCATATCAGACACTAACTTTCATCTTCATGAGAGACAGTCTTATCATCTGGGCCATTCCTTTGTTCCTTCAAGCGAGTGGGTGAAGATGATTAGGGAATCTCACTACAGTTGGATGGCAGGACACTTTCGTGTGGAAAAGACAGTGGAAATATTGTGAAATTATTTTTATAGTTTGAAACTTAGAAAAGAAGTCGAAAAGTACATTTGGTCTTGCACTGCATGGGCTATTTCCAAACCAACCATCAAGAATCAAATCATGTACACCCCTCTCCCTACTCCCGACAGGCCTTGGGAATCCATCTCTATGGACTACATGTCTAGCCTTCCTTCAACCAAGAAGGGAAATAACTGTGTTTATTTGGTTCTTGATCAATTTTATAAGATGTTCATTCTAACAACCTGCAAAAAGAGTATCACAACAAAGGCCACTGTGAAGCTCCTCTTCGAACAGGTGTGGGTAAATTGTGGGATACCGCAAACCATCATCTCAGATCGAGATAGCAAGTTCCTAAACACATTTTGTCTGAGCCTTTGGTCACCATTGGACACCATGTTATCGAACAAATCGGTAAGTGACGACACAAACTAATCTCCCTAGTTTCACCCCGAAACTAGAACAAAACAAGACAGTATACTAAACTTTCCTTAGATTTCAGATATCAAATAAGAAGACGATCCAAAACATACCTTTTAAATGTTGTAGACTTGACCTTGCCAATGTGATCCCAGCTCCGTCGTAAGGCTTATGGAGAAGTATATGAAAAGAAATAAAATCCAACGAAGACAATAATAACAAAGTCTATTTGATATGAAACTATGTACATGATCAAGGAATCATACAATATGGACAAGTAACATTCATATAGGAAATAAAAGTATATATGTATTAAAGAATATGGAAGAAAAATACAACTAGATGCCTTGATGTTGTCAGGTTGCTTCCAATAGTTCCTTTCTTCCCACACACTTATGCTTCATAGGTTCTGAGAATATATATATGATAGCTACTTATGATATCATCTTGACAAAGTGAATCTCAAATACAACATACAAGCTCTAAAAACTCCAGTCTACAAAACTCAAGAACTAGCCATTCCAAAAACTCTAAAAGCTCACTTTCCCCATGAGAACTCCCTTCCTTTTGTAATATAAAAAGGATAGGGTGAGGAGGTTATGATGATCCCAATATATCAGGGATGCGACTCAAATCCAAACCAATCAGAGGCCACCTCACCCTCGAAGCTTCTCTTCTAGAACTTTCGAGAAATTCTTCTTTTTCCTTTGTATGGAAAATTGTCGCACCCTTAAAACTGAGAAAACCGCAACGATTTTGCAAGCCACTGTGGTGCAGCCTACGATGATCCTATATCATCACACCCTTAACATTGAGAAATGTGCGACAATCCCTTTTCATAATTTTTTAATAAAGGAAAAGGTAATTTTCATCTTTCTGGGAAAATGTATCTTCATTTTTCTTCAGGGATTCAAGCCATTGATCCTTCTAAATACAAAGGATAGGTTCACATAATTAATGGTCATAAGGGTGAAAAAAATAATGTGTAACAGTAATCCCCCCAGAGTATGAAGTTAGAACAGAGTGATAGTTGAACTACTTTGTCGAGTGTGTGTAGGGAACAAGGAACACACCGGTCGGAAACCTACCAACAAACAAGGAAATACAGGACAATAATATATCACCACTGAGGTAGGAATTCCCATACTCATAATACAAATGAATCAAATCATAAATGTCGACATGCAAATATCCATGTCAAGAAAGACAGGTCATGGCCACCAAACATACACTGTGGATCCATGCCATTATGACTCAAATATGAACATAGCCACAAAAAATACACTATGAATCTATGTGTTAAAGACTCAAATTTGAACATAGCCACGAGACATACAATGTGGATCTATGCAATAGTACAATCTGAATATACTCCAATGCAACCTGAATCTGTCAAAAAATATCCAGGGTCTTCATCTCCACCACTCTATAGTACGAATCTAACCATGTGAATACATGTGTTGAAGTTGAACATGGTGGAAACCACTTGATTACTGGTCATTAGTGTATATCATTAACAAGTGTGAGGGAAAACACCATTAATGTCAATGACTCCCAAGGTGCACTAGTAAAATCCAACGGGTGTGAATTAATGAGCTGAAGTCGAACACTCGGCTGAATCTCTCGATCAGGAGTCAATAATAAAAACCCATTGTCGAAAGAGAGGAAACCTATCATTGAGGCATGCAAGTTATAAGGTACCAATTATTTTCTAAGTCTAATTCCTGGATAACGAGTTGGAGTCAACAGGAAAAGACTCATCACAGGAGGGCCTTAATGTATCCCCCATCAATGACACGAAATGGGTAAAAATATTTGAGGTAGATCAGAGTAACAAGTGATTCAAGATTGACTCAGGGATGGTCGACGCAATAGAAGGCTTAAGGACTGCAGAAATGGTCGAAGCAATAGAAGGATTTCCGGGTTGAACTTCTCTTTGAACATATTGATGAAACGACAACAGTCTTGGAAACACTGACTCAACAACAAGGATCACTGACCAATTTGTAATCTTATAAAGGAGTATGATCGAGAGACAAGCAAATTTTCCAACCTAGACACAAAGCGAGTGAAAGGGTGTCATGTTCAAAAGTGACTCTTCCATAGAATACAGGTTTAGATACATTTCTTTTCCAATTCTTTCCCCACCATTGTTGGCGAGTACCTCTTTATTTTTACACAAGATTGAGGAGGATAACATATGCTTGAACTGTAATATCATCCTTCGGATGAGTCCCTCGGAGTATGTTTAACGAACCCTAGGAAGGAGTGGTTTGGTCCCATATGGGCCTTTCAATGTTTGTTTTACGAGTCCAAAGAAAGAAAACTCAGTGGTATTTTCATGTTTATGGAGTCTGAAAAAACTTAAAGAAAACGCCAAAATGTCATTTTTCGTAAAGTAGTCTCATGAGACCGAAAAAGAGATAACCTATCACTCAACAGACATTTTCTTCAAATACTTTAACAAGTGTGAAAAGAACAAGATCGCTCGGCAATCTTTTCATGTTTAGAGAGTCTGAAAAGAGATTAAATGGAACTCCATGGGGTTCCTTTTTTGTATAACCTTTACGAGTCTTAAAAAGTGATAAAAGTATACTCAGTTACATTCTCGAGTATTTACAAGCATGAGAAAGAACAAAGACTAAGCTCAAGATTGTTTTCATTTTTACACAATCTTAAAACAGAACAAAACTATGCTTGGGATAGATTTTATTTTTACACAAGCTTGAACCAGAGAAAACTATGTTTGAGGCTTCCCAATGCATAATCCAAGGATGGTTGGTACTTAGCCCCCAGCTTAAGAAGCTAGCGTCTTAACTTCAGCATGAAGTCCATAGGTTGTAAGAATTGCCCCCCAAGCTTCATCTCATCCAACGACACAGGCGGATGAAATGAAGCTTCAAATACTATACGTAAAGAAGTACTTGAATCGATCGAAGAGGGGGGGGGGATGTATTTCATTTTTTAACGAGATTGACACAGGAAAAGGAACTATGCTCAAAAATCCAGGTTCAATCCCCAGACCTTTGTTTCATTTTTTAACGAGCTCGACACATAAGAAGAACTATGCTTGTAACCTTTGTTTCATATTTTAATGAGGTTTCTACAGATATGAAAAAACTATCCTAGTAAGATTTGTTTCATTTTTTAACGAGGTTTCCATAAAGAAGAAAAACTATCCTTGTGACCTTTGTTTCATTTTTTAACGAGGTTGCCAAAGAGATGAAAAACAATCCTCACAACTGGCTTCATTTTTTAACGAGCTTGAAATCAAAAAACCATGCTCAAATCTCTCTTCTTGATCATGGCTTCCAAGAGGACAATGCTCTAGAAGCACACCATGTCAAGGGACAAAACTCGATCATGGCTTCCAAGAGATCTTCACTAGACGGAAGAAACACACTCTGGAAGGAACACATGTCGAGGGTCGTGACAGGGGTAAGGAGATCGGGCTCTAAAATCCCTATCAAAGAGATCACCATGTCAACTACCAGATCTAAGTAATAAGAGACTGAGCTTATAGTGAGAGGCTCATCGGCATCGATATTTGAAGGCATGGGAGACAACGCCACATAATTGACCTATGGTGGGGGAGATACCATTTGCATATAATAAGAACTGTTTAGGGAGGTTATTGAGTTGATGTTCAAGTCAGGACCAATGAATGATAGTTGATCAATAGTCACAATTATTCCATTGAGAGGGAAAGATACCACACGAAAAAGAGTGGACACGATATCTTTCATGGAATAGACATAATATCGCCCAAGGAGTAAATCGAAATCCAAGGGGTCTTGGACTATCATGATGTCAATAAAGACAGTTTTCCCTCCCAAATTTATCGAAAACTGAGGAAGGGTCCCTAAAGGTTGACTGGTTCTTCTATTAAAAGCTAACATATTCTACGTAACGAGCACAAGTTGAGGATAACCCAAAGCTTTCCAATCAATAGAGGAAAAAATACTAATGGACGCACCTTCATCTATCAACATCTGAGGAATGTCCCAACCACAAACCTATGCTATAATATTGAAAGGAATGTGAGAGGGAAGATGAGGTCTAGTTAGTGCACCCCAATCAAAAAGTATGGCCTCATTGTTGGGAGGAGGTTCTACAGAGAAGGAGGAATGCCCCCTAGCATGGTAGATTCTATATCAATGAGGAAAACATGGGAAGTATCAGATTTACTCTCTAGCAGGAGAGTAGGATCGACCGATGATGAGATCAGATTACCACTTGGGTTACATTCTCGAAGGGGAGAATGGGTTCGACAGATGGAAATGAATTAGCCACTTGGGTTTCACTCTCTAACGGGGGAGTGGTATCTACCGAGGATGGTATCAGATCGACCACTTTGTCAACTAGTTCAACTAAGGATGTGACCCGATTGACTACCTGATCAACCGAACCGGCTGATGAAGGGGCCAGATTGATCATTCCATCAACTACAGGTGGGTTGAGAGTAAGTCTACGGTAATTAGCTGGAAGTTGAGGTTGGTAAATAGTCATGTCTTTCAGTAATTTTGAGGCTTCTTCCATACGATGGAAAAGGTGAGTTTGATGACTCCCTCCGCATAACATACATGTGAACTTGACTCTACTTTTCTTCTTTCCAACGGTATCCTAACTAGTTGATGGGAGGTCATCAACATGTTGTTCAAAGGATGATGACATGGGTTGGAAAGGGTGTGTAGACCATGCTTTTATAACCTTGGATAGACCAAGGCATTCCTTAAGAAGATCGCTACCATTAAAAATCTTGCAATGGTACTTGGGTTGACGGGTTGTTTGAGTGATTTTGGGATCATCAACACTCCCAGTATGATTATCAATAACTGGTTGTTTTCCGACATGTCTGGAAGTGGTTGGAAGCTTGGACCCTTGTTTATTTTTCTTCTTCGTATTCTTCCTTTTCTTCTTCTTCTTACCCACCGAGTTACTAGCTTTAGAGATTTCACTCAATGAAGAAGATGAAATGGAAGAACACCTTGCAAGTGAAGAAGGCAAAGAATATCTTACTGGTGAAAAAGGTGAAGGATCAACATGATTTCGATGTTGTTAAGAGGAATTGATTACAACCGAAGCACTAGTTGCATTCAGTATTACCTGAGTGGAAAACAACCATACCAGTAATCCAATTGTCAGACCTGGAAGGCTCAAAGTAATGATGTGAGGAAGACCAACATTTTCGTAAGAAGGAAAAACAAAAGGTTCCCCTGGAAAAGGGTTTCCTTCATTGGTCGTTCTGAGAACTGACACCAATACACACAGATCCAACCTAGAGTCTGCTAGGGAAAACAAATAGCACATGCTAAAAATCTAGGAAGCAAACAAGCAAACAAAACCTTCTTATAATGAACTCAATAGTTGGTGATGAAATCCGACGTCGCGGGAACAATGTAAGAAGGGGTTAAGATAGAGCAGGTGGAAAAGTTATGTTGACGACCTTCTTAATGTACTTATGCCTTGGTGCAAGCTCCCACACATAAACGTGGTTATACCCTCCAAGGATCCCAAGTGAGTTTAGCCAACGTCGATTCCAAGTACCATGAATACTTGCCCCTCCATAGTCACCTCGTGTAAACACTTCTAAAGATATAGGCCACTAAGGTTACCAATTACGACAATGATTCCTGGGGAAGTAGTCGACAGTTCGATCCACACACAAAGGCAGGGTATCTAAGCCTGAAATCGACTTGAGAAGGTCTGCACATAATTTTCTTCTCAAGTGACCCCCAATAATACGCACAATCTCTACACCAAGACCAACAAAGCAGGGTGAGTATCTCTGTCAGTCCTAATGCAACCTCGTGATTGACCCTTGTGTTAGAAGGGCTTCCCAAGACAAAATTTAATAAGTGGATTTCATCACTCCCTAACTCAAGATTCTATGTTTTTTTACATATTTGGAAAGTTATCTTTCACACCTATTCCAAAGCCCTACAACAAATCTAATGTAGGTTTTCTACCAGAAAATATAAAAATTTCTAATCAATTTTTACAAGCGCTTTATTTTAAGGCTATTGTTACTCAAGAGGAAAATGGCGTGGACTAAATGATGTTTTGACCGACTCTAAACAATGCAAATATTTCACTTCGATGAAAGCTATATTACGAGAAGGATAAAATGTGTATCATTCCCAAATGCACAATGTCCCAGAAATTTTATTAAACTCATCAATATCAAGATCTTCAAGAAATGAGACAAAAACATTGTACACCAATACACGATTTTTAAGAATTCAAGACCAAAAATGCAAAAAACCATGCAATTTCGCTACTTCAAATGAAAAAATGCCCCCAATCTAATGTAAAGAAAAAAATAATTTTTTTTGTTTTCAAAGATACAATAAAAGCAATAGCGAGCTTCTTCAAAACAAAAGCAACCCAAACTACATTTTTTTTCTTTTAACATGAACTATTCAATAAAAGAAGTGTTCTTTCATCCGATGGAGAAGGAGAGGGCAAAGATTACTAAAATGGTGGGTTAGGGTTAGGATTAACTTGACAGGGATGATGGTTTTTCGGGCTCTGGTAAAGGAGCTTGTGGGTTGATACAGGGATGACAATATAGGTCAACGGTTTGGTATGGTGGTGGTTGCGAAGGGGGGAGACCCCATCAACACAGATTGTGACAGGATCTTAGCACTTTTTTCTATGGGTTTGGAGGGTCGTGAAGACTTGGATGTATGGAAGGAGAGTGGTGGGGTGTGGGGTTTACATGTGGTCGGGCATCCTAGGTTGGAGGTCAGTGCATTAGGGATAACATTGATAGAGGAGGTGGTGGGATCGAGGCCTTTGTTTTCAGGTGTGACGCACTTGGAGTTTACTTCGGTGGGTGAGTTTCCTTTTTCCTATGGTTTGGAGTTTTTCGAGGGTTGGGAAGATGCATTCACGTGGTACTCTGATCCGGTGGGTGGTGTTGAAAGGGGTCTGGGGAATGATGTGGGGTTGATTAGCTCAGGGGAGTGTGTATCGATTATGGGTATCCTGGAGGAAGGAGTTTTGTGTGGGCCTGGAACAGTTTCAGAGGGGTTCAGTTCACCCTTGGCTTTCTCGTTGTCGAATTTACTGGTAGATGACTCTCTGGGTGGTGACAGGGGATTTGGGGGTACCACGACGGGGGATGTTGTTGAAGGTATTGTGGGTAAGGTTCTTGAGAAAAGAGGGGGAAATACTTCAAGGGACTCACAGCATTCGAATAGGCATCAAAAGGGACATAAAGGAGCGGAAGGACATATCACTTGGTCCTCAAAAACCATCCACTGTGCTCTCGATAGGACTTGCTCTGAACGGGTTGTTTTTGGGGCAGATATTGACATGGACAAGGTGGTTGATTTCTCAAAACTGGTGGTGGTTGGTCGGGTAAGGGGGAAGAAGTTGGGTATGGATTTTCTAGAGGAATGGATAACCAAGAACTGGTTAAAGGATATTTCTAAGATGCCACACATTCTCATACTAACACGGGGTTGGTTTGCTTTCATTTTTTCCTCCACGGAGGATGTTAAATGGGTTTTATTGAAGGTTTGGAGCATGGCGTATACGCCCATTATACTTAAGAGATGGACCCTTACTTTTTATGAAAATAAGGAAAGGATTGATTAAGAACCGATATGGGTTAGTCTTTCGAGTCTTCCAATGCAGTTCTGGAACCCTCATCGTTTTGTTGCCATTGGAAATATGTTGGGGAGTTACATAGATGCGGATATGTATTTCGAAGAAACTGGGCATATGACAGTGGCTTGGATATTGGTAAGGATAAATTTTCACCTAGGTCTACTACAGGAGATAACTATAGAGTCAGTGGCCGGAACGTTTGTTCAGATTCTGGATTATGAAGGGATTCCTTTTCGGAGCCATAGATGTCATGTATATGGTCATGGGATTGTTGAGTGTTCTATGCCTTTCAAATGGAAAGGTCATAAAAACAAAGGTTTGGTGTCATCTACTTCTCCCTCAAGGAGGTATTTGGAGGAACAGTTGGACGCTGGAAAGGAAAATGAGGGGATGAGGAAACCCTCTGTGAGCAAGGACTCAAAGGGGTATCTTCTAATCAATTCGGTTTGTTGTAAAACTTGGACTATTGCTATTGGGCCAAAGCTTCCCCCCCCTTTGGTGTACAATCATCGCTGAGAGTAGGATTTCTTGAGTAAGTCTTTATTAGGTGTCTCTTTGTCTGCAACTTCTCCTTTTACAAATATGGGGTATGATGTTGAGGTTCGGGTTTTTGTGGATACTCTCTTTTCAAGTGGTGGGAAGGGTCTCTTTGTGGAACATTTGGTCCCTCTTTCATGCACTTTGACCTCCAGTGGGTTGTTTTTTTCTCCTTCTTTGGACACGCCTTCCATGAGCTTTGGGGGGGTGGGGGGAATTCGTTACTTAAGGATTTTCCTTTTCCTGGTCAATATTATTTACAAGAGGTAGGCATCTTGGAACCTCATCCTGGCTTTCCCTCTTGCATTACCTCCCCGTCTCCCTCAGCTAAGGTACCCGCTACTTCTCTCTTCTCTCATTTTTCCAGCCCCTTAGCTTCTACTGACACCTCCTCGAAAGAAAGCAAGGTTCGTTACCACCTTAGGAGTAGGTCGATGGTTAAGGGAGAACCACTATTGGCTTATGTCCAGGGTTTGGATGGTTGAGGGTTGGGATCCTTTCCTCAGACTACTACTACGGGTAAAGGAAAGGATTAGAAATCACACCTCCTCTTGCCACAAGATCGAGCCAGGATTGATTTGGCATTGGGGTGGAAATATTCAATTGAATGGGTGCTTAGAGCAAAGCAAACCCATGGGGTATTTACCTCATGAGATTCTTGTCTTTCAACTATCGGGGGTTGGCGAACCCGTCTAAAAAAATGTCTTTACGAAGGCTAGTGGAGTTGAATTCACCGAATGTCATTTTGTTACAAGAAACGTTAGGGGCTATTGATTCGGTGGTGAAGGTTCTTGAGTCCTTCTCGGGATGTATTTTGTAGCGGTGGATGTCAAGGGTCATTCGGGGGGTCTGGCTACTAGGTGGCATAAAAAGACTTGTAACTTGGAAAGTGTTTGGGGTTTTGATTCAAGTATTGGTCTATCGTTTTTCTCCTCTGCACTAGAGCGAAGTGTGACAATTATCAATGTTTATGGGCCTTACCAAGATAGACAATGATATTGGAATTCTTTAGAAGAATGCTCGTGGTTTAGGGGTAAGGACCTTATTCTTGGAGGATATCTTAACTTCTCTTTAGGGGGATCAGAGTTATGGGGTTAGCGTGTTGCCCCAGACACTTTAACTAACTTATTTCTCAATTTTTTGGACCAGATAGGGTTGGTGGACATTGAACCAGAAAAACTAACCCCTACTTAGTGTAATAGAAGGATTGGGGATGACAGAGTAGCTAAACATTTGGACAGATTTTTATTTTCAGAAGAGGTTTTGGATTCTTTTGATTTGGTTAGATAGTGGGTTACTTATGGTGGGGAATCTGATCATTTTTTTATTATGCTAGAGATAAGGGATAAAAGCAGGAGGGTTTCGAGCCCTTTTAAATTCTTTGAGGGATGGATCTCAGATCCTTCTTATCAAGAATTAGTGAGGGGTTTATGGTATTCAATCGCTGATGAGAACCAGGTGCCTACAACTATCCAGTTTGTGGGGAACCTCAAAAGGTTGAAACAAGCAACCATGAGTTGGGCTAGGGAGAAAAATCTCAAGGATGGTCAGGATTTGAGAGACATCGAAACAACATTGTTGGAGATCCAAGGAGGGGCAGGGAAGGGGTTTACTAGTCTTTCTTACAAAGAATTACTTTGTGGTATGGAGAAAAGACGTAGGGTTTTACTGGAGAAAAAAAAATCTTTGTGGAGACTTAAGAGTCATGCAATTTGGCTCTCTTGTGGTGATGAGAATACTAAGTTTTGTCAAGTGTATGCTAAAGGCAGGAAAAAGGATAATACTATTTTGGGTCTAAGGAATAGGTTTGGGGAGGTGGTTACTTCTTTTGAAGGCTAGGACAAGTTGGGTACTAAACATTTTAGTGAGTTATTTAAAGTGCAAGAGGGTTTGTCTATTGCAGAAATTGTACAGGTGGCTCGGTTATTCCCTCGGTTTGTAGAGGAGGAAGAAAATGGGTCTTTAATGGCAACAGTAATTGAAAAACAATTACTGGAAGTTCTTCACTCTTTTGAGAAAGGGAAAATTCCTAAGCATGATGGTTAGCCTATTGAATTTTATTTGGGTTTTTTTAATCTAATTGGACCTGATGTTATGAAGGTGATCGAGGAATCAAGGGTGAATGGTTACATTCATAATCCTATAAACTCTACATTCATTACACTCATTCCAAAGACAGATAATCCCTCCTATTTTGAATATTTTCATCCTATTTCTTTATGTAACTTTCTTTACAAGATTATCTCAAATGTAATCAATAGAAGGTAGAAGGTTATCTTGTCCAAACACATTTCCAGTGAATAGTTTGGGTTTTTGGAAGGAAGTAAAATCCATGAGGCCATTGGTGTATATCAAGAAGGTCTACATAGTATAAAAATGAAGAAGATCTGGGGATCTGTGGTAAAAAATGATCTATCCAAAGCTTATGACCGGGTAAACTGGCTATATTTAAGAATGCTTATGATACATCTTGGTTTTGTCTTGCATTTTACCAATTGGGTGATGGGATGTATGACATCGGTTTCTTTCTCCATACTCATCAATGGTTTAGCCTCTTCTTTATTTCAAGCGGAAAAGAGGACTACGATAAGGTTTTCTTCTGTCACCTTTACTTTTTCTCCTAGTGGCGGAAGGGCTGAGTCGTTTTCTGGCAGGGGAAAAGAATGCTAGGAGATTCACAGGTATAAAAATTTCCAATGGGTTGTACATCACACACTTACTCTTTGTTGACGATATCCTAATTGTTTTTTATGGTATGAAGAGAGAAGCTAGCATTTTAATTGAGGGACTCACTCTATTTAAAAAATCAACCGGTATGCTGATAAATGAACAAAAATCTAGTCTACTCTTTTCTTTGGTTGAGGCAGAATTTATTCAACATTTTTTGGTTCAGCTCCCTTTCCAGATTCAGGGGTTGGACGAAGGGTTGAAGACTGACTGGTTGTGTATTTTGGCTAAATTGGAAAAAAAATTAAAGGTTTGAGCTATAAATAGTTGTCAAGGGATGGGAGATTAGTTTTGATCAAGTCAATTCTTGAGGCAGTCCCAGTATACCGGATGTCCCTCTCTTGGATTCCAAAGGGTACTCTGGAAAAATATAGAAAATTGGTGTTCTCTTATCTGTGGAGGGGAAATAAGGAGAAACGGGTGATGCCTTGGGTTCAATGGGAAAGAATTGCAAAACCAAAATCTCTTGGGGGTTGGGGTCTAAAGAATATTTTCTTGTTTTCTAAAGAACTAGCAGCAAAATGTGTGTGGAGATTGATTACCACAAAAAAATTATGGACCAAAGTAGTCATCCATAAATATGTGGCTCCTCTCTCTTTATTGGAGTGTCTCAAGCATCCAGGACTAAGTGCGAAGGGGATATTTTTTATGTGGAAGGCAGTTCTCAAATATTTTGAGGTGGTGGGGAATGGTTTAGCCTGGAGAGTTGGGTCTGGAAACTTGCTTAGGATTGATCTGGACCCCTAGGCAGGTAGTTATAGAGAGCACATACTCATTGCAGATTTATGCTCCAAGTTGGAATAAGGGGGGGTTTTCTACCTGACATAGGTCGGGGATCCTCTCACCACAAATCTTTGAGGCCAAGGCTGGAAAAATGGGAGATTGTTAGGCTTAGAGGGGGTAGACTTGTTACTTTGGGACAAGTATACCCATGCTCTTAGGAGAGAGAATATTCGTCTGTCAAATTGAGATGATGAAATCCTTTGGGATGGGGACCCAGGAGGGGTATACACCCAAAAAGTAGGTTATGTTCAGTTGAGTATTGATTATTTTCAGCAAGAATTTAAGTGGTGGTGGAGAAAACTTTGGAAACAAAGGTGCCTAGCTAAGGGGAAAATTTTGGTATGGTCTATTCTGGAGAATAAAATTCCAACATGGGATAACCTTAAGAAGAGACAATTCGATGGTCTGAGTTGGTGTTCGCTTTGTAAAGAAAAGGAGGAGATTGTCTATCATCTTTTATGTGATGTCCTTTTTCCATTTCAGTATGAGCGGAAGCAAACAAATTGCTCATTACCCTTGGTGGATGGAAAGGTCTATCCTTTGAGGAGGCCTTGAAGGTTTGGTTTTCACAGAGTACTCCTCAGGAAAACAAGTCCTTCACTCTCATTGTTGCATGGGGGATCTAGTTGGCTCGGAACTCCTCGATTTTTCGAGATGAGATCAAGTCACACTCTCGTGTGGCTATAAATTGTCTTGGGATCTTTACACACTTCAAGAATTTGGGTAGGGTGGGTCTAGGTAATACTAGAGTGGTTCAGGATGAATAGATAGAATGGGAGTGGTCGTGGGCATACTTTGATGGGGCGACTTCGAGTGATCAATTACTTTGTGGGGGGGAGGGGGTTGTTTATACTTATCCATACAAAAAAATTCCTTCTCAAGGTTGGGTTGGGAGCTGGCTCAAAACATTTCTCTGAGATTATGGAATTAAAACTTTTACTTTTATTTGTTGTGGAAAAGGGATGCAAAAATTTACAAGTTTTGGGGGATTATTTATTAGTCATCAATTGGGTGAACAGGGTTCAAATTTGTCATATTTCTCGTCTTGTTACAATACTTGAGGAAGTTATGAGGATTATCATTGATTTTGACTCTATATCTTTATCTCACATCTATAGGGAATGAAACAAACTAGCTAATAGGCTTTCCAAAGAATCCTCGTAGTTAGATTTTGGCAGTTGGCATATATCCGAACGATCAGCAGGGGGTAGTTTTGAATACCACGTGCCTTTCCAGGATGGACTATTGTAGGAGGTTTCACCTTTTTTTGGGAATTGTTAGCAAGATTATGGGGTTACCTATATATGCGTAATTGTAATACTTTACATAAGAATCATGTTTTTTTTTGTATATGGGTTATGAGAAAACCTTGTTTCAACATGTGGTAAGTGGGAAAGGAGGGTTTATGGTGATATGTCAAAACTATATTTTTGTTGAAACTTTCAGTAATGGAAGTGTTTCCATTAAGATAATATATACTTGGTTATTTCTGTTATAGTCAATATATATATATATATATACGAATGTAATTTTGTACCAAATTAATGAAATTACAAATTTTTTCTGTGGAAAAAAAAAAGTTTTCTTTCACTAAATAATTCTAAAGAAAAAAAATGCTTTGTAATTGAAAGACACTCAAAGCAAGAAATCAAATATTTCAAAAGAAAACATGCTAAAACAAAGAAAAGAATAGCCAAAATCAAATTCAAAGACTGTCAAGCAGACTGTAATCATACTATAATCAAACCCAAAAAATCACCCCAAAATCATATCTAAGATCTGGGCAGGGAAAACCACCAAAAGCTAAAAAAAAATCCCAATCATCGCAGGTTGTAGGATTCACATAGTGCGACGATCCCTGATTGTTGCAAGTAACTGAATACCACAGTGCGATGATGTCGCACTGTCTCTCAAAGCAGGAGTGCGTTGATCCTAAATTGTCGCACTGTCCCTCAAAGCAGGGTGCGACGATCAAAGGAAAAATGGAAAAAATAAAAAGTAAGAAGTAAGAAGGTTTTTCCAATGAAGTTTAATAGTCAAAGAATCAATCTGGATCTCCCAGTGACTCAAAAAATAGAACCCAAGCAATCAAAGAAAGAAAGTAAGACAAACTCGGAAAACAATTTGTTCCCCAATATGGTCACCAATTTTGTTATCGGAAAAATCGGTAAGTGACGACACAAACTAATCTCCCTAGTTTCACCCTGAAACTAGAGAAAAACAAGACAGTATACTAAACTTTCCTTATATTTCATATATCAAATAAGAAGAGGATCCAAAACATACCTTTTAAATGTTGTAGACTTGACCTTGCCAATGTGATCTCAGCTCTGTTGTAAGGCTTATGAAGTAGTATATGCAAACAAATGCAAGCCAACTAAGACAAGAATAACAAAGTATATTTGATATGAAACTATGTACATGATCAAGGAATCATACAATATGGACAAGTAACGTTCATATAGGAAAGAAAAGTATATATGTATTAAAGAATATGGAAGAAAGATCCAACCAGATGCCTTGATGTTGTCAGGTTCCTTCTAACAGTTCCTTGCTTCCCACGCACTTATGCTTCAGGGGTTCTGAGACTATAGATATGATAGCTACTTATGATCTCATCTTGACAAAGTGAATCTCAAATCCAACATACAAGCTCTAAAAACTCCAAGATACAAAACTCAAGAACTAGCCATTCCAAAAACTCCAAAAGCTCACTTTCCCCATGAGAACTCCCCTCCTTTTATAAAATGAAAAGGATAGGTTAAGGAGGTTAGGATGATACCAAGATATCAGGGATGTGACTCATATCCAAACCAATCAGAGGCCACCTCACCCTCGAAGCTTCTCTTCTAGAACTTTCAAGAAATTCTTCTTTTTCCTTCGTACGGAAAATCGTCACATCCTTAGAACTGAGCAAACTGCGATGATGTCGCAGGACACTATGGTGCAACCTACGATGATCCTAGATTTCCACACCCTTAACATTGAGCAAGGTGCAACGATCCCTTTTCATAATTTTTTTACAAAGGAAAAGGTAATTTTCATCTTTTTGGGAAAATGTATCTTCATTTTTCTTCAGGGATTCAGGCCATTGATCCTTCTAAATACAAAGGATAGGTTCACATCATTAACGGTCATAAGGGTGACAGAAATAATGTGTAACACACCAAGATCACTAAATCCACTACCTTCCACCCCCAAACTCATGGCCAAACAGAGGTCGTCGATAGGATGATCGTGCATATCTTGCACATGTACAACTCCAAGCATCCACACACATGGGATGAGAGCCTCCCCTATGTTCAACACGGAAACAATAGAGATATCCATATCTCAACCGGCCACAACCCTTTTCAATTGGGGCTAGGATTTCAACCATTGGGTCCCATTGATGTCGCACTGCCCCTTGTGACCACACATGCATAATCTTCCTATGTTCAATTTGAGGCCGAAAAAGCCACCAAGTTTATAGAATGGATTTAGCACATCCACCAATAGGTCCATGATGTTTTGTAGCAAGCCAAATCTAAGTATAAGCAGCATTGCAATCAACATCGGGTGCCACACAATTTCCAGGTGGGTGAAAAGGTTTGGTTTCATTTGTAAAAGGAGCACCTTATCGGACCCCATCGGAATCTTTGTCCACTTCACTATGGTCCTTACACCATCACTAAGGTTATGGGTGACAATGATTTTGAGCTAAGTATTCCCCCCTTTCTTGGATTTCACCCATTATTCAATGTGGACATCGTTCGGCCATACTTTCCACCATTATTGGACTCATCAGAGACAGTAGATAAATTGGCACCGACAGAGCTTAACCTTGATTGCATGGTACATGAAACCATTGGTTAGATCATGGACACATGGGTTAAGGGCACTCGTTGATGGTCCAAGGAATAGCAACCATTATTTATTGTACCCTTTGTCTCTTACTTTACTTGTCAATCCAGGATTCATACAAACTTAAGAGGTGTTATGCATTGTATGTGCAATATGCAATTGTTAGTAACAAAGGGTTGAAAATGATCAAAGCCTAGAAATGTGTAGGAAATCAAATGATAGAAAGCAGTTATGAATTAATTGCTTTAAAGGAAACATGATAATTTGAAAGTATGGCTAATCTAAAGTGCATGAACATAAATTATTATACTAAATCAAAGATTATTGAATCAAGAAAGTTAAATTGAAGCAAAAGATGCATCTAATCTGAAATTATGACAGAGAATTTTGATAGAAGTAAAAGTTGTAAATTATGACAGAAAATTGTAATGGAAATGAAACTACACTAATGCATGAAAAATGTAATCTAATCCCTTGATCATTATCAATATAAATGTTATTTAATTGTTTGGTGATGCTTTCAGAAAAATAATATTAAACTAAGTCAAAATCTGAAGCTAAAACAAACCTAGAGGAGATTTCTAAAGAAACTGTGCATTTATATAGGATCTGCATAGTTTTTGCAGGATACTCCTACAGGAAGAAAAATGAAGTCTGAAGAGGTAGTGAAAGTCTTTAAAATCATTGAAAAAGATAGACTATAAAATAAATGAAGTGAATATATGGTTTTTAGCCTTGGGAGGCACCTAGGAGTGCTCCAAAAGATTATTGAACATTTCTACAGGATGTTGCTACAACTAGCTAATTAGTTGAAATCTTAACAAAAATGGAAATTTATCATGCAAATCTAAATCTAACTTCAATAGAGAATTAAAATTATCTAAGCACTAACTCATATGCATGAAAACTATAGAAATAGTAAAAAGGGTCCTTGAGCCCTCTTGGATGGGCCCTCCCCAAGAAGCACAAGGACCTAAAAGAAACTAAAATGGATTGAAGGCAAAACCATTTTATTTCATAAATATCAGCAGTACATCAAAGTTATTAGTCTTCAGCAAAAAGTCTTGCAGAACATCTCCATACAATTCTTCTTCAAAAAATCACTCTCCTCTCTCTTAGACTAGAGGCCTATATATAACTAGAGAGTTTGACCTTCCTTCCTAAATCAAGTAGAGTGATGAGTAAATGAGGGATCTCATCCCTATACATATGTATTTTCATACTATTGTTGATCATAAGTGGTCATAAATGCACAGGGAGCGCTTTTGGAGGTAGGTGTAGACAATTTCCCTTGATATTTGGTTGGCAGCTCACTCGAGGGGACAAAATCCCTTATTTATAGGAGGTTGGCGCCCTTGACTCCTACAGTTCGACCTAGTTGGTGGAACACATGTCTTTTGCCAAAACCAATAGTGAAAAAAGGTATATTATACATAAAAATCCACCTCAATCATACATTCATTAAGAAAAATACAAAATACCCATGACTGACTATTAAATATGGTCAAAAGCAAACATTAACTCATTTTGTGGTGGAAAATATGTCAAATATGAGCCTTTAGAATGTACAATAATGAGGCTCATCATCACCCCCCAGCTAAACTATTGCACACCCTTATGCAACCAAAAATGGTCTTTCTAATGTAGTATACCTAGAGAGGTAGTGGGGGGTCTGGAGGGCCCATAGTAATAATAGTGGAGTCCATTCAATGTAAGGTGGACTAGGTCCACTATATTATTAAATAAGTCACACTATGGTAGTTAGATATAAAAAATGTAAAAGGACTTACTAGAAGGTTCTACTTATAGAAGGTTCCTCCTCTAGAATGTTCTTAGGTGGTTGGCAGTACTATATAAATGGGTTCAAGCAATGTAATGAAAAAAGTTGAGAAGTATTGTATTTGGAGCGATAGCTCAATAGGAGGATGCCCCCTCGAAGAGGCAAGTGAATAGGAGAGGATCCCTTGCACAATACGATCCATTGTATGGTGTCTCCCTACCATAAGGGTTTGATAATAATAAAAGTTTGGTTCTTCTATATTTTTCTCTAAATATTTTTGGTGTTTCTATATGAAAGTATTTGGTTCTTAACAAGTGGTATCAGAGCACTTTCCTTGGCAATAATTGTGGGAAAATTTGTTTTCTACTTTTGCATATTTTTTCGGAGAAACAAAGGAGAGCTTAAAAATTTCGGATTATTTATGTATATTTCTATGAAAAAATTGAAAAAACTAGTTGTATATCCGAGTTCCTCTTAGAAAAACACCCAATTTAAAAAAATAAAAAAAATAAAAAAAATAAAAAATAAAAAATCGTCTAAAACAAAGTCCAGTAAGTAAAGTTATCGGCATTTTAAAATATGTTATTTTCAGGGTTTTTTCCACGGACGACCGTGCGATTTTTCTAATTTTTGTAGCAGTTGGGGATGAATTTTCCAAAACAAATTATAGATATGAGTTCCTCTTTCCAAAATAGTTGATTTCAAAAAATAATCACCCAAATCGGAGCTTTGGACGTGAAGATATTGTTGATTCAAAATCAGACATTTTTTTAGGGTCTTTGTGATGGAAGGGAGATTGCAAAGCTCATTACTTTTCATAGGGTGCTCAGGTTGCTACCAAATCATTGCCATTTGTTGTGGTGGGAAATCCCCCTACGGACTAGCAAATAGGATTATATTATGCATGCAGATATGACCAAAAGAAACCTACTTTCTACCTTTGTCCCCAGACCTAATCCCCATTTCTTTTTAGCAGATGCATGGTTAGACCAACATAACTTGTTCCGGATGTTCGATGTCGATCCTTCTTTATGCTTGATCGCTTGTTGGTAGCTATCCTCTCAAGATTGACCTGCGTACAAAACAAGCAACAAACTACACATGCATTTTACCTACAGACTAATGGGTTAGAGATTGAAACATATATTTACTGAACTATGAAGAACTCGTATAGTGGGACGAGAAAATCATTTCTTTATTATTAACTTTAATGAATCAACTTACAATGTCGATACCGGCCACTGCTCCGTGAATCCTGATCTTGGGCTCCTCTTCAAATGTCCTCCAACTTCTTTGTTGTGTATCTCTTCTTGCACAAGGATGGCTAAAGGGTTGGGACAATGGGAATGTGTAATTGGGTAGAGTTTCTTTACTCTTATTCTCCTCTTCCAAATGGGACCCCTAACCCTTCTTTTATAGGCTAGAAGAAGCTAGGTATTTGGACGAACCCTCGGCCATGCATTGTCGGGAGTTTCAGTTAACTCACCCAAAGTTGTGTGTTCTGTCGGCAAATTTCCTTTTTTCATGATTTTGTCGGTCCACGCAGGTTGTTTTAGGTCATCTAGTGTGTACACACATGCAGTAATGGATTAGGGCGTGTGGGCCCTTATAAAAGAGGTTTTTTAAAGAGTTGTTCAGCAGTGCTTTGGAAAATAAAGGATCTGAGATGGCTTGATGTTAGGTAAGCATGTATGGTGAAAATTAGGGTTATAACAGATGCCCCCTAATGTGTGAGGTCAGAAGAGCATCTGATGGCCGAAATACATTACCAATCTTTACTGATGTGCCGAACAAGTGAGCCCAGGGACCAGGAACCAGGAGGCGTCGTCTGCAAAATAACAAATGTCTCATCGAGGCGAGCATACCCATGCTCGGGATAAAATAGAATCATGGCTACCAATCAAATACACTGTAGATCCATGTCAAATAACTATATAAAGTGTAGCCGTGAACAATACATAGTGGAGCTACATCTCGAAATCAAAAGGATATTCATATGGAGTATCCATCTTCTAGAAGTTGATACGGCTTGATGGCTAGAGATGAGATCTTCAGAGCTTGAGAAACAACTTCAAAATATTCAAAACTCAAGGTAGGAGTGAAATATGAGTGTACGACTTCACTACCCAGAGGTCTTCGACGACTCGTCGGTCATGGACTAGATAATCTTGATGATCAGACTGAAGGCTTCATTGATTTCGAACAAGGACTTGATTCGACATTCAGGATGGTCGGGTATGAGGGCAAGAGACAAATTGCAGAGGGGTCGACTCAGGCTTGGTAGAAACTTCCCTTGGACAATAGCACAACAAATGATGAGACTTAGGCAGCATGGCATTAATCATAAGTTTACGAAGCAAGAGGAAACGTAAACTCTCCATATGTTTGTAAGAATAACCAAATGGAGGAGGACACAACTCTATGTAGCGAGAACAACTTCCTAAGGTCATATTACATCCCATAGTTTGACGAACAAATGGACAGATGTGCTTTATCCAAGGGTGACTCATTATGCTACCAATAAAGAAAATACTTTTCCCTTCCTCTTTTTGGGGTATATTTGATTTTTTTGTCTTTTTCAATAATTTTGGAAAAAAGAATAAAGAAATGTTACGTTACAATGGAGAAACGAGTGTGACAAACATACAAGTTCAATGCACAAGGACAAGACTGATGTTCAAAATAATGATACTCGGGAAAAATCCTCCGGGGGCCAAGGGTGTTAAAACGCAGAAGCAAACTGTTAAAAGGCTAGCATATAAGATATGCAAATGCGGTTAACAAAACACACAATGGTAACGTCCTTCGATGTAAGTTTAACGAGCCCAGAGAAGGTAAGATCGGTGGTTTTTCATATTTAAAGAGTCTGAAAAATCATAAAAGGAGACTCCATTGGGGTACCTTTTTCGAAGATAGTCTAGTCAGTTCGAAAAAGGGGTAAACTAGCACCGACAAGACGTCTATCCAAAACCATTTTAACGAGTGTGATAAGGACAAGATCACTCGGCCATTTTTTCATTTTTAAGGAGTCTGAAAAAATCTTAACTATGGACTCCGTCAGGAATGTTCTTCTGGACCAATCTAACGAGCGTGAAAGAATAAGGTCACTCGGCGATCTTTTCAATTTTAGGGAGTCTAAAAAGAGCTTAACTATGGACTCCGTGGGGGTTCCTTTTTCATAAGTTTAGTCCCTCAGGCCTGAAAAAGGGGTAAAATTATACCTGAGAGTACTCTTTTAAAGAACTGAAGTTCCATAGAGTATACCTTTGTTCGTACAGTTGACCATCCGGACCAAAAAAGGGGTAAACTATCATCAGACAGACATGACTTCAAATTTTAGTTTAACGAGCGTGAAAGGCCAAAAGATCGCTCAGAAATCTTTTCATGTTTAGAGGGTCTAAAAAGAGCTTAAAAGAAGACCCGTAGAGGTTACTTTTCTCAGTTAATCCGGATGAGATCGAAAATCATAAATGCAATCTCGTCGGATGTTGCTTTCGGATCTCAAAGTGATATTGAAAATCAACAAAGTTAGCTCATGATCGACTCTTTGTGGGTCGATGCCTAGCATCTCCTCGGGGGAGCAATACGCTCCAACGAAAACATTGTCTATGATGCCAGGGGTTCTAGAGATATTGATAGGTATCGTTTCAGTAATGGTTTCCATATTACCCTCAGCATAGATCTCATGTGTAGCTAAGGAATTAATAGGACAAGACCTATCTCTTGTCATAGTCACGGTGAATTCTCCCGCTTCAATTCGGCTTAACTTTGGGAGGAAGTATGATCTGTGATGAAGATCTTCCCAGGTTTTTTCCGGACTAGTCATTGCTTATATTATTTCTTCATCAGAGGGCAAGACTAAGTCTAATGAATTGGTGTGAGCGAGAGAACCCTGAGCCTAAATAGGCTCTAGAAGTGGATCGAGCTCTTGTGCAGGAGTTGGATCAGTGTGGGTTGAAGTTTGCTGGACTAAAGAGTATGCTACTTCAGCTGCAGACAAGGGCATGGGCATACCCAGGTGCCATGTCCCATCCATTGTGGCTGATGGGGAAGGAAGTATCCATGGATCATCGAAGTAAGTCGTGTGGAACGACGAAACTTGAAAAATCTCAACCTTATGGTGATTGGATATAAACTTGATATCTCCTTGAGGGGGAGGGTAATCGAAGGTACCCATCAAATATGGGCACAAACCAACCCCTACATTGACAAAACTTGGTTGAGGATTATCGATCATCAGGACCATGGACGCCTCCAATGAAGGGTCGGGTCTGGAGAAAGACAATTGATCGATGGTCACTATCCGGCCCTCGTGTGGAAACAACAAGACCTAAAAAAATGTAGCAACCACAGCTTGCATGGCATAATTCCAACTCCTTCCTAACAAAAGGTTATAGTGGAGGGGAGCATCAACTACCTCTACTTCGACACACATGGTCTTCCCTCCTAGTTGCACGGGGAAAGAAGAAACGATACCATGTGGTCAGAATGAACGACCATTGAAAGTGGTGAGGAGAGTAGGTGACGGAGACAAAATGGGCTGGCCAACGGCCTTCCAACATGCCAACAACATAACGCATGTTGAGGCGCCCTCATCAACCACCGTGCAGAATATATTTTGAGTAAAAGTTTTCGTGGGATAAGCCACTACTATCTGAAATGCTACATGGTAAGGTAGACGAGGTTTTAAGTCGGTTGTATCCAGCATGATTGTACCTGGATTACAAGTCTTGGTAGATCATAAAGAGGTTAACAAGGCTTTCCTCTAGGAAGGGCATCTTTGGAGGACTTCCAAAACGGACATCGCACAAGGGGTTTGTGATAAATCTTCCACCACAGAGTAGTTCTGGGCGGCCCTTGCGTTTGGGTTATGAGAAGATTTTTTGAATGCGCCTTTGGGAATGTGTGTCATTATTTCACCCAACGTCTTCTCATTCTGTAGAGGAAGAGATGGGAGTTCAGCTTCTTTACCCTTCTCAGAAGTTCTTGGTTTACTATATTCATGTGCTCTAGTCGATATATAAGCATCACCCCTCACCATATATACATTCGCGGATGTGGGGTTGTTCGCAAGCAGAGAGGGTCCTTGGCTGCCCCCTTCCGTGCTTGCAGAGGCCTGTGTTAGATTTTTCCCATGTTGGAATGGATTGGTTAACATAGCAGGTTGTTTTTGTGTCACAAACTTTTGGGCCTCTGCAAGCCAGGGACAAAGGTGAGTCGGGTGGTCCTCCACGCACAAGTTGCATGGATACCTCGCCTTTTGTTTCTCAGTATTTCCCCCACCAGCATTATCGGTGGGTTTCTTATCCCCCTTACCCTTCTTTCGTTGTTTTTTCTTTCCTTCAGGTTGTTGGGTGGCCTTTGGATTAGTCGATTGCACTGTGTGTACATCTGACATTTTGGTAGGGGAGTAGCCAAAGCAATAGTTTGGTTGGTCGTTGTGTGTTGTATAGATAATTGTTGCAACCGATTTGTTAGTTGCTAAGTGGGCTTTGTTTTTGTTGAACCAACAATACCATCGGCATGTGGTTCAACTCTCTGTCTGGTTTTATCAAGTATTGAGCATGGTGCATCTGGCAAGATCTCATATAATAAACTAGACTGAGAATAGATTATCTCAAGTTGTTGAGCTCTCATGATGGCGTCTTCTTCGGAAAATACTCTCGACGTCACGATGTCTTTGGACAACTGTGGGACCAAAGACTTAAGAAACCACTCGAGAAGGAATGCTGGTGGGACTGGTACCTTAATTAAACTCTTTCTGTGTCTCCATTCTTGAATGTGATCAGAGATATGGTCTGCTTTAGTTTGTGAGAAATTGGTCGGCAATTTGGTGCTAGCGTCGTATCTCACAGGCAACTGGAAATGGTTTAGGAAATCCATTGCTAGTTCACCGAAGGAAGAGTATCTTAAGCGTTCGATCTCGATGTACCATTTCGCGGCACTCCCAATGAGAGTACGTTGAAACAATCGCAATTGTACGGAATCGTCTTTCAACGAGTTAGATGAGCACCAAAGATGGAAGGTAGTCACATGATCTCCTAGATATTCGTTAGGCTTGGCTTCGAACTTTGGGATGTCTAAAGGCAACTTCATCGACATAGGAATCCAACACGGATCGTGACAGATAGGGTCATTCAACAACCTTGTCAAGTCTGGCAAATGCAAGGTTGCCAAGAAGGGTAGTTTTGGTTGTTGGTGATAACCTAGGAAAAAGGGGCCTGGAGTTTGATTGGCACCAGGTTGCCAGGAAAAGTTTGGCTGCTGGCCCGGATTCTAGTAGAAACCATGGCCATGGCCAGCGTATATATTTTTCATGTGAGGAAACATCATCGGCGGATTTCCGAAATAGGACATATATGGTTGGGCATGCATTACATTCGAAGGACTTTGGGAAGGATTGCTCCATGTCAGTCCCATGGGGATAGGCATAGTACTTTTTCCAGGGTTCCATTGATTGTGGGAAGAATTACCCCAGATCGGCATTCTGGATGAGGGAACGGATCCCTGCCAAGAATTCCAAGGCCCTGATGTGGAAGAAGTTCCTGGGTGTGCCCCTTGTGAAGGAATAGTACCCTACATAGGAATAGATTGTCTGAAACCGTGGTTGCCCCCAGTTGGGAAAGTAGCTGACGAGAAGGCGTTGTTACCAAACGCACCGAACAAATAAAACGGTGTCAAACCTACCAGAATATTATGCGAAGGTGGTCCTTGACTCCCCACTCCAAATAAACTATGGTGTGTAGATTGCCTGGTGGATTGTTGATGCGAGCCACCGATTGAAGGGGACGAAGGAGGTATATGACCTCCCCCGTAAGGGAAAGCGTTACAAGGAGTAGGAGTGTGTTGGTGTCTAAAGATGTCCTAAAAACAACCTTAGTTTAACATTAATTTATCAATGCGGAGATTCATCTTTTATCTCAAGAATATCAGCAAAGTCTATGCAGGTAGCCTAAAATTGTTTAGCTAAACCAAATTTGAGTTCATCAACAATCAAGTTCCTCAAATGTTCACCAAATATTCTAATAACTAAATGGAATTGAAATCTGATTACTAAGATGTTGTGAAATGGAAAGGAACTAATTAATCTATTGAATTCACTTAACTAGAAAGCAGTAATTAAATCTAACTAAGGACTTGCAAAATTAACTATCAATTATGAATTCTGATTACTGGAAAGGAAATGACAAATTACTCTATCTACGGAAAGAAACAACAATTATAATCTAATCGGAAGGGATAGCTAATGTAACTTTGCCAAAAGGAACAACTATTGTAACTTTAACCGAAAGGAACAACTATTGTAACTTGAAAGGAACAGCAATCGTAAATCTAAGGAAAAGGAACAACGCGGATGAAAATGTGAGGAACGATCAAGCAATAACTTCAGAAATAGAAATCATAATGGAAATAATTAATAACTAATGGAAATGTATGTCTTCTATACACAAACAATCATAAAATCATTAACACACTTATGCATTTATCCTTGGCTATTGTAAAAGAGATCTGAATCACAAAATGGAAATCAAACTTTGAACTGATACAATTACAGAACGAGATAGTAGCTCCTTCAGACTGGGCCCTCGGTCTTCAGAAGTACTGCTACGAGAAACTCAGATCACAGAAATGATAAAAACACTCAAAACTTTCATTGATTCCATGGCTGGTAAAACATTTACAAAAACTGCTTGCGCAGAACAATTCTGAATCTAATTACTTGAATGTGTTTTTTTCCTCTTTTTCTGGGTCTATTACGCTCTTATATATTACAATAGTTTGGGTAAATCAAGCTATCTTGAGGATCAAAAGATCCTCAGGATTTATTTACTATTATAAAATTACAATATAGAAAAGGCATTATCTTCAAACTGCTTTGTGCCTAAAAAGTCTTCAACCTCCAATAGCTTGCGCATAGCCAAAATCTCTTTGGTTATCTTTAATAGTTATTTCTCCAATTCTGTAACAAAATCAAACCATTCCAATAATAATTTAAAATCTATTTAGTAAAACTTTGATAACAACCCTAAGAGACATATTAATCATATTGTTTCCTATCTATCCCTAACTATCTAAAGAATCAATCAAAATCATATCATGAACTGTGGGAAAAAGGAAGATATTTATACCTTTTTCGTAACCCAATAGAGTGCCCCCCATGTGACCTTGCAGAGGAGTGTTAGAGCTCCCTGCCCCCATACCTAAATTCTATAAAGTATAGTAGGAAATTACATGACTTGTACCTGAACTAGGCATCCCGTATGAGAACGGAGGGCCTGTCACACTTGGTGTGAAAGGGGTTGTGGTCGCCGCCAAAGACGGGATCGGACCACTGTGCGATGTAGAGGTGGTCGAGACCATGGTGACTCATACTTGTGATGGTGGGTTAGGAGGTGGAAACTCTCCTGTGGTGACAACCGTAGTGGGAATTAAAGAATTCCCAGAAGGAGTAACAGCATTTGTTTCCATTGTTGGGTGCGACACTGTCTGGCACTTGTAAGGATGAACCGGTATGATGGTGGGTGTCGAAAGATCAGTGGTGCAAGTTTCAAATAGACCAAAATCTTGGAATCCAAGGTCTAAGATGGTAAATTCCTCTGGATGTTGGCTGGGCACAATTTCTTGTGACCCGGTCGCTTCAAAAGACCCTTGTTGGTCTAGCTTTCACCTTAGTGGTGGCGGGGGTGGCTCTAGTGTAACCGACGGTAGGCCAAGAAGCCTTCATGATCGGCGGAGCTTGTGATCCTCCACTGTGTGAGAATATCAAAGACACACTAGGGTAGTCTAACCGTTCAAAAACAACACGCACTAAAAAAGTCCCTAGAAGATAAGACAGGCAAACACTAAATTAATTGGAAGAACAGTTACAACAACCAACACTAGAGCAACTTACCAGTGCAAGTGCAACTCGAAAACAGAAGCACTCTCTGGGTATACCTTGCAAATCATGGCCCGATGTCTATCCTAGGTACTGCGGTATACCCCCGCAGTCACCTGTGTATGTCCCTAAAAAAGATAGGCAACTAGGTTGCCAGCGCGCAAACAGTCACCAGGCAGCTACAATCGAAAGTCGGGTAGACCACAATGAGCAGGGTATCGAGCCCGAAACCTGTCAAGGGTATCGAAAGAAAGTGGTCTGGAAGACAAATAAGGACCTTGAATGGATTCGAGACCCATGAATCCCCGTGGCAAATGCAATCGACAGAATCCCAAAACAAGCCCTCTATATGTGTTATCCACTACGATTGGTCCAACTTTAGAGGGGTTATCTTCGCTACCTTTCCACACGCAACCTTGTGTTTATCCCCTGTGTTAGAGGGGGGTCCCAGATAACTTTCACGATACTGGACTTGGACACTCCCTAACTCAGACTCCAATGTTTGATTTTAATGGCCTTGAAGAGTTTCCTCTCCAACCTAATCCAAGGCCCTAATCATGAACTAGTTGGTTAACCCTACAAACATAAAAGTCTAATAAATTTTAGATTTAGCGTTAATTTTATGGTTTGTCTTATATCAAGGGGTATGAAAGTGAAACTGATGATGTTTAAAAGATGAAAGTAAAAATGAATAAAAAGCTGGAAACAAAAGCCTTCACTTAATGCAAAATTTCAACAACTTTTCAATTTTTTTTTTTTAATTTTTCTAAGATCTTTTGAATCAACAAACTTAAAGAAGGATTTCACTCGACTACAAGCTACTTACGATCTAAGTAAACTATCAAGAACTTAAGAAAACAAATATTTTTCCCTGGCTACTAATGCAAAATCACACTTTTCAACCAAACAAGAAAATGAAAGAGATTTTTTTTTTATTTAAATGCTGATAAAGCAAAAAGGGAAAATACCAACAAGTAAAAAACCAAGAAAAACAATTCTGGCCTAATTGCAGATCACAAAGAATCACTTCAAGAAATCACACACTAGCAACTTAAAAAATGACTCTCACCCTTGTCTAAAAACCCTAAAGAAAAAATTTCGATGACAACTTTCAAATGAAAAAAGCAAGCTAAGGCTAAGATCAATCCTAAGCTACTGACTGCTAAGACATATATTCAAAAACCTGAGAGGTATAACTCTCGTCAAGGGAAAGGATGATTGCCTTACCCTCAAAAAAAACTATCCTGCACAAGCACACTACTGACAAGCCAACAACAAGCGTGTGCACGCGAGTTGTGTAAAGCTAGAGGGCGTGTACACATGTGTTGGCCTTATACAGGCCATGTGTATCTCTAAAACTCTGAAACAAAATAAAAACAAACAATCCAAACCAGGAAGAGACCACTGATATTGAGAACCAGGATCTCTTGAAGGCTTAGACACTCTCTTTAACAGAAACAAGGAAAACAATGTAAGGAAAAAATTCGTAAAACAAACGAATTTGAGATAAGACTACAAACAACCAAGACTTGGACAGAGTTCCAAAAAACCCATGAAATTGACTAATTCTAATAGGGAAGAGGATGACTGCCTCCAAAAATTTTTGGAATCTATACGCTACTATTACTTCTGCAGCTAGCGTTTACACGCGGGCTACAAGAAAGTAGGGCATGGGTACATGCGTGCAGACCTTATGCAGGCCACGTGTACCTTTGTGGGTCTCGAAAAAACACAATCAAGCAAATAACAGAGATAGCTGGTATGGAAGACCAGACTCTCTGTTAGCTCGGACTTTGCAGAAACTTCAAAAAACAGGCAAGAAAACCAGTCTTTTAAAACTACCCAAAAATACTCCCAGGAACCCTAGAGACTTCCCCAGTATGGTCGCCAATTCTTTTGTGGTGGGAAATCCCCCTACGGACTAGCAAATAGGGTTATATTATGCATGCAGATATGACCAAAAGAAACCTACTTTCTACCTTCGTCCCCATACCTAATCCACATTTCTTTTCAGAAAATACATGGTTAGACTGTTATCCACATTTTTGGTTATCAAGATGATATTATGATTATGTCATGATAATGGAAGATCAAACTCTTCATTAAGAACTTTTTCCTGAAGAAGGTTACACTTGTCATTTTCTCAAAAATCATATTTTGAAAGTAATACGCAGTCTGCATATATACTCACCTGCGGAAATCTTCATTTCCGCATTCTGCATTCAGCTTGGCTGTGGACTTTCCGCACTGTGTCAATGGTTAGGGTGCGGACATGTTTCTTAC
>ML781374.1:1192174-1220530 GCA_009831015.1 Picea engelmannii | reverse complement strand
ATGTTCGATGTTGATCCTTCTTTATGCTTGATCGTTTGTTGGCAGCTATCCTCTCAAGATTGACCTGCGTACAAAACAAGCAACAAACTACACATGAATTTTACCTACAGACTAATAGTTAGAGATTCAAACATATATTTACTGAACTATGAAGAACTCGTATAGTGGGACGGGAAAATAATTTCTTTATTATTAACTTTAATGAATCAACTTACAATGTCGAGACCGGCCACTTCTCCGCGAATCCTGATCTTGGTCTCCTCTTCAAATTTCCTCCAACTTCTTTGTTGTGTATCTCTTCTTGCACAAGGATGGCTAAAGGGTTGGGACAATGGGAATGTGTAATTGGGCAGAGTTTCTTTACTCGTATTCTCCTCTTCCAAATGGGACCTCTAACCCTTCTTTTATAGGCTAGAAGAAGCTAGGTATTTGGACGAACCCTCGGCCATGCATGGCTGGGAGTTTCAGTTAACTCACCCAAAGCTATGTGTTCTGTCGGCAACTTTCCTTTTTTCATGCTTGTGTCGGTCCACGCAGGTTGTTTTAGGTCAGCTAGCGTGTACATGCGTGAAGTAATGGAGTAGGGCGTGTGGGCCCTTATAAAAGAGGTTTTTTAAAGAGTTGTTCAGCAGTGCTTTGGCAAAGAAAGGATCTAAGATGGCCTGATGCCAAGTAAGCATGTATGGTGCAAATTAGGGTTATAACACCATTGGATAGATACTTTTAAGATATTTATTTTTGTATCTTATATGTGGTATTTCCAATGGATTCTCTCTGGAATTATGGAAGCCATCATGACAACATTTCAAGAAATCAAAGTTGAAAGGTAAAATACTCATGAGAAATATATTCAAGAGCTCAATATTGCAATACAAAGAAGGTATATTATGCAGGACATCAGGGATGAATACAATCAAGAAGCATATGCTTGGTATGATTTTGAAGTCAATTGTGATGATAGGTATATGGATAGTTTTCACTTCTAGGATGACAACTACTTTCTATTTTATTTGATGACTCTACTCCACCTTATGTAGAGAACATCAATGTGACAAATCAAGAGCCAGTTATGACCACCAATGTCGAACCTGCAGATTATACATTGGTATTATTCCTTCCCAATTCAGCTACGACCCTTTCCCACTATGTGGATGGATATTCTTATTTAGATCCACATGATATTTGTCGGTTTTTGGACCATCATTTTCAGTTGGTTATTGGGTTTCGATATCTTCCGTGTGGAGTTCACATGAGCACTTAGACATGGGACCCCAATTTACAATGGATATTGGACTACTTCATCATGGTGGATTTAATTTCTACATGGGACCCTGTTTCTCTAGTATGATTTATCACTATGGTCCACACTTCTCCATGGGACCCTAGTATATGGTTGTACACCCTTGTAACAAGTGTTGAGGACAACACTTTCATAAGAGGGATGGAATGTAGTGTATCTAGAGAGGTAGTGGGGGATCTGGAGGGCCCATAGTAATAATAGTGGAGGCCATTCAATGTAAGGTGGTGTAGGTCCACTATATTATTAAATAAATCCCAGTGTGATAGTTAAATAAAATAAATGTAAGAGGACTTACTAGAAGGTTCTAATTCTAGAAGGTTTCAATTCTAGAAGGTTCTAATTCTAGAAGGTTCCAATTCTAGAAGGTTCCTCCTCTAGAGTGTTACTAGGTGGTTAGTAGTAATATATAAAGGGGTTCAAGCAATGTAATGAAACAAGTTGCAAAGTATTGGATTTGGAGTGGTAGCTCAATAGGAGGATGCCCCCTCAAAGAGGCAAGTGAAAATGAGAGGATCTCTTCCATAATAGGATTCATTGTATAGTGTTTCCCTACCATAAGGGTTTGATAATAATAAAAGTGTGGTTCTTTTATATTTTTCTTTGAATATGTGTGGTGTTTCTATATGCAAGTATTTGGTTCTTAACATTTGATCTCACGATTCTTGCTTTTGTTCTACACTCTGATGTTGTTCATTGTTCCTCTATTGTCTATCATCTTGTTGTTTCCCAATGCCCTGTTGTTGCTCAATGCCATGTTGTTGCTCAACAGAGTGTAGTTGTTCATTACCCTATTGTCTATCAACATTCTCCCGATGTTTTTTGTTGAATTCCTCTCTCATATCACAAGTTGTATACTTGGTGACAGCTTGTTGATCTTGGTATCCCTTATCCTTCACAATGTTGGCCCATTATGCTTCTTCCTATTCCATATTGAGGTTAGCCATAGGAGCTATAGGAAGAAGGAGTGGAGGGCTCATTCTTAGCCCAATCCAATTAGTTCTCATTCTTCTTAGATTTTATTTATACCATGGTGTTCTGACGAGGGCAAGCTGCAATGTGTTTGGAGAGTGAAGCTCCTTGATTCTCATGCCAGGAGGCAAGGAATGCCACCTCCTATGGCAAGCCTCTACTGCTACTTCTCCCAATAATCTCAGTGTGTCATCAATCTGGGATATTACCTCCCTTTGTTTGGCTATCCACCCTGGAGTTATATTGATGCAGGAATTTTTCGAGGGTCATAAATTTTGACTCTGTTATCTGTTTGGGATGAAATTTTATAGTGAGTTGTGTCTCCAAGAGTTCAATGTCATGTCGATCTGATCCTTCAGATCGGGCATCATTTTGACACTTTTCTAGGGCCAAATTCCTTCATATAAGGACTTAAATTGGGGTTTTAGTGTTTTTACAGGAATTTTTTAATTTTTAATTATCAGTTATCTCATAGTTATGAACTTAATCAGAAAAGTGATTTGACAAACAATGTCGCTCTAGTTAGTTCTTAGTTATTGGTCAGTTTTAGAGTCTTACGAGAATAACTAAAATTAGTTTTTTTTCTAAAATTAGTTGTTTTCGTAAATCTCATATAGTAGTTATAAGGGGTTGAACTTCAATTGTAATTGTTAGGATGGAGAAGGAATAAAACAAAGTTATTTTCCATTTTATGTGTTTGCATGGTTTTTAGATCTTATGAATGAATTCAAGTTTATCAATTACATCATTTTGTATAAGAGCAGGAAGATGGCTAGGAGAGGAAGAGGAAGAGTAAGGTATCTTGCTCAGATGCCCAGAGATATGCAAAACCTCCAAAGGCAAGTAGAAGATCTTACAAATGTGTTGGCTAGTCAAAGAATAATACAAAGAGAAGTGTTTGATGAGGGGATCGTCCGAGGATATGTAGATCAACATACATAACATGAAGAAGAACAATTAAAGCGCATGGATTTTGAAGAAATGATGCTTAGGGCCCTAGAAGGGAGAAATTATAGGATCAATATGGAAGTTTAAGAATATGTAAGGAATATTAAACTAGCGGAGTTAATAGATTAGTTGAATGCCATGGAATTGTTTTTTGAATGGTAGCCTATGCTAGAGGAAAAGAAGGTGAAATTTGCATGCACTAAGTTGAAGGGTCACGCCATGATCTAGTGGGATCATGTGCACAAAGACAGAGAAAAAATAGGAAAAGTCAAAATTAGGACCTGGAGAGAGATGGAAAAAAATTGCAAGAAATTTGTTTTCCTCTGGAAGGTCAGAACAATTTTGGAGTGGCCTAGTCCTAGGAGCATAACAAAGGTAAGAATTGTTCATGGGTTGGCTACCTTTTCCTGAAAACTTATTCGAAATTTTAGCAGTATTGTAGCACCCATAACAAATTGCACCAAAGACAAGACATTCATGTGGACCAATGAAGTTGAGGAAAGTTTTAAGTTTCTAGAGAAGAAGGTAATTGAGGCACCCATATTAGCCTTACTGTATTTTGATAAAGTGTTTGAGGTAGATTTTGATGCTTCACATGTAGGCATTGGAGTTGTACTTAGCCAAGCATGTAGACCAATTGCATTCTTTAGTGAAAAGTTGAATGCGGTAAGAAAGAACTACTCCACATATGATGTAGAATTTTATGCAATTGTGAAAGCATTGCGACATTGGAGGCATTATTTAGTGTCTAAACAGTTTGTGTTATTTACCGATCACATTGCATTAAAATATCTAAACACCCAAAATAAATTGAATAGTAGACATGCAAAATGGGTCTCTTTCTTACAAGGCTACACCTTTGTTCTGAAGCACAAATCAGGATGGTAGAATCAAGTTGCAGATGCTCTAAGTCGACACACTATTCTTTTAACAACCATGGAAAATGAAGTAATTTGGTTTGTGCATTAAAGGATTTCCATGCGTCTAATAATGATTTTCAGGATATTGTGGAACAATTGAATAATCTAGTCGCTAGTGTTACACACCAAAATGTCACACTTAGGTGTTGCATATTTTACACACCTTAAGTGTCGCAAAGTGTCGTAAAGTGTCATATGCACATTATTAAGTGTCACCTGCACTTTGTGAAGTGTTGTATGCACCTTAATAAGTGTCGCATGCACTTTGCTAAGTGTCACCACCATTTGTCATAATCCCTAAACCATGGTAAATTATAAAGCATTGAGAAAATGTTGGAACCTAACCACTTTCCCTAAGCTTTGAGCCTTGTTTGACCACTAACACCCTCTTTGCCTATGTATAGGGAGCGTTAACACTCCCTAATTAAATGTGGGGTGATTTTTAAGTGCCTTCTTATTGGCTTTCCATTAATATTAACTTGGCCTATTCCTTTCACTATGGTGTTCATGATAGTGTTTATGCTTAAGTTAAATCGGGTATAGATAGATTTAGTTCTTACCTAAAAATATCTAGTATAATTAGAGAGGTTTGGTTGCCCCTTATTTTGCAAGTCTCTTTGATCGTTGAAGGAATTGCAACATCGAGGACAAACTTCGAGAAACATGTGAGTCTCCATTATTCTATATATAGGTTAAGGAACTAGATCTAAAAGGAAAGTAGTAACCACTTGTTTGCTTTTGTCTTTGGACCAAAGAAGGAATCTTGGTCCAAAGGGGAGTTTAACCCGTCTGCAGGGTGAAATTTCTCACAGCAAAAAAATGGTAACTCCACTGGGGAACGACTTTTGACTAGTCTTCCCTTGGTTCGTCTAGTCCTTGTTGAGACTTGTTTGTGATTTGATCTTGTTTGATGCTTGATTTTGGACTATTGCACTTCCCTCTGCTTCATCAAGAATTTTACAGAGTCATTCACCTGGTCTCTATTGAGTCTGGGAAACTTTTGTGTGTTTTTCATTACTTATGGGCATAAAAACTCCCTCGGAGTGGCCCATAGAGTGTTACTAATGCTCCCTAATAGGCTTATGGGGAGAATTACCCCTCTATAAATGCCTTATATCCCTTGGTACAGGAGCAGTGATCCCCTATTTTATTTGGTTTCAAGAGTTTTTCCCCTATTTTTCTTAATCCTTTGGTTGGAAGCTTTAGCCCGGAGTCCTTAGGGTTTTCTTTTTACTTTATTTGTCTAAGAGATTGGAATCATTCACTTATTTTTACCTCTTCTTGAGTTTTAAAATCCTTTAAGTTGTGAAATTGTATGACTGACTTGGGTTAAAAAGATCCCTTGATCCAGCCTGCCTTCCAGTTGTTTGATCTTCATCTCATAAGTCTTTAGACTTTTGATTAACTTTATTTTTTTCAAATTTTTCGTCAACTTAAACTTGCAAAGGTTGCTTTCTGTTGAGTTTCTTTGTTGCCTTGTTTTGAAATATTTGGTCTTTTGAATGATTGAAACTCTATTGTTTGTTGCAACCCAACCTTAATCTTTGATTTTTGTGACTCGTTTTTCAGGATTTCCAAGAGTGATTGTCTACTTTCTCTTTTACATTTTTTTAGTGCAGTTTGTTTGATTTCCATTTTTCTTCGTATTTCTTTGTGTCAAACATTGATCTCTTTCATTTCCATTGAAATCAAAGAAACAAAAAAAATTTCATTTGAAGAGATTTCATTGCATATATAATCGAACAAAGAGAATTTTACATTCTTTAGGAAATTTGTTTTGGTACAAGAGCTAGGCTTGCATTTGCATTTGGATTTTAGAAACATTTGTTTAATAATTCAGCATCGTCTTGCTCCCAAGAATTGAAAAAGTTGCATAATTTTGAGTTATTATTTTTTAAGAAGAACGGAACTCTTCTCCTTCTCATAGATAGAATTCATTGAAAAGGAACGATTGCATTTCATTCTCTTTGCATTCTACTGGAGTTGAGTCTCGCACATCATTAGTTTCATTTCCATGAACCTTCTGAGTAAAAATGACCATTAAAATCAACCAACGCACTAATAAAATTGACTAGACATTTTTTGGTTTATAGCATGCCAACAGTAGCATAGGATTAGGGTCTTTGGACTAGGAAAATGAGTAAATTGACCAAAACTACTAAACAAATTGTAGAACACTAAAGAGACTAAAATCCAAATTTTGTATAAGCATAGTCGGGAACCCCCTCTAACACAGGGGATAAACACGAGGTCACTTGCAGAAGAGAAGTGGAGATTACCCCTCCAAATCTTGACCAATAGTAGTGGAAAGAGAGTATATTGGGGGTTTTTCTTGAGAAACTATTGGTTTCATTTAGTCTCGATGCTTCGTGAATCCTGACTCCATTCGGGGTCCTTATGAGTCTTACTGATCCATTTGTCTTAAGTTCTCTTGAAGAATTTTAGACTTTGATATCCTTCCCATACGTTCAATCCCAACTGTCGAATTTACCCCTCCAGAGGCTGACTATGAGTTGGTAACCTTAGTGGCCTTTCCTAGGTATCTATAGAGGTGACTAGGGGGGATTCCCATGGTACCTGTTGTGGACTTTGTATCATAATTTCAGTACCCTTGGAGGGTGGCCCCATGAAGCAAGGGATACTTTCACCGAGAAGGGATATTATCTGGAACTTGGGGTAACTGCTTCTCATGTCTTCATTGGCGGCTTGACATCTTGTCTTCGAAAGATCCTTTTATCTATTGTTTGCTTGGTTGATTACCTATATATTTTTATTAGGATGTGTGTTTCTTTTGAAGTTCATAGTTGTCCTTAGGAAACGTTGTTACTTTCATCGTGATCGATTGAAGGCTACAAAGATCTCGCGGTATGAAAGGTCTAGATCCCGAGATTAACGAACATCGAAACAATCCTTCTAATAAAGGAATCATTAACAAGGAAATGACTTCTGAAGTTATGAATGTAGATCTCGGAAGAGATTTCCATGAAGAAGAACTGGTTACCACCTTCGCAGAAGGCATAGTCCTCCTTGTAAATCCTTCTACCACTAATCCATATGGCCCATTACATGTTGATATGCCATCATCGAGTTTTCTTTGTGCCTATTCTTCTTACAATTTTCCACTACACAATCTTTTGGCATGAACCCATCGAATTTTGGTTTTCTAGAAGGACTTGAGAATTTATCTTCATCCACAACACATGTAATTGATGTTGTTGGTGATTCTTCTTTACTGGGAACATCGATGACCCAGGTAACCCCAACACAACCACTTACGAATACATCACGCTTCACACATGGGTCAGGTAATATTCTTGATTCATTATTTCCACATATGCACACACTAAGTTCTTTACTTGGTTGTTCCATTTTTCAAATGGCCAGCAGTCAATTCATTCACACAACCATGGTTACACAAGCTACTCAGCCTCCATATCCAACTTTACCAATGGGTACACCCTTCATTGGAGGTCCATTTTCAATGGAAGGCAAACCTTTAGTTGGAGGGTAACTTTTTACTAGGGGACAACCTTTAGCCATGGGGGGAAATCCAATGTGGGTGCAACATCAACAAACCTAGGGACAAACTGCTCCTTCAAGTCCTTCCATCCCTACAACCACTGGCATGTATCCTGGACAACCATATCTAGGAGTTACAAACCCTTTGTGGGGTCAACATAATCCAGTGGGAATTCCTCAGCAAGGAAATTGGCCCAATAAATTTGTGAACCCCATGATTCAAACACAACAACACCCTTAAACACAGTATATGGGATGTTTATCCGACCAACCGAAACACATGAGGGGGGCATCAATTCAATTACATTATGTAGGAGGTCCATCAGAACAACCATTATACATGGGTATCCAACTAGGAAAACCACCATACATGGTTGGACTATAAAGGAAGTCATCATACATAGGGGGACCCTTAGATAAACCACAATACATGGGAGGACCATCTAGTTTTTCCATCCTGTCGTAACTTAGATATGGTCCTACTGGTGTTCTTATATCACATGGTTACTACCAGTATCCACAAGATAACCGAAAACTTCCATTGTTGGCCACATTATATTTATTGGATATGTCACATTTGGCAAACTATCCCATACAACATGCCCCATTCTAGCCCTCCATCCCTACCAAATTACCGCCCGACATCCCAAAATTCGACAGAAAACCTGGAGAAGATCCTAACAACTATGCTATGACCTTCCATTTATGGCGTTCTTCGAACTCTCTAATGGATGATTACATTTTTTTTTAGGCTTTTTTTTAGAATGCTTACATGTGTAATTACCAAATGGTATATTGAGTTGCCGCATAACTCCTTTGTTGACTTTAATTCTCTTTTCATGAATTTTCTAACACATTTCCAATTACATGTATGGTATGAGACCAGTACAGATCTTTTGACCTCACTTCGACAATCCACTTCCACCCACATATCTAATCATATTCATGAGTGGAGGTGGCAGAGAAGGTTAATTAAAGCTACGATTCTGGACCAACTCCTCACAGATTAGTTTACAGAGTCACTCTTTCCACCCATTACCAGAGATGTCGCCATGGGAGGTGTTGTTATTGAGGAGCAAGATATTAGTCGTGCTCAATATTTGGACTTGGTATATTCCCAATCTGACACACTTTACGATGTGATCCCTCATGCTCCTCACCCATCAAATGATATGACAAGACCTACTCCGGAAACCCATGCCGATGGCATGGTAGGTTTCATTTCAAATACCAAAATTACTTTCGCTCATTATCAAACCTCCGAAGAATGCAATTCAATCCACTTCATCCCAGCAACCCAAAGGCAAGAAGAAAAACAAGGGTAAATCCAAGAAATCTTCTAACCAGCAGGAGAGTGAAAATATTGTTGATTCCCAACCAAAAAGGAAAGTTAAGTTTCCTTGCATGATTTGTACGGAGGACCACTACATAAAAGACCCTCCTCATCGTGAGGAAGTCACTAAATTTTTGAAAGGTACCTCCCTACCCACAATGTTAACTGAACCTTTCTTAGTTCAGCAGCAACAAACAATTGTACAAAATCCCACCCCTCTGCAAGGGGGAAATGGAGGTCATTCCCACCATGGGGATGCTTCCTCAAGCATCGCTCAGGTCTTTATGTGTAAGGAGACAGTTAGTCTAACGACTAGAGATAAGACTTATGACACTTTTCCAGATAATCATACCAATGGTGGTGCTATCAATAAGCCTTCCACTTCCACTCCTCCTTGTTACCCATGTTTTTGGTCATCTTGATGGTGTATTGATGATGGTGTACTCAGGCTCCTAATAAGAACTTTCTCCTAAGAAAAGTGACATTCATCTCTTCCCAGAAAACATATTTTTGAAGAGAGTTCGCAGGTTTCTTATATCCTAGGGTGCGAGAATGACCCATTCTTGTAGGCTGCCTTCAGCTAGGGTGTGAACTTCTCGCACTGTGCTACATAGCTAGGGTGCGAACTTCTCGCACTGTGCTACATAGCTAGGGTGCGAACTTGTTCTCAAGCTTGGAAAAAGATGAAGTCTCGATGGTTCTAGAAGGGAATATTCTAGAGAATGGGTTGGCATTCGAATGGTTATCTCTTTACTGGTTTCCCTGATATTGTGGGATCATTCTTATCCAACTAACCATCTCATCCTCTCCTATATATTGATGTAATTCTCATGGAAAAGGTTAAGAAAGATTCATTGGAGAATTGGTGAAAGAATTGTGTGAAGGACCTAGCTTAAACAGGAGCTTGGAGACTCTAGCAAGTCTATTAAGAGGAATTGGATCTTATTCATACAAGGATCAAGCAAGTATGTGTGTGTTGGAACCAAGAGCCACCGAAAGGAAGCTTGCAACATCAAGGCGATCAGGTTGTATCTTCTACTTTCGATTAATATGATACAGCGGCATGTCCTTTTCCCATAAAGTCATTCTTACTTTATTGCGTAATTCCTTGATCATACACATAAGTTGACGATTGAATATATTTTTCTATCTTCACTTTGGTTGGTTTGTGTTGTCTTGGTCTTGACCTCACGAGAGCACCGGAGCGAAGCGGGAGAAAAAGAGACCCTAGGAAGCGATACAAAGGTATGTTACTTGTTCCTCCCTACTAGCTAATTCAATGATCATAACTTAGGGAAAGAGTCATGTCATGTCCTATTGTGTTCTAGATATAGGTGGATCTAGGGAGATATGTTAGTGTCCGCACCTACCGATTAGTCCGATAACAAAATTGGCGACTCCACTGGGGAGATAACCCATTTTCTTTGTGGTTTTTGGTGTTTTTCCTTGTCCATTTACTCTTGCCTTACCTTTCTCCATTCATATCAATATTTGAGTCTTCAGGATACCCTGATAGACCCTCTGGGTCCAGAAGCCCCTTCAAATTCTTTGTCTTTTTCCAAAAAATTGCTTAGTTTCAGACATTCTCGCACTGAACCCCACAATGGCCTGCAAGAATATATTGAGTTCACACTCTGCTTTTAGGTGCAGTGCAAGGTTCTCGCACTCTGCTCAAAGCTAGCCTGCGAGAATGACCCATTCTCACACTGTGTGACACTGTTACCCTGCGAACCCTCTTTTCAAAATTTTGGATTTAAGATTTTTGCATGTTCAGTTGCCCAGATCAATATAGGTGCCTGAAAAGAGCTTCTTGGACCATTGGTTGATGTTTTCTTGTCTTCAAATTTTGTGCATGATCAGTCTTAGGAAATCAAAGGCTCTTCCTGTCCATTTTTTCTTGACTTTCGTTTCTTGACTTTTCTTGGCAAAGATATACTCTCTGATTGTGGAATCTGAGTGCTTGTTTGGTTAAGAACCGATGATCAGTTTGAAAGTTGGGATTCTTTGTCTTTATCATTTGCTCATTATTTGGAAGATCACTTTTCTCATGTAATTGAAAAGACTAGTTTGATTTGCTTGTTATTTTTGTTTCCATTGAAAGATTGGTTTGGGTTTTTGTCTATTGCTTGTTCATTAGTTTTTGGTTTTCTTCACTCTCACCATCATGGTGTAGGTCCTTTTTGAAAATTGAACAAYGTTTTTCTTTCAAAAKCATTTTCGTCTTCGAAAGTATTGAAAATCAATTGTTGAAATTATTGAAAAAGGAACAATAGAGAATTGTTATTATTGCGTGATTCGTTGCAATTGCATTTTAAAGGAACTTGTGTATCGTAGTTCAAGATTGGTCCAAAAAAATTCTCTTTCCCTCCCGTACATAGGATTCATTGAACGAAAATTGATATATTTCATTCCTATCTATGCATCATTGGGTCGGAGTCTCATACAACATCAGTTTCATCTCCACTTCCTTTGAGTAACAACAACCCTTAATAACACGGCGCAATTGTAAAATTTAACTAGTAACTATTTTCTAGGGCTCTATTACACCAACATTTAGCTAGGCTAGCACTTTGGAATAGGTAGAGAGATACACTCTCCAAAGCACAAAACACACAATAGCATCTTGTGTTAAGGAGTGTCAAATTCCATTTACAACATTTTGTCCTGGGAAGCCCTTCTCACACAAGGGTCAAACACGAGGTCGCATTGATATTGACAGAGTTACTCACCCTGCTTTGTTGATATCAGTGTAGAGATTGCACGTATTACGGGGGTCACTTGGAGGTATACCCACAATGATGAGTGGAAGCCTCTTGAGTTGATTTTGGGCTAGATACCCTGCCCTTGTGTGTGGATCGGACTGTCGATTGTTCCCAAGGATTTATTGTTGTCGGTGGTAACCTTAGCGGCCTATCTTTCTAGGGTCTTACACAAGGTGATTGTGAAGGGGCAAGTCTTCACGATAACTGGAATCGACGTTGGCCAAACTCACTCTAGATCCTTGGAGGGTATACCCACGATTATGTGTGGGAGCTTGTACCAAGGTGTAATTCCGTTAAGCAGGTCGTCGGCGTAACTTTTCCACCCTAGCCCAACCCCTTCTTGTCTCGTTGTTGTGATGTTGGATTTCATCACCAACTAGTGACTTCGGAATTAGAAGGTCTTATTTGCATAGTATTGTTTCCTAGATTTTGTTTACTAGTGCGTGTTGTTTGTTTACCTGAGTTGACCATACGATTTTCTTCATAAGTTTGTAACTCATTCACAATAGATCCTCCACGTCGTTCACATAGAATACAGGGTTTATCTCCAGAGCATCTAGAAGGTTCTCAACCCCTGCCTACAAGCTCACCTGAGGGCTCTCCTCGGCAAAGTGAAGTCCAAGACATTACCACGCCACAAGTGGAATGAACCGACTCTCTAGAACATTTCTGAATTACCAATACTCGGGAGGAATTTCAAATTCACCCTGATTCTGAGCAACAGTTTATGCGACTAAATTCTTCTGGAGACTTAGTTGTTGTATCTTCTAGATCACTGGTTGAACCCTTTCCAGGAATAGAAGGCCAAGATTCTTTTTGGTCTACGGGAATTTTTAGACGGGACCTTTTTGGTGCAGGATCAGGCGTTGAAACCATCATCTCACCTGTGATCTCTGAAACCTCTAACCCAGAGACAGTACCGTTTACTACTGCCTATTATTTTCCTGGTACGGACGCCCCACGATCTGACCACATCTTGACCATCCCTCTAGAAATGGCCCATCACACAGATACTACAAGTATTCACACAGGGATTACCACGGTTAGCCAAGCCCCCATTGGCACACCGTATACGCCCAGCATCACCCCAACACTACCGCCCAGATACCGTGTGTTGAATGCTTCCATTCCCACTCCTATGCAAACCATATCCGGCTCTCCTGGTGGTCCCTCTACTTCTGGGCATTCTCTTCCCGGTTTTATTTCGACACTCCCTCAATATCCTTTTGGAGGACCTTTCTTATCCTCCACTAACAGTCTTGATCCTAGTGGCACTATTCCATCATTCACACCAAATTACCAGATTCCCGTTGGTGGACAATTTCACCAAGGAGGTATGACTCAACCCCCTCTCAGCGGGAAAATTCCTATTGTGACGCAAATCCCAATTGGAACACAACCCCAAATTGGAACGTTTCCCCAAATTGGAACGTTGCCCCAAATTGGAACACCACCTCCGATAGGAGGAAAGACCCCACCTTATGGACAAAACATACCTCCATCCTTGGCCCAGTATTGGAATCATCTGATACAACATACTCCTCAATCGACTGGGGGGCAGCAGCTTCCACCTGCATCCGCGATACCCCCTAGTATAGGCCAACCATATCCCGATACGTCCAATCATATTTGGGGCTCGAATGCTCAAATACAATCCCATGAGCTACTATCCTCTCCAACCACCACCGAATCTGCCTGGGTCTTCACATTATATGCAGACTGCTTATGGTCCTACTGGTTTGCCGACAAGGATTCCTCCCCAAAGCCACTAGTACCTGCATGTGAATCGACAGTTACCCTTCTTGGCCACTTTGGATCTTCCAGATTTGTCAAGGATTTTAAATGATCCAATTCGTCACTCTCCCCAATGGCCTACTATACCATCCAAGCTACCATCGGACATCCCTAAATTCGATGGCAAAGCGGGAGAGGACCCGAACAATCACGTCATGACTTTTCACCTCTGGTGCTCATCCAACTTGTTGATGGATGACTCTATTCATTTACATCTTTTTCAATGAACCCTCACAGGTTCTGTTGCGAAGTGGTATATAGAATTAACACAAGGTTTCTTCGTTGACTTCAACACCCTAGCTATGGCTTTCCTCACCCACTACCAGTTACCGATCCGTTATGAAATAGGGACTGAGATTTTGATTTATTTCAAACAAAACAAAGCCACTCATATATCCGATCACATTCATGAGTGGCGATGGATACGACGTCTCATCAAACTCGAACTCCCCAATCAGTTGTTGGTAGAGTGGTTCACAAAATCATTTGTGAACGACATCGATCGTGACATCGCCATGGGTGGAGTGGTCACAGAAGAGCAGGCCATAAGTCGTGCTCAATAGCTTGACCTCGTTTACTCACAAACGGGTACCCTTTATGACTTACTACCTGACGCACCTCATCCTTCCACTTCCGCCACTTCAACTACTCTAGCTGCTTCTCATACAATTGACAGTGTGATTGGCACTTTCCATGCCCAACCACATTCTGCCTCAAGAACCAACCCCAAACCTTCTTCTTCTAATGTTCAAAATGCTATGTCTCCTGCCCCTCCCACCGGCAAGACTTCTGAGGTAAATGCAGTTCAATCTACCCCAGCCGGCAAAAACAAATCCAAAAAGGGAAGACGTAAGAATAAGGAGGACAAAAATACTTCTCAAGCAGAGCGAACCAAAACTACACCTGTTGACGATCGGGATAAGCGCAAACCTCGATACCCTTGTCTTATTTGTGGTGATGATCACTACATGAAGGATTTTCCACGACGTGTCGAGGTCACTAAGTTCCTTCAAGGAGCCCCAAAACCACCTGCTCCAGCCGTTTTGTCCCAACCCTTCCCGTCTCAACAACAGACTCAATTGGTCATTCATGACCAACCCTCACCTTCTACTACATCCTATGTATTGATGTGTACTGGCGATTCAAAGTAGAACGACATTGCACTCACCACTCGAGCCAAAGATCATTCTCCCTCTAAAGAGAAGGTTTATGACCTACCTCCTTCATTGGTACAACCCTCTCTCGTGACTCCACCTACCAACGGTACTCTTCATCTTGAACGACCGAGCCTTGACACAGTTCTTCGACCCCCCCCAAAGGGTGTCATTCAGAAATTGGTTTTCAATCCTCATGCTCATGCTGCCCAGAACTACAACATTGTTGAAGATATGGCCCAAGCACCTTCTGTGATGTCAGCCCTCGAAGTCCTTCAAAGTTGTCCCACACAACGGAAGGCATTATTGAAAGATATTGGTGGAATCGACCCAACGGATACAAATTTAATAATTTTTGACTTGGAAGATCACATTCCAAGGTTACCCCCTCAACTCGCGTTCCAGATCCAAGTGATTGTCTATGAAAAACACATTTGTTGAACTATTATCGACGAGGGTGCCTCGACGTGTGTCATGTCTCTTACTTGATAGAAATCCATTGGCTCTCCCTCTTTGAACGAATCCCAGAACACTCTCAAATCCTTTAATGGCTCTGATTTTAAGCCCTACGGTGTCCTTCCTTCGTTGCCAATCATGTTAGAAGGAAAAACGGTCCAAGTCGAAGTGGAAGTCTTTGACGTTCCCCTTGATTACAATCTTCTACTTGGCCGCAGATGGATCGATTCCATGCACGCAGTCATGTCGACCCTTTTTCGTGTGGTATGTTTCCCACACCAAGGGAAGGTAGTCACCGTCGACCAATTAGCCTTCTTTAACTCCGATTCTTGTATTGGCAACATACCATTCATCACTAAAACCCCACCGGGTTATGAGAACATTGGTGTAGGCCTTCTCAAAGACTCTTCATTAATGGGTACTTTCCCCATTCCACCACCCGATGTTCCATGCTCGTCCGTTGCTTCAATCAACATGATCTCTACCTCGATTCATGGAATTCCTATGTCTCACGACCCATGGATGGTACCTGACCCTGGAGATCATCTTCCTTATGGCGACGAAATGTCGCTAAGTCCAGTCGAATCTGCCTATCAGGCCATTCAATCGGCAACCCCTTCTACCCCCTCTCTTGGTGAGTTATCTCCAGATCCCTTCCATGTCATTTTTCCCACAGACGAGATGATCATGTATGTCATGGAGGACACCCCTTGGGATGATGGACATCATCATTCCATCCTCTTCCTGGAGCAACATACCATTGAGAACTACCAATGGATCTTGACCCCATCGACCATTGTCATCATCTCAATCGTTCCCGAGTCAACACACGATGTGTTTTCCGAAGGGAAATTAAGCAATATCTCACCCACTATTCCCCTTGACATATCCATCAAACCTGGAATCATCGAAAATGTCCATATCGGAGATTCATGTTCCCCTGATGAAATCGTCACCTACACATCCCTTTTCCTCATCAGTTCTGATGATATTTGGTATGGCGATATCATCATATATCTCCAAACCCAGACTTTCTGGCCAACTTTGTCTAGTACTGACCGACGTCGAATACGCTACCAAGCCCGTCAATATATTATCCTTGGGGATACTCTTTATCGTCGAGGAATTGACTTAGTTTTTCGACGCTGCCTAACGTTCGACGAAGCCGAGAAATCTCTGAATGACTGCCATTCTGGAGCCTGTGGTGGTCATATGTCTGGGTATGCTACTGCCCAAAAGATCTTACGTGAAGGGTATTTTTGGCCTTCTTTATTTAACGACTGCATAATCGTCGTTAAAAAATGCCATGCTTGCCAGACCTATAATCACAAGATACGGTCACATCCCGCTCCTCTTCACCCTGTGGTCTCCATTGGTCCCTTTGCGAAATGGGGCATCGATTTCATGACATGTCACCCCCACTCGGCCGGGGGGCATGGATACATTATTGTAGCCATAGATTACTTTACGAAATGGGTCGAGGAGATGCCGAAATTTGACAACACTGGAAAGAACACAAGATTATTCATTTTTAATCACATCATAGCTCGTTTTGGTGTTCCCCAAGCTATCGTCACTGATCACGGTAGCCACTTTAGAAAATTCATGATGTCCGAACTTACTGAAAAGTTGGGTCTTTGCCATGAAAACTCAATGCCTTATTACCCACAAGCCAACGGCCAAGTCGAAGAAATTAACAAAGTTTTCATAACTATGCTCCGACGAATGATAGGGATTCACAAAACAAGTTGGCACACAATGTTGTTTTCGGCATTGTGGGATTACCGGACATCCATCAAGTCTGCTACTGGGTTTACACCTTTCCGGTTAGTCTATGGTTTGGAAGTCATTCTCTCGATTGAATGTGAGATACCCTCTTTAAAACTAGTTGTTGAACTCCTACCAAACACTTCTGTTGAGGAAGAACGTCTATTGTATCTTATGCGATTAGATGAAACTCGACGTGATGCTACCCTAGTCATAGAAACCCAGAAAAAATGTTTCAATGCCCAATACGACAAACATGTCAAGCCTCGCGTTTTCTCCGAAGGAGATCTTGTTATCCTCTATGAACAAGATCAAGATATGCTAGGAGATGGAAAATTCGAATCCATGTGGTGATATCCTTATATCGTTAGACGAGTGTTGGAAAAAGGGTCTTATGAGTTAGTAGATTATGATGGTATCCCTTTGAGTGAACTCAGAAAAGGGTTGTACTTGAAGAAGTACTATGCATAAGATCACATGTGCACGAGTACCTGTATTTTTATTGTATCAAACTTCTTGTGTGTTATTGTAGCTTGCTTTTATCATTATCTGGTCTCTTCCCTTATGTGATGTTGTGTTTGATTTCCAGATGTCGGAGTCTTCGCTACCCTACATTGGCTTCGCTGATGGCGCTAGCCATAGTACTCAGAACCTTTCTTCCACTGCATGGGAAATTTACGCCTCTACAAACGAACTTGTCTCCTTACAAGGTGTGTGTCTCGGCCGTGAGACCAACAATATTGCAGAGTATAGTGTTGCTATCGAATTGTTGATTGATGTTATCTAGCTTGGAATCCATCATTTGGTTGTGTGACTCGATTCGCAGCTTGTATTACTACAGTTAAGTAATGTCTATACTATTCGAAGTCCTACTTTGTTACGGGTGTATTTGTGAATTCACCTCTTGGAACGTTATTTTGATTATATTGAATATCAACATATTCCTAGATGTCTAAACACATTAATTGATGCATTGGCTAACTATATATTAGACAAACATTTGGATCATTTATAAATCAATCACATCAATTTTCACACAACACAAGATAAACCGGTAGAAGTCGTATGTATATATAACGATCAAAAGAGTTTTTACAGAAAAGTTCTATCCGAGGACCAAAATTTCAAAATCTGAAGCTTATAGCTTCTACAAAGTGACGTCATGGATGACGTTCACGGTAACACACGACTGCCCGGGAAACCCTACGAAGCAGTCGGCTAATGGAATCTGACACTCCTACTGTATGACGTTGATAACGTCATGGAACCTCTCCAAGGGGCATGTCCGGAATGTCTGTTGTCAAACCCTCTAGGTTTTGTTCCACCGCTTCATAATCTTCAGCGTCCCATCGTGGCACTGGTGCCACCTCTCCTCATCGTTGAATAGGAGAAGTACCAGGAGGTCGGTAAGGTCCCACATCTGTGTCATCAAAAATGAATTTTGTATTTAGTCCTTGGACGAACATATTAAAAACATTTGCATATGATAAAATTCACAAAAACATTTAAAAAGGAAAAAATGTGTATTTCTTACCAAGTTCCCCCCACTGAGCGCCCTCGGGAAGGACCAAGTCCATATCTCCTCGGAAATCCAACCCGACATAAGCATAATCGTCGACCATCAGCATCTGTGGTCGCAACCAGTCGAAGAAGGTATCATTATATTTGATAATTGGTCCAGCCACATGTCGGGCCATGAGCTGACACCATCTCAGCATTCTTGGATCTGTTGGAGCCGGTAAATCCCACTCAACCTGCAGCCTCAGCAAGGGAACCCTATCAAGGAAAAATGACACTAACAAAGACTCGTACCCGAATTGCTTCAGGTTACCTCGCCTGCATTTGGTCAATTGCCTCTTCATGCTACGAAGCATTGCATCTGCCCAGTTAAAAACCAGAGGCTCAGTACACTCTATGTCATACTGAAAGTAACTATGAAGAGCCATGTGAGGAGCAGCGCTCCCATCCATACGAGCAATGGTGAAAAAAATGGTGAACGACTTCGATGTTCATGCACAGGGATGCGGATATTTTTTCTTCTTCATGTTTTGATTGTTTTTTATGGTTTTTGTACAAAACCTCGAGCTTGGTCTTTGTCCATTCTCATGCTAGAAAATACATGAGAACGCGATCGAGCACACTTTTATCACTTTTTCRGGCTCAACAAGGTTATACGAAAAAGGAACCCCCTTGGAGTCCTCTTTAAGCTCTTTTCAGACTCTCTAAACATGAAAAGATTGTCGAGCGACCTTGATATTTTCACACTCGTTAAAGTATTTGAAGAAAGCATCTGTTGGGCGATAATTTATCTCTTTTTCGGTCTCATCAGACTATTTTACGAAAAAGGAACTGAGAGAGTTATCTTTTAAGTGTTTTTCCAGACTCTATAATCATGAAAAACCTTCGAGTTTTCTATCTTTGGACTCATTAAACAAACATCGACAGACCCGTCATGGGACTGAACCACTCCTTCCTAGGGTTTGTTAAACATACTCCAAAGGACTTATCTGAAGGACAAGCTTATATCAACAAGCATATGTTAGCCTCCTCAAGCTTGCGTAAAAATAAAGACGTACTCGCCAGAAATTGTGGGGGAAATTTTGGGAAAGGGATGTGTTCTCGTATTCATAATAATTGGCAGTAAGTGTCACTCTTGAACATGACACCCCCTATTCATTATTTGAAGCTGGTTTGGAAAATCCATTTGTCTCTCATTTGATTTTCTACAAGGTCATACCCTGCGTCGTCTCTGAGTCAATGTTGCCAAATCATTGGTCGTGTTGTTCATATGTTGAAGAGAAGTTCATCTGAAACCTCTATTGATTCGGCCATCTGCAGTTGTCCATTCTCTCTGTGTCAGCCTTCCCTGTGTCCAGTCCAACTTACAACATACTCTGTTTCACCTTCAAAATCTGTTACTCATTTCGTGTCATTGATGGGGGATACATCAAGGCCCTCCTGTGACGAGTTTTGTTCCGTCGACTTCAGCTCATTTTCTGGAACCAAGACTTAGAAATTCTTTGGTACCTTGGAACCTACATGCCTCAATGGCAGGTTTCCTCACTTTTGACAGTGGGTTTACATCATTGACCCCTGATTGAAAGATTTCGTCAGATGTTCGACCTCAACTCATTTATTCACATTCGAAGGATTGTACTAGTGTACCTTGGGAGTCATTGACATTAGTGGTGATTTCCCTCGCACTTGTTAAAGGTTTCATCAATGACCGGTAATCAAGTGGTTTCTACCATGTTCGACTTCAACACATGTAATCACATGGTTAGATTCGTACTTTTGGGCGATGGGATTGAAGACCCTGGATATCATCTCTTTGTCCAGGTTGCGATGGGATGTGTATAATTTGTGACACATAGATCCACTTTGTATGTCTCGTGGCTATGTCGTCTCAGTTTGAATTTTCTTGCATATATCCACAGTGTATTCCTGGTGGCTATGCTATATTTTGACGGCGTGGATCCACAGTGTATGATTGGTGGCCATGACCTATGATTATAATGTCATATGTCTGTGATCTAAGTATGGGAATTCCTACCTCAGAACTAGTATGATATTCTGCAGATGCTTGGTTGTTCACAGGTTTCCGATTAGGTGCGCTCCTGGTTTCTGACACACACACACAGTTTACAAAGTATTTCAGTTATCATTGATTCCGGCCTCATACTTTGGGGGGAATTTTGTTACCCATGTTTTTGGTCATCTTGATGGTGTATTGATGATGGTGTACTCAGGGTCCTAATAAGAACTTTATCTTGAGAAAAGTGACATTCATCTCTTCCCAGAAAACATATTTTTGAAGAGAGTTCACAGGTTGCTTATATCTTAGGGTGCGAGAATGACCCATTCTCGCAGGTTGCCTTCAGCTAGGGTGCAAACTTCTCGCACTGTGCTACATAGCTAGGGTGCAAACTTGTTCTCAAGCTTGGAAAAAGATGAAGTCTCGATGGTTCTAGAAGGGAATCTTCTAGAGAATGGTTTGGTATTCGAATGGTTATCTCTTTACTGGTTTCCATGATATTGTGGGATCATTCTTATCCAACTAACCATCTCATCCTCTCCTATATATTGATGTAATTCTCATGGAAAAGGTTAAGCAAGATTCATTGGAGAATTGGTGAAAGAATTGTGTGAAGGACCTAGCTTAAAGAGGAGCTTGGAGACTCTAGCAAGTCTATCAAGAGGAATTGGATCTTATTCATACAAGGATCGAGCAAGTATGTGTGTGTTGGAACCAAGATCCGTCGAAAGGAAGCTTGTGGCATCAAGGCGATCAGGTTGTATCTTCTACTTTCGATTAATATGATACAGCGGCATGTCCTTTTCCCATAAAGTCATTCTTACTTTATTGTGTAATTCCTTGATCATACACATAAGTTGACGATTGAATATATTTTKCTATCTTCACTTTGGTTGGTTTGTGTTGTCTTGGTMTTGACCTCATGAGAGAACCGGAGCGAAGCGGGAGCAACAGAGACCCTAGGAAGTGATACAAAGGTATGTTACTTGTTCCTCCCTACTAGCTAATTCAATGGTAATAACTTAGGGAAAGAGTCATGTCCTGTCCTGGTTTGTTCTAGATCCAGGTGGATCTAGGGAGATCTGTTAGTTTCTGCACCTACCGATTAGTCCGATAACACTCCTCCATATTCCATGCCTCTTCAGATTAAGAAGCCTATTTCTAACACAGTGTTGTGCCCGCCAAAGTGCACAATTCAAAAAGTGACATTTAATCCAAGTAATCGCGTTGCTCAAAACTACAACATCGTTGAATATTTGGCATAGGCACCTTGTGCCATGTCGACCCTCAAATTTCTACAGAAATGTCCAAGTCAATGTAGAACCGTTGTCGGTCATTGGAGTTGTAGATCCAAAGGTATCAAATATGATTATGTTAAATATGGACTATTTTAAATCGAGACTCTCTCACAACCTATCATTCCAAATTTTTGTTATGGTTGGTGGAAATAACGTCCATCACATTGTTTTGGATGAAGTAGCATCCACATGTGTCATGTCTTTGTCATGTTGGAGAGCCATTGGTTCTCCTAAACTTAACCAGTCTCCTACCACCCTTAAAGCATTTTATGGACGTGGATTTACACCTTACGGACTCTTGCATTCCTTGGCAATGGAATTGAAGGTAAAAACCATTTCTATCAACATTGAAGTGGTTGAAGTGCCCCTGGATTACAATTTGTTTCTTGGTCGTAATTGTTTCTATGCGATGACCGTCGTCGCATCTTTTGTGTTTTGTATTTTACAATTTCCCCATCAAGGGAAAATTATCACCATTGACCAACTTAACTATTGCACTCCATATATCCATAATTCCCCAGCAAATAATGCCCCTTTTCTAGGACATTCTAGTCTTGAGTATATGAGTGTAGGAGTAGGTCTCCTTAAGGATTCCTCGCTCATGGGGATTTTTCCTTTGCATGCCCCTAACACCCCAAAGGTTTCCATGTTAAATATGATTTCTAATGAGGTGCAACAATCCCTAAAATCACTTGATCCTTTAGTAGTACCCAGTATTTATGAGTATAGTTCATTGTCTTTGTTGGGCTCATTAAAAAATGAAACAGACCCCCCTCCATTTGAGTCGAGTCTTCCTTTGGATCGAACACTTGAATCTTATTTTCCTCCACCTATTTAAATTAGATCACTTTATTCTTATCCATCTGTTAAACATATTCCTATTAGTAGCCAGAAGTCTAAATGAGTGAAGAAGAAGAGTCGATGGAGGAAACGACGCTTGGGGGGCATGTCTCCAAACTTTGAACATCATGCTAGAATTAAGCCACTAGCTTATACCAATCAAGCTAGGGGGGAAATACCTCTAGACAGACATGCTACTATGAGTGATCCTAGCTTGGGGGTCATTCCCATCGGAACTCAATATTCTTCTCTAGACGAGCTCAATCTTTGTTCTTTCTCGTGCTCGTAAATACATGATAATAGGTTATCGAGTATACTTTTATCAGTTTTTTAGGCTCATAAAATGTATATGAAAAAGGAACTCTTTGGATTATCCTTTAAGCTCTTTTAAAAGTCCCTAAACATGAAAAGAATGTCGAGTGAACTTGTTTCCTTTCACACTCATTAAAAGGTTTGAAAGAGTGTCTTTCGAGTGGTAGTTTACCCATTTTCGGCCTCATAAGATTAACTATGAAAAATGTATACTCTAGTAAATCGTGACTAGAAGAGTTCTCCCTTGTATTGTTTTACACTTTTTTGGGCTTGGAGGACTAAATTTACGAAAAAATTCATCCATGGAGTTGTCTTAAAGTTATTTTTCAGACTCTCTAAACGTGAAAAACCACAGAACTTACCTTCTTTGGACTCGTAAAATTATGCATCGAAGGACCCATATGGGACCAAACCCCTCCTTCTTCAAGTTCATTAAACATATGAGGAGAGACTCATCGAAGATGAGCTATACCAATCATTTTTTATCTTCCTCAAGCTCATTAAAAAACAAAGAGGTACTCACCAATCATGGTGGGGGGGGAATTGAAAGAAGTGGGTGAACTTTTTGGAAAAAATTATAGCAGTTGTTGTTGTCACCCTTGAACATGGCACATGTTTGTGTCTCACCTTACAGTTGGGTAATCTACTTGTCTCTGATTCATACCAATTATGTGTCATTATACTTTTTCATTCCAGTCGAAGAGTGATATTATCATTGTCACATTGTGTTCTTGGTACTTGTCGGGTCAATGTTGCCAAGTCAGTTGTCGTGCCTCACAATCTTCAAGGAAAGTTTCACTTGAAACCAACCATCTGCAGTATTGCTAGATTTCATCCTTGTGCCAATCCATACTCATTTAATCCACCATATTACATCACTTTCTTGTGTCTATTTCATGTCGATGATGAGGGATACATCATGGCCCTCCTCCGACGAGCCTGTTCATGTCAACTTCAGCACATTATCCAAGAATTATACTTAGAAATCAGTTAGTACCTTGGGACCTACATCACTCAATGGCATGCCTCCTCGCTTTCGACAGTAGGTTTACATCATTGACCTATGATCGAATGATTCCACGAGTGTTCGACTTCAACTCATTTGTTCACAGTTGTCATAATGTACTAGGGTACCTTGGGAGTCATTGTCCTCATTGGTGATTTCCCTCGCACTAGTTAACAGTATACATTAATGACTAGTAATCAAGTGGTTTCTACCATGTTCGACATCAGATCATCTATTCACATGGCTAGAATCATACCGTTTAAGGATCGGGATGAAGACCCTAGGTTGGGAACTCACTTTGTTATGTGCTTTACCCAGGCTACGATGGAGATCATTTGAATATGTAAACGATTCTAGTATAACCACCATATTGTAAATATCACTAATGTATATGTTGTCAAATAGATCCACTTTGTATTGGTATGTGGCTATGTTTTTGTCATAGCATGGCTCCATTGTGTATTCTTTCGTGGCTACGATAATATCATGTCATGAAGGTATGGATCCACATTGTGTCCCTAGTGGCCATATCCTTAGTCGATATTTTTCATGGATCTGCGGTGTATTGGTCGGTGACCATGCTTTGAGTCAGTTTGTATTTCAAGCATAGGTATGTCTGCCTCAGGAATGATACATATGTATTGTTTGATGATTGCTTGTAGCTTCTATCAAGTTCCCCTACTCAAGTACCCTTGCATCAATATTTTTGTAAAGTGTTTCATCCATCAATTTCTCTTTTGACCTCACACTTTAGGGGGCATCTATTACACACCAAAATGTCACACTTAGGTGTCGCATATTTTACACACCTTAAGTGTCACAAAGTGTCATAAAGTGCCATATGCACCTTATTAAGTGTTACATGCACTTTGTGAAGTTTTGTATGCACCTTACTAAGTGTCACATGCACTTTTCTAAGTGTCACCACCATTTATCATAATCCCTAAACCATGGTAAATTAGAAAACATTTAGAAAATGTCGAAACCTAACCACTTTCCCTGAGCTTTGAGCCTTGTTTGACCACTAAAACCCCCATGCCTATGTATAGGGAGCATTAATGCTCCTTAATGAACTGTGGGGGTGCGTTACTAATGCCCTGTGGCCGGTGTTGGGGGAGCGCTAGTGCAGTTAAAGAAGTTCCACCTTTTTCTAAGGGAAAATCCCAAGATGCTTTGGCATGGTTATGGTCAAAGGATGACTCATACACTCAATTCATCCAAATTACCTCCATTTTGGGTACTAAATCCTAACCTAAGGAGTAAATATCTCATCCATTCCCTTGAAATGTTATGGTGGTTAAACCTCTCAAGTGTTATATAAACAAGGCCATTCATGGGAGAAAAGGGGGGAATCCATTAAAGCATCACCATTTTGATCTCAAGACTTCCATGCAAGGGTTGGAATGGAGAGCTTGGACAAGATTGTTGCAGCATTAACAGGTGATTTGTAAGTTCCTTCTTATTGGCCTTCCATTAATATCAACTTGGCCTAATCCTTTCACTATGGTGTTCATGATAGTGTCTATTGTTAAGTTAAAACCGGTATAGATAGATTTTGTTCTTACCTAACAAGATATAGTAGAAGTAGAGAGGTTTGGTTTCCTCATTTTTTGCATGTCTCTTTGATCGCTGAAGGAATTAGAGCGGTGAGGTAAAAGGATGGAGCAGCGAGGACAAACTTTGGGAAACAAGTGAGTCTCCCTTATTCTATCTATAAGTTAAGGAACTATATCTAAAAGGAAAGTAGCAACCACTTATTTGCTTCTGTCTTTGGACCAAAGAAGGGGTCTTGGTCCAAAGGGGAGTTCAGCCTGTCTGCAGGGTGAAATTTCTCACAAAAACTGGGAACATGGATCTTAATCAGGGTTAATATTTTATGCAAGATGGATATCTATTCAAAGGAAAACAATTATGCATTACAATTGGTTCAATGAGAGAAAATATTATCAGAGACCTTCATAGTAGTGGTTTGGTAGGACATTTTGGAAAGGATAAGATGTTTCCCTTAATAAAAGATAAGTATTACTTGTTGAACACACCAGCCACACTAAGAGGGGGGGTGAATTAGTGTGTGCACTTTTACAACTTTTCTTACTTCAATGTTTCAATTATTTCAAAACATAATTTTACACATTAAGAGAAATCAATTCATAAGCACAATGAACACAAGAGATACCATATGTTTGTATAATATTTTGTATTATTTTATATATGTGACTACAGTCATGGAGGTTTTCCCAGCACCAACTATTTTTTATGAACACCAACTGAAGTAAGGAGCACCAACTCCTAGGAGAGCATCAACTCTCAAGCAAGACTCAGCTTGCCACAAGACTCAACTTGCCGATAGAATACAATCTATCCAACTATAATTGATCTAGTAGTATAGCCAACCCAAATACCAGTCATCCATTTATTGAATCTACTCCAGCTCATTATCAGATATCTACAAGTGCTCATCACCAGACTTCATCTTCTTCTCTGAAATTCGCACCTTCTTCACTTCATCTTCTCTATGAAATTCACACCTTGATGTGCCAAAGGATCACCATATCATAAATCACTGACCTCAAGTGTAGATCCACTCATTCACCCACTTCCACACATCTTCAAATGAACCATGCATAGTTGTATTTATACTCATTCATGATCAACTCTAGTTTAAGTTTTTAGGGTCAACTTGTGCCACAAGTTACAACTAACTTTCACACTTACAATAATTTTGGGACCAATGCATAACCACCATTGACCATCATTTTGGGTCTTTAACTTAAACCTTTCATACTGCCTATCACTAGAAAGGACACGATGAGTTCTAACCTTCATATGCTTTCAACAACCATCTGACCTATTTTTCATAAATCAATCACAGGTATGGATCGATTTATTTTGTCTCTGCGAATGTTGCAGAATTCGAATTCTGTAGAGGCGCTTCCTTCAAACCATTTACATGTGACCATCTTCACAAAACCACAAGATTATTATTCAAGCGATGTTCCAAGAACCTCATTTCTTATGTGTTCATAACCCATGACCGGGGGCTGGAACCTAGTCCTCCGGTACTTCGGCCTTCGAGCAATTTCTCTCTCATCCAATCTTCCAAAGTTTCAACTTCCCGAAGTGGTTACCTCTCACAAGGGTTGATCCCACGGTTAGCATGTATTGGTTGTGGAGCCTGATTATCTTTCTGATTTAGAGGTCTTTTACTTTCAGTCATGTTTATACCCCATGAAGTATTTACACCCTAGAAGTATGTACATTCTTCCACACGGGGGAGTGCAGAGGGGGGGTACCCCCTCTGCAGGGTCCGGGGGGGATATCCCCCCGGCTGGGGGGTCTGGGGGCAAGCGGGCCCCCAACGAGGTTTCGGGGGCAGCGGGCCCCGATGGGGGTTCGAGGGCGAAGCCCCTGAAGCAAAAATGGCCTTGTAAAAGTATATTGTAATTTCATTGTAAATATGGACCATTCATTATAAGGTCGCAGATCTAACGATAGAGATTATGTTAGGGTTTTTTGCCCTAGAAGGCAACCCTCTTTTATGAGGGAAATGTATTGCGGCTATGTAGGTGGGAGAATATTGTATTCTGAGAGAGGAGACTATGAGAGAAAGAAGAGGAAGTTACAGCGGGTTTTGATGTAGGTTGTATCCCTTCATTTTGCCATATAATAATAAAGAAAGGACCTGGCAATTTCTCTGGTGGACATAGCCCAAACTGGGTGAACCACGTAAATCTGTGTCTCTCTTGTATTGTGTATCTTCTGTGTTTTTTTTCCGCATTTGTTTTATTTTATTTCTCCGCGGTCCTGTTTTTCTAACAACTGGTATCAAAGCGTAAGCTAACTCGCAGGAAAAGAGGGTTCCTGGTTCGAGTGGGAGCAATGTCGGAAGATGGAAAGTTTAGGGTCGAGAAATTTAATGGCCAAAACTACCAGTTGTGGAAGATGCAGATGGAAGATTATTTATATCAGAAGGATCTATTCCTACCATTGAGCGGAGTAGCAAAGAAGTCGGCGGCCATGAAGGATGAAGAATGGGAGATTCTTGACAGAAAGGCTCTAGGAATGATACGGCTGAGCCTGGCAGCATCAGTGGCTTTCAATATCTCGAAAGAAAAGACAACGAAAGGTTTGATGGACGCGTTGTCCAAATTGTATGAAAAACCTTCGGTGTCCAATAAGGTATTTCTAATGAAGAGATTATTTAATATGAAGATGTTGGAAGGTGGGTCTGTTGCGGATCATTTAAATGAATTTAATATGGTTACTAATCAACTAAATTCTATAAAAGTGGATTTTGATGATGAGGTTAGGGCTCTTCTAATCTTGTGCTCATTGCCAGAAAGCCGAAATGGCTTGGTCATGGATCTAAGTAACTCTGTCTCTAGTTCAAATACTTTAAAATTTGATGATGTTATTGGTGTTATCCTTAGTGAGGAAATGCGA
>ML781374.1:1161953-1188504 GCA_009831015.1 Picea engelmannii | reverse complement strand
GCGGTCTTGTTTTTCTATCCTAGAACCAAGTCAATGGTCTAGCTTCAATCCTTACTTATCTTTCCACTGCTTAATCCAATGGCTATGACTTAATCAAAGGTTGATATGGTTGGCCACTGTTTACTCCGGGGGTTCGGAGGTCCGTGTAATTGATGTTCCAATTTCCACCATATTTGGTCAGTGTCGAAGTGGTCAACATGGGAGTGCTTATGTCATATTTCCACTACATTTTGATCTAACAGTCATGTGAGAATCTGGAGGATCTTAGATCAATGGTTAACATTGAATTCAGCCTTCGGCTCTTCGAGTAGTTGTTGATTTCCCCCAAAGGAAAAACTCCCTGAGTGACGTAACTTGTTGACATCACTGCTGACTTGGCACTGGCCGAGAGGCTTCCACATGTCACCTAGATTCGTGACTTATGTGTACCTAAAATTCCAACTGGACCTAGACACTTGTCACCATCTGATTGTGCCACGTGTCCTTGCTGACATGGATCTCTTGACGTGGCACATGTCCTCCTCCTGGTCGTAGGTTCATATGAATCCTTGATCCAATGATTGTGATCAGCTCTTAGATCAACAGTCCAGATTTATTTCCGCCCTCGGGACTTTGGGTTATTCACTCCCACTTCCCAATTCTCAAGAATTGAGATTCCCTGATTAAACCTCAAGTAGCTTGACTTCATCTAATGATCCTTCTTTGACTCGATCAGTTCTATATGAATGGTCTAGATTCATTTCAACCTTCGGGACTTTGACTTATTTGCTTTCACTTCCCAATTCTCTCGAAGTGAGATTCCCTGAATAAACCTCGAGTATCTTAACTTCATCTAATGATCCATCTTTGACGCGAAAATCTTAACACGATCCAACGGTTGTTGGGATTTCGGCTATTTTGGGATCTCGTGAATCCTTGATCCAATGACTATGATCAATTCTATATCAATGGTCTAGATTCATTTCAGCCTTCGGGACTTTGGGTTATTTGCTCCCACTTCCCAATTCTCCCAAAGTGAGATTCCCCAAATAAACCTTGAGTATCTTGACTTCATCTAACGATCCATCTTTGACACAAAAATATTAACATGATCCAATGATTGTTGGGATTTTGGTTATTTCAGGATCTCGTGAATCCTTGATTCAACAACTGTGATCAGTTCTAGATCAATGGTCTAGATTAATTTCAGCCTTTGGGACTTTGGGTTATTTTCTCCCACTTCCCAATTATCCCGAAGTGAGATTCCCCAAATAAACCTCGAGTAATTTGACTTCATCTAAAAATCGAGAATTCTCTCGTAGTAGATCAACGATCAAGAATGATTTCAAAACCAAAACTTGTGCAAACGTTAGCTCAACCCTTGCATCCCGCAATGGTTCCCCATCGTTGATATACCCTTACTGAGATTCAACGGTCGGGATTTAATTGAATGTTGATCCAATGGTCCTCCTCTGTAACTCCTAGATCTGACGGTCCTGGTTTGTCCCGAAATCTACATCAGTGGACAGGATTCTCCCTCGATTCTTTTATAGTTTTACTATGGGGATTTCAATCCTAATCTCGTTTCTTCATTGCACTTTCCCTTCTTAGCTTTTTGGTATATTCCTCTGCATGTTGTTCATAACAACTCATCATCACTGCAATGCATTTTCCCTTTTGAGATTTTTGGTTTTGTACTTGGATTTTAACTGATCAAGATCATTGATCTGTTGGGAATTCAATCTCGATCGTGTTAATATGCTTTCCCTTTTGAGCTTCGATTAACGTTTCTTGCTTCTGATCTATTTCATCGCTATTTCTCCTGAGATTTTAATAATTATTTGTGCATTCTTTACTCCTTATGTACATGGTTTCTTTGTATGTTATCTCTCTTGAGATTTTAGGATCTCAAAGACATATAATGATAATACCATATTGATCTTCTTCACATTAATGCCATAATCAAAATTGATCATTTTGGCCCTCTTTGACATCAATGCCAACACCATAACACTATGTCCAACATTTACTGACCGAAGATGAAAAAGGATATAACCAGGTATGTGGAACGGTGTAGGATTTGTCAAATGGCTAAAGGACACTCACAAAACACAGGGTCGTATATGCCATTACCAGTGCCCACAGGCCCATGGATAGATCTGAGCATGGATTTTGTGTTGGGGCTCCCAAACACACAATGAGGCAATGAGTATATTTAAGTGGTTCTTGATAGGTTCTCTAAAATGGCTCATTTAATTGTTTGCAAGAAAACTAGTGATGCATCGAGGGTGGCATAACTGTTTTATTCAGAAGTTGTTAGATTGCATGGGGTTCCAAAAATTATTACCTCAGATAGAGATACCCGGTTCTTGGGTCATTTTTGGAGGACTTTATGGAAGAAAATGGGGACTAAATTAAAGTTCAGCAGTGTTTATCACCCCCAAACAGATGGGAAAACCAAGTTAGTAAATCGGAGTTTGGGTAACCTGTAAAGGATCATTATTGGAGAGAATCCCAAGCATTCAGATTTGGCTTTACCTCAAGCAAAATTTGCCTACAATAGTTTAGTGAATATATCTATAGGTAAATCTCCATTTCAGGTTGTTTACAATAGAAATCCTATGGGTTTCCTAGATTTGGTGCAACTACCACTTGGGGATAGGATCAGTGATGATGGGAGAGCATTTTCATAACACATTCAACAGATGCAGCAACAAGTGAGACAAAAATTGCAGGCCAATAATGAACATAAAAAAATTATAAAAGATGCTCATACACGATACCAGGTATTCAATGAAGTTGATTTGGTGATGGTTTATTTACCAAAAGAACAGTTTCATATATGAACCTACAACAAATTGAAGTATAAGAAAGTTGGTCCTTGCAAGATTCTCAATAAAATCAACGACATTTCTTATAAGGTCGATTTACCAACTGATGTCGATATTTCCCATGTGTTTAAAAATTTTTATTTCTATATCTTCCATGGGGAGGATCAAGGTGATGACAGTGAGGTAGAGTGTTATAGCAAGATTTGCCTCACCATTGCTATCTTGCACAGAGGGCCTTTTTCCATTTCCCTATGCACACTTGTCATCCCTTTTTTATGAATCCAGAGCTAAAAATGCATATTTTTCCACATATACACACCTTATCTACTATACAGCATGTGTATACGTAGGTTGCTCCACTACAGCCCATGTACATCAGGATTTGTTCCAGAAAATACAAAAATGAAGTCGGGTTTCCATGTCACGACAGGAGATCTCTGATCCTTGGCCTTCCATATACTGGAAACGTTCTGACTCAACACTTCAGTTGCATTTTGAAGGCTATAAAAGAACAATTTTAAGCTATGGAAAAGAGGAGAAAAGCATTCAACTTTAAGAGAAAAGTTACTCTGGAGAAATTTCTTCATATTGAGTCTGCATCCTTTGTCCCTCAAGTTTGAACACAGTGTTCAGCCCCCAAGATCTTTCCCTATTACTGAGATAACCTCATTGTCTACTTCCTATGAGCTTGCCTTTGGTGGAGGATTGAAGTGGTGGAGGCCCAGTTGCAAGGAACCTGGTTTCTTGGTTTCGAACCGTGCCGACACGGAAGTCTGTAATGTTGTCACTTTTGTTGATCATTTATTAATAGAAATACTCCTTTCCTGTCCTATCGGTATCGTGCAAATATATGATTATTATCCATGGGCATGTTTTTAATGTTTATTAATGGGTTATGCTATCTAATGTGCTAACCCGTTTATATTATAACTATATACTTTCTTTGCTTGTTTGTTGAGAACTTGTTGTAGGTATAAAGCTTTGGGTCGAAGTGTTCAACGGTGGAACATCGTCGAATGTTGGATCAAGGTAGGCCTCTTTCCTATCTTACACATTAATGTTTATAGAATACATTGGAATTGAGTTGATTTCTACAGTCATACCTGTCTGTTGTGGTTTACCCTGGCCATAGAGAGTTTTTCCCTCGTAACAGAATTGGTGACTCCACTGGGGAAAGATCTTCCTTCTAAGGGTTGAAGTACTTTTTCTTCTTGCATTGCTCTTTTTCTTTTGTGTTTCTTGTCATATCACTGCTTGACAGATTCTGTTCACTCTGGGTCTGAGTTTTCAGCCTTTTTCCCTTTCATGGCCTTATTTTAAAGCCTGTACGCGCCTTTTTCCCTTTCATGGCCTTATTTTCAAGCCTGTACACGCCTTTTTCCCTTTCATGGCCTTATTTTAAAGCCTGTACACACCTTTTGCCTTGACAATCGCGTATACACGCGTCCTGTCTCACTGCAAGCTGCGTATATATGCAAATTTCTCCTGAACAGTCGTGTATACCACTTTCCCTTGCTTGTTTGCTTGGTTTAGTGATTGTTGGGTGGGATTTTGATGATTGTTGAGCCCTCTTAGGTCTCTATAGTGCCTATTGAGATTCTCTAGGTCGGGATGAAACCTGTTTGGAGTTGAATTTTTTGGGCGTAGTCTTTCTCTTTATTTTTCATTTTTTGATTTGTCCTTGTACTCTGGGTTGTTTGCTTGGTTGCTTGGTATTCTGCTTGAGTTATTGCTTTTATACACAGTAGAATTTAATTTATCAGGTTGCTTATCAGTCCATGCATTTTCTTTTTTAGTATATTGAAAATACAAAAAAATAGGCATTTTACATTGCTTGGCATTTTTGTCTTTTGAATCTTTATCGTTAGCTTAGTGCATTCAGTGAAAGATTTCATTTTACTTCTAAATTGCAAAGTTGAAATTGAAAATTGCACTGCTTTTATACACATATCATTCATTGAAAAAGTTAAAGATAGACTTTGCATTATATTCATATTTATTTTCTTGCAGAGTCATAACATCATGAGTTTCACTTCCATACCTTTTNGAGTAATCACGGCCAATAAAATTTACGCTTTAAATTAAAATTGATTAGTCACGATTTTATTTTTTAGGGTGCACAAACTAGTCTAGGATTTAGTGCCTTGGAATAGGATTTTGTGAGTAAACTTCTCCAAGGCAATTAAATCAACATATGTGTCTGAGACAGGGAGTTGACAAGTCCATTGTATAATTGGTAAGATCATGAGGCTTCGATCACACCGGAGTTAATCATGAGGTCGCATGAAGTTAGTTGAATGGATAACCACTAGATACTCGCCTAGCATCAAAGATATTTTTGTGGATTTATTCGTATTTGGGGATCTTGCTAGTGCCCATACCTCCATGAGAGGCGGTACTTTCAAGGTTTTGGGCTTTTCTACCTTGCCCATACGATGATCCGAACTTATGACTGCTTGTATGTTCATCGGTTATACACTGGTTTATTAGTTGCTTGACTTAGGTATCTCATAGGTTACTTGTAGGGGTTATTCTACTTGTACCCTAGGTCAGATAGGGGTCGGACAACACATAGCCTTTATGGAGGATTACCTCTCCAGGGGGATCTGATTGACTGGTTGTTAAGCCAACGAGGGCCCCTATAATTGATTTTGTTACCTCCAAACTTTAGCGGGGAGTCTCAAGTCCCTCTTATACGAGGCATACCTTCTTTAGTGAGGGAGGCCACTCAGCCACTTTAGCCCGTTTGCATGCATATTGGTCGTTTGACTTTTTGGTATGCTCTTTGACTACCAGTTGGCCTTAGGATATTTTTTTATTTTGTAGAGTCATAAGTCATCATGGATTCAGACCAGATTCCTCGTCGATCCAGTCAGTTGTTACATTTACCATCGGTTTTTGATTTATTTCCTTCTAAAAGGCGTAGAGTTTTTAGGCGTGGTACACACATCCACCTTTCAGACTTGTGGTTCCACAAGGATGAGTATTGAGTCTAGTCTTCAGAACATTGGGAGTTCTTTGACTCCCATACCCACTATAGTTAATGGCACTCCTTTGACTCCTGCAACTGCTACAGTTGCAGTGCCAGAGGCTTATACCAGTATTATGGCTCGACCTGTAGTTAATGCTTCATCTCTTGCCTCAAACCATTTTGGGGGTTTTGGTCACTCGTCGAGTTACATGTTCAGTCCATCCCTATGGCTTCTAGTCCATTTTCTTATGGTATGCCTAAATTCACTTCGTAGTTTTCGACTGCCATCCCAGTTGTTGGCCCTAATGCTAGCCTTCAACTTGGGGACACTACACCTCCTTACACTCTTTTTCTGTTTGGTGGTTCTCATATCCCCCAAACGAATCCTAATGTAGGAAGTGTCTTTGTTCGAAACCCTGGGTCTAATCCTTCTATGGCTAGATGGAACAACTCAGTTGGTGGACAAGTTCTGCCCTATATCCCTACCTCCTCGGTCTCGATTCCGACCAATACTTTTGGCATGAATAATCCACTTCAATCCTCTGGGTTCCCACCTGGAGGAGGTCAGTCTTACACTTTGGGCAACCCCCAACCCAGATCCAATCCGGTTGGGGTCAGTTTTCATAACCCCCAGCCCGGATCTAATCTGGCTGGGGACAATTTTCATAATCCTTATCAAAATATTCCTCCTGGAATGATGCCCAACCCATCTTATACAAATTATCCCGGAGGAGGGCCTTATAATCCCGGACAGGGCTATGGTTCTTACCAGAATCCTATATGGGTTGCAGTTTCGCAAGCACAATCTTTCGCGAGAGGTTGGGGCCAGATGTCGCAACCTCGTCTCCCTTTTCTAGCCATGCTCAATCTAACAGACTCGTCTAAGTTAATGAACGACCAGGTGAGTCATGATCCTACATGGCCCCTCATCCCCACCAAACTTCCTTTAGACATTCCAACGTTTGAAGGCAAGAATGGAGAGGACCCTGGTGATCACGTCACTACCTTTCACCTTTGGTGCTCATCGAATTCCCTGAACCATGATTCTATTAGATTACGATTTTTTCAACGTACTCTCATTGGAGTTGCTTCACAATGGTATATTGAGCTACCTAGGGGGACATATGGGTCATTTAATCAATTGGTGATGGTCTTCTCAACCACTTTCAATTTCCCATTCATTATGATGTTGGCCTTGAAATTTTGTCAACTTTACACCAGGACACTGCCACTCATATCTCGGATCATATCCAGGAGTGGCATAGATGGAGGCGGTTGATTAAGACTCCTATACCCCCGGCCTTTCTCCTAGAATGGTTCCTAAAGTCCTTGCACTCTCCTATCTCGAAGGATGTTGCTACTTCTGGGGTCTCCATTGAGGAAGAAGCTATCTTTAGAGCCCAATAGTTAGATTTAATATATGCTCAGTCTCGGATGTTATATCACCTTCTTCCAAAAGCATTGCGGTCAAATTACGATCCTAGGCAAAAAATTGGACCTCGTGCCGATGGCATTGTAGGGTCCATCGATGTAAAATCTGCAGACTCGGAGACGAAGTCTGTCGGAGGACCAGCTTCGTCTGTGTCCTCCAAACCCACCCAGTCGGTGGATGTACGTTCCATGCAATCGTTGAAAAACCCAAATGGTGACTAGAAACCAGATGGGAATAAAAGGAAAGGTCAAAACAATCATAAGGGTGGGGAAAATGGTAACAAACCCAAGGACAAAGATAATAATGGGAAGAAGAATGATAATGTTGGAGAGTTCAAGAAAGAGAAACATAAGGTTAAGTTTCCTTGTAAACTTTGTACCAATGACCACCTTACACATTTATGCCCCAAACATGCGGAGGTTGCAAGGCTTTTGAATCTACCGCTCGTTGTGCTGACAAATCCATTCCCACATAACCAGCACTTAGCCTCAAGCTCTGCAAATGCCGAAAATGCAGTCGGTGGGGGTCAAAACCCACCACTGCAATATGGTGATCGTGTATGTATCAACATGGTCGATGCTAAAATTGATATAGCCACCCACTCTCAAGATTATAGCTCTTCGCAAGCTAACTCTGGTCTAGAATCTCCCCCTCCTCCTCAAGACGAACTTACAGATTGAGAAACCAGAGCCACCGCCTCGTATTCCGAAAGGAGTACTTAAGCGCTCTACCCACAATATTAATGCTAGAGACACCCAAAACTACTCTATTGTTGAGGACCTGGGCCAAACCCCTTGTGCGATGTCGGCTTTGGAGGTACTCCAGATGTGTCCCTCATAGAGGAATGCCATACTCTCTGCCTTAGAATCTCTTGAACCTAGTGGCTCAAAATTTATCAAGTTTGATGTCACGGATGTGAAGTCTCGCTTACCTTACCATGTGGCTTTCCAAATCCATGCTGAGTATTCCAAGTATACCATTAAATGTGCGGTTGTTGATGAAGGTGTTTCCACCTGAGTGATTCCCTTGGTCTGTTGGAAAGCCCTCAGTTCTTTGACCCTTTTCAACTCATCGAACATGTTGACTGCATTTGACAGTCATTCCTTCCACCCTCACGGTATTCTCCCTGCCTTTCTGGTCCAGTTAGGTGGGAAGATGGTAGAGGTGGAGGTAGAGGTAGTTCATGCGCCTCTTTATTATAACCTGTTACTAGGTCGCAATTGGACCTATGCTATGGTCAGTGTCATATCGTCTGTCTTTTGTACGCTTTTTTTTCCTCATCAAGGGAAGATCGTGACCATCGACTAGTTATCCTTTGCGTACTCTAGTCCTAACGCATCTATTAGACCGTTGATCATGTTACCTCGCCGACGGAAGAGGAGGATCCTATTCTTATGCATGTATGGGCCACCTTGTTTTCTTGTTCGCATGATTTCTTAGATGATACTTTGCCTTCGGATGAACCCATCATCGAAGCCATGAATGGTTCCAAGAGACCTTGGGATGATATGCATCATCGATCTTATTTTCTCCCAAGTCTTGAAAGAATCGAGCAAGATGACTTTCAGTCTACCTTGAGTGAGATAGTCGGTCACATCGTAGTTCCACTTGATACGCACGGCATTTATGTCGAATGAAACATGGCGAGTATTTCTCCTACCGTCATGATCGATATCTCTCATACCCTTGGAAAAATTGAAAACGTAAATATAGGTGCAGATTGTTCGCCAGAAGAAATTATGATCTACATCGAACTCTTCAAAGAATTTTGAGATGTATTTGCTTGGTCATATGAAGAGATGCCAGGGATCGACCCTTGTATTGTCAAACATGATATTATAACTTATCTGGATGCTAAACCTATTCGACAATGCCTTAGAGTTTTAAATCCTAGGAAGGCCCCTGCTATTAAGGTAGGGGTGGAGAAGCTACTTAATGTTGGCTTCATCTACCCGATTCCTTTGACTGAATGGGTATCCAACCCCGTTCCTGTGAATAAAAATCAAGGAACCATCCGTGTGTGTATGGACATTCATGACCTGAACAAGGCTTGTCCTAAAGATAACTTCCCCATGCCTTTCAATGATCATATTCTCGATGAGTGTGCGGGAAGCGAGATATTTTCTTTTATGGATGGATTTTCAGGATATAACCAAATCCAGATCAAACATGAGGACCAACACAAGACGGAATTTATATGTCCTTGGGGTACTTTTGTATACCAGAAAATGCCTTTCGGCCTTAAAAAAGTCGGAGCAACCTTCCAACATACCATGACTTTCGCTTTTCACAATCTCAAGCACATAGTCGAAGCCTACCTTAATGATCTTGCTGCTCACTCTCGCAAGAGAGTGGATCATGTTACACACCTTCGGCTTGTTTTTGAAAGATGTTGTTACTATAGAATCTAGTTAAACCCTCACAAATGCATGTTTTGCATTAAGTCTGGTCGTCTTTTAGTATTTTTAGTTTCCAAGACTGGGATCAGGGTAGATCCTCTTAAGGTTGAGGCAATACTTCAGTTGCCTCCCCCACGCATGATTAGACAACTTCAAGGTTTACAGGGGAAAGCTAACTTTTTACGTCGGTTCATAGTGAATTATGCCAATATCACTAAGGGTTTCATGTGCCTCTTAAAGAAAGACACCCCTTTTATCTGGGATGAGCGAGCCCATGAGTCTTTCGATGCTTTGAATAAAGCCTTAGTATCGACCCCTCTACTAAAGTCTCTTGATTACAGTAGAGATTACTTGATTTATATCGTTGCATCTGAAGAGATGAATGGTATCGTTCTAGTTCAGGAGGATGATGAGCTCCATGAGCACGTCATCTACTATCTTAGTCAAAATTTAGTCGGTCCTAAGCTTAATTACTCTCACGTTGAAAAGCTAGATTTGGTTGTCGTTCACGCAGTCTAACGCTTACATCACTATATATTACTTTGCAAGACTATGGTGGTTGTCGATGTCAATCCATTTCAATACGTCCTTACTAGATGTATCATAGGGGGGAAATATAATAAATGGATTGTCATCTTACAAGAGTTTGATCTCGACTTCGCTTCGGCTAAGTCCAAGAAATCACTAGTCTTCATAGAGTTAATATCCAATTTTCCACGATTAGATGAGGATTTTATCCATGTTGATTCGTTTGTGGATGAACACATTTTCCTTGTCTCGTCGTCTGACCCCTGATATGGAGACATCATTTTATATATTCAAACCTTGAAGTTCGTTCAGCATCTCTCGCGGGATGATCGACGGCGTATTAGATACCAAGCCAAAAAGTATACCATCGTCGGTGACACTTTGCATCGCCAAGGAATAGATGATATCTTACGTCATTTCTTAAATCACGAGGAAGTTGAGTCAGTCCTAAACAATTGCCACAAAGGGGCTTGTGGTGGTCACCTATCCGGGTTTGCGATAGCCCAAAAAATCCTGCGAGTCGATTATTTCCGGCCTACTATCTTTAAAGATTGTATCGAAGCGGTTAAGAAGTGTCACCCATGATAGGTGTTCACTTGGAAAATTTGCTCGCATCCATCCCCTCTTCACCCAGTCATTACCATCGGTCCCTTCACCAAGTGGGGGGTAGATTTCATCGATTGCAACCCAACTTTAGCTGGGGAGCATCAACACATTATCGTGGTCGTCGACTACTTTACTAAGTGGGTCGAGGCCATTCCTACCATAAAATCCGATGGGAATACTGCAACCTTCTTCATGTTTAATCAAATTATCGCCCGGTTCGATATCCCGAGTGAGATTATCACTGACTATGGCAGTCACTTTCAGAATGAAATGATGGTAGAACTGGCATCTAAGCTGGGGTTTAGACATGGTCATTCATCTCCTTATTACCCTCAGGAAAATGGGCAAGTAGAGGCCATCAACAAGTCTCTCAAGACCATTTTGAAAAAAACTGTCAGTCAGAGTAATTCCAATTGGCACATCATGCTATATCTCATGCTTTGGGCATACCGAACCTTGGCTAAGACTGCCACTGGTTTTTCCCCTTTCCAGTTAGTGCACAGTTTGGAGTCGATCCTTCCTGTTGAATGTGAAATCCCTTCTCTTAAGTTGGCAGTCGAGCTCCTACCTAACACTTTAGATTTAGAGCGACACCTTATACACCTAGAGAGTCTTGACGAGCAGCGTCGAGACGCCTTTATGGCTATTGAGGTGAATAAGAAATGTTTCAAGGTTCAGTACGACAAGTTTGTTTGTCCCCGGTTGTATGTTGAGGGTGACTTGGTCCTCTTGTATGATCAATCCAAAGAACCGCTAGGGAAGGCAAGTTTAAACCCATGTGGCACGGTCCTTACATCGTGCGACATGTTCTAGAAAAAGGAGCCTACAAGTTAGAATATTATAAAGGGAATAAGTTGGTCAAGCCCATAAATGGGCTCTACTTGAAAAGGTACTATGCTTGAGCCCTAGGCCTGGGAAAAACTCTTTGTATACTAATGTAAATTTAGTGTATATACATATTTTTTCCCCTTTTCTTTTGTCTTTGACTTGCTTATCAAGTGTTCCCTTTATTGGCAGATGTCAATAGAGCCTTCAATCTACCTAGGATTTGCATACGAATCCAGTCGTCATACACAGAACTTGGCTTCCACCGCTTGGGAAGTTTACTAACTCGAGGGTTTGTTGGTGTCTTCAGGTGGCGTATGCCTAGGGCCATCCATGAATAATGTGATAAAATATAGCGTCTTCATAGAAATTTTGCGCGATGCTATCTCGCATGGTATTCGCTCTTTAGAAGTTTGCCTGGATTTCTAGTTAGTACTATGTCAGTTGAATGGTCATTACCATGTGCGTGATCCTACTTTACTTCGTCGATTCCTACGGGTACATCTTTTAAAATGAAAATCTCATTTTATTACATATTATCACATTCCTAGGAGTTCTAATCATGTATCTGATGCCTATACTAATTACGTTTTAGATTGGCATTTGTCACATTAATAAAGCAAAGAAAACCATCACATCAATGTACACATTGTAAGATATAAGTAAAGCCGAAGATCCCTTTTTATATATTTCAAAATATGTTGTTTATATTACAAAATTGGGGATAAAACCCTCAATACGCATATACAGTTGGTATACATATCCCATGACACCTATGCCTGTGGCACCGAGTGTGTGTCATGGTAGCAAACCACGGCGTTTGCAAGACGCCAGAAGAGTCGTACTCATGCTCTAGGTACACCAACCACCAGTCATTGCATGGCTTCAGGTAGATCCTCTACCTAAACCATTGGACTCCTCTATGTAAAACGAGACAAGTTGCCCTGCAAGTTTTGTAGAACTCTCTTTGCTTCTTCTCTCGTCGTCTCATCTCCTTAGTTCCTTCGTCTATGTCAAGGGAATCCCTTTGGTTGTCGTGGACCCACATCTGTGATTACACAAATGTCTAGTTAGTATGTAAGCACCATCCAAAAAAATATTTTTGTTCCTTAATACAAAAATACAACAAAAAAAATGAAATATTTAAAAAACATTTTAACTATGTCACCGTAGGTGGCCCCTGGAGGAAGTGGCATATCTGGATCTCCTCTGAAATCGATCCCCGCATAGGGATAGTCGTTCAGAGCAATGACTTGCCGCCGCCACCAGAAGAAAAAATCATCATTGTAGGGTGTTGATACCCTACTTTCCCCCTATCATCTCATGAACTCGATCCACCGCACCATAGCTGGATCGCATGGTCCTCTAGGAAGGATCTCCACTCTAGGTCCCAGACCTAGAACCCGCTTGAAAAAAAATTTGTAAAGAATAGAGGCAAACTTGAAGTTTTGCTTACTCCAATGTTTGCACTCTGTCAATTGACCTTTCATATTGGTCAGTAGTGAGGTACACCAGTCGTAGACAGTGGGTCTCGCACACTCTACTGCGTAAAACATGAGCGGCCTCGATGCTTGGTGCAACGAAGCCAAACCAATAATCATGTTCAATACAAGCACGATGATCTTCAGGCTAAGGATATTTATTGCCAGGATAGGGAGTTGACTTCCCACCTTGGGAATCCCTGACTCCTTGCTACACAGTGGGCATCAATATATTCCTTGATCTTCATCCCACTCCCTGCTCCGCATGAATTGAGGTTTACAACCTCTCCTCGACGTGATAGATCGGTCAAGAATTAGATGTCCTCTACTTAGATCCTCAATGGTTGTCCACTGAGGATAATGCTTTCACTATCAGGATCCCAGTAACCCACCAACATCTCCAACAACCTCACTTGGGCCCTCATTCCTTTGAAATCCCAAAACTTATACAAGCCACATCTTTTTAGAGTCGATTGAGCCACCAGATCTCGATCCACAATTGCATCTACCTCCTCATGCTCTCGCTCCCTCCATTCAAGGACCATCTTGTTGTTGGCACAGGGGAAGACCCAGGGTTCAACGCTCAAGAGAGCACCAACAAAACCCTAACTACCGGCCCTTTCGGAAACACCTGTGAAGCAGATGAAGTCTCACCCAAGGTAGAGGCAGGGGTGGTTGCAGGACTCAGATGTCTGCAACCTTAGCTGGGACACAGATCTGTGATTATCTTGCTTGTAGTGCACTTAGCATCAGTTATTCCTTAATATACATTCGTTAATACACTTCGTCGAAAGCACTGAGAATCGCAGTAAATACTTATACTAAGGATGATTCAGTACTTAGCCACAGAAATTTAGTTTAGATTCAATATATCAAGCACTAAGAATATTATATATCAGATCTAACGTTCATTCATATATCATCAGCACAGAGCATAACTAGATCTACTTAATCACATCAAGCACTTAGCCAAGAAAGAGATAAACACATTAGAGCGAAGCACAAAGCACTATACACACAATTATCGTGGTTCACCCCCACCCTAGGGCTACATCCACAAAGTCTTCTTTATATTATCTTGGTCAAGCAGTTACAGCACAGAGCTTCAATGACCCTTACTTCGCACAGGAAAGAAGATCTGCGCAGATCACTAGATCCTTCTTCCTTGCTCTTCAAAACAAGACTACACCAAATTGCACTTAGCTTTCCAATCTCATGCACAAAGCACTCTAAGATACATCCGATCACACAGATCCAGTTACTAGCACTAAGCTTCAAGTTATACATCACATAGATGTACTACATTACTATTACTACTATCTTCCTTCTTCTCCCCTATTTACATTTCCTATTTATAGGTTACAAAATGGGCCTAAACATCGGTAAACCCATGGGTCGACATCCCTTTCCCGTTACATCAACCCAAAACCCTAAAATGTACCCAAAAATAGGTATTTCTTCCTTACTTTCTGCTTCGCGTTGCGCTCCTTCCTTCGCAAGTTGTCACAGTCCAAAAAGTGGTCAGTTATGACCAAGTATTCTTCAAAACTTGGTCAAGGACCAATAGGCCCCCAACACTCACCTGTGACTCATCCCGAGTCACTCAGGTCTGACCAATTCCGCTTTTAACACCTCGATCTTGGCTCAAGTGGCTTTGACATGCTGTAGTGCAACAGCCTCTTGTTCAGTAAATTCCTGGATTACTGTGTCATTGAGCGGTCCTTCCAGGAATTGTTCTGCAGTGATGACAACCTATTCGAGTTCATCTCCCTGGATTTCAAGTTCATCGAACAGTTGGCATGCCTTCTCTTGGAGTGGTTGCAGTCTTTGAGATACTTCCATTACTTTCCTTTGCAGCGTGTGTACTTGTTGTTGGGCTATGCGTTGTTCTGTGAACTTCTTCATTCTTTCGACTGGGGTTGTTGTTCTTGAGTTTATACTTTAAGGCTATAAAGTATATCATCAAGGCATTCGTAAAGATAAATATAATTAAAGGATAAGAATCAAAAAGAAGTGTAAAGAAGAATCAGTTTCTCAACTGTCTCTGTCGAGCTTCTCGTTGTTCTTGGATGTTGATATCTCTCTCAATAGTAGCCCATGAACGTTCTACTCAACCCGGTTGGTTGTTGTTTGTAGAATAGTATTAAATAGGTTTAAAGCAATACTGGTTTGATCTTGAAGACCAAGTTCTATGTTGGGTTGTCTGCTATTTGGGACAGTCATGGAGAATAAGATTTTATTTAATTGTGAAAGAATTCGATAAATTTTCACTTCGATTTTTTAAAAGATGAGAATATGAAAAATAGTTTTGAAATTCAAAATAATAACATAAATACAGTTGAGGTCATTTCCTGGACTTGTAACAATTTGAGAGTCGTAAAATAACAAAGAAATATTACTGAAAAATATGAGGCTTTAATCACGAAAGAATCTCATATTGTAACAGGAAATAAAGAAGAAAACGAGATTTCTAATGAAGCGTTAAATATCATGTTTCAAATTATCTACAGGTCTTAAAATTACTGATAGCAATTTTAGAGGAAAATCTCTAAATAATTCGATAACCAAATCAATCTAAATTATAAAAGATGTATAAAATAAACTTCAAATTAATCATTCATTAGAAAGATATTGAGAAAGAAACACAGAAAAATATGGTAAACAAGGTTAAAGAACACATAGCTACAAGTTGGCAGGATTCAGAATCTCGTCTATATCATATATCACAGTGGATTGGAAAACTTTAATACAATTGGCTCTCTCAAAAAAAACAAAAGCCTTTTCTCAGTCCTCTCAAAATATATTTATACATGATCATCAAATATTTTCCCATTGGTGATTAACCAACTTCCTAAGACTACGGTTACATGGATGAATCATGTCAAACCGTTTACATTTCTTTTCTAATTTCTAATGATGAAAATATTCAAAAGAGTACTTTTATGTTGGTGTTGATGAACTTCCTTCTTCTGCCTCAAGATAGTGAACACATTTTCCCAAAATCTTCACCAAAACTCTGGGAACGTTTGGTATCTCCTTTGCCTCAAATATGAAGAATCTTTTCTGTAATTCAGGCAAGCAATCTTCTATTATCTTTCTCGTGAACTTAATAGTTTGCAACTTTAAGTTTGGTATCAACATCCACTAGTCGATTTTGGAGATATTGATTACCTTAATTTTTGGGATTTCTACCTTCATTTCCTCCAAATATTCCTTGAACCTTAGTTGATGCTTGACAATGTTGATCTCTCCTAGTAACCCAGGAGATTCATTTTTTCCAATATTCAATGAAGTATTTTCTAAGAGGTCAAAAATCCCTTGACAATCATCATTGACATCTCTGGTTATTCTTTTATTTTCGGCCAGGTCTGCTTCCCACACTTTAAGTATTACATCTCCTTTAACCTATTCTGAAATGGATAGTTTCTTAATCTTTCCGACCTCGTCCTTTGTTGAAAGGGCTACTGCTTTTTGGAAAGTCGTTCTGGCCRCTTTCACTTCTCTTTCTTTCTGGAGATCATTCTCCAAAGATTTGTTTGTTTCCTGAAAGTAATTCTGGACAACTTCTAGATTTAAAAATACTTTATGTTGTTCCTCTTCTATTTTCAAATGTATTCCCAATACTTGAGCCTGGAAAATTTCCAGCTCTACCACTTGATTTGAAATAGTGTAAATTTTATCTCGTAATTGTTTATTTTCTTCTTCCTGTTTTAGGACCTGTGCCTGGGTGACCTGTATTATCTGATTTKCTTCCTCTAAGCTTGTTTTCMTTTTCTRAATTTCTTGAATATCTTTTAATCTAGCTTGCTCTAGACCTTTTTTTATTCCCCAACTGATATTTCTTTCAGTTTCCTTCAATTTACCCTGTAGTTGATCTATGATTTGGTCTTTTTGTTCCAACATGGTTGTCAAACTGCCAACAGAAAATATATTTGCGGACGCTAAAGCTCCCATCATGCCTGGTATCTCAGTAGAAAATTCTCCATCTTTAAGTTTCTTTCCATCTATAATGACCCTATGCTTTTTAACCATACCATATCCTCTTGGATGGATTTCCTGTTTCAATATTTCCCTTCTCTTTTTACTGAAAAAATAATCTGATGAAGGAATCTCATCTCTAGAAATTTGCTCCAAATCACTAACATACAGAGCTCCCTCGTGGGGGTTTCCATAAGTGGACTGCAATGGATTCAAGGAAGTAATGGGACTTCCAAGTTATGTCGATGATGTTCCTCCTGCCTTTTCTGGAACATCCTTAGGAATTTATGGGGATGTTTCTAGCTCCTTTCCCTTCCCTGCCTATGATTCTTTTGTCTGGGAAATTTCTGTGTCTTGTGAGGTATTTCAGTATCCTTCATCTTGCCTTTAGTATTTTCTTTGTTCTGTATATTTGTTTCAAAGCCTGGGGGAGGCCCTTCCTGCTCTAGCGGTGGGGTCATAGATTCGCCCTGCAAAATTTTGGGTAAACAGCTTCGCCTATGGCTCTGGAATGATGTGAAACCAATCTGTGAATTAGGTGGTAGGGCCTATACTCTGTTCAATACCTCTTCATAGGATTTAACCTCCTTGAATACGTCATCATAAATAGATGTTTCATGCTCATAGACTTTCAAATTACAATGCATCAAATGTTTGCTTATTAATTGATAGGGGTCATGCTTTTTGTGTTCAATATCTACCAATTTTACTTCTTCTAGTGATTCAGCCTCTACTTTATAATGGCCTAGATTCAGTAATGAAAATTTCCCGACATGTACAGAGAAATTTGGCCATGACTTCTTCTGAGCTTCCTTTAGCTCTAATCCAATGTCGCCTTTTACTATCTGGTGAGCTAACTCTCTACACACCAATCTGTCTGGTAGGAATTTAGGGAGTGCATGAGGGGGAATAGAACAACCATAAACCCTAATGTAGGAAAAATTCTCGTCAATAAACCAGTCGGCTATTGCTTTAAGATTTTATGTGACTGTATTAGAAATGCGAGGAGGTTCGCATCTAAACAATATCTTATGCATCGGAATTATAACAAAATGACAAATTTCATAAAATGCATCCTTAGCATTTTATTCCCAAAGGGCAGAATGATATTCATGAATGGGTTATGGACAGGTTATGTTCCAACTCCAATTCATTAATGGAAAAGGAGTCACATAGAAGATTGCATCCATAATGTATGATGACATGTAAAAGGCCACTGATTGTCCCTTTGATTTTGCAACTTTGTAGTTTGAGATTTCTTGTGTTAGGTTATCCAGCAAAATCTTAATCCAGTTAAAAGCATACCCTTCTGAAGATTCTTCCAAAAAGGGCACCCAATCTGCATGAAAATGGCAGGGATCTTTTCTCCCGAAAAGTCTACATAGCATAATGGCTACGTAGACCATGTATTCATTCAAGGATGTTGTAGAATAAACCCCATGGGTATCGGCTCTAAATTGTGATGGACACCTCCACCATTCTCTAATCATATCAAGATAGGTCCGGTCTACCTCAGTGCATTCTTTCCTCTGAAACTCTGCTAAAAACTCGGCATTAAAAGTATGTTTAGGATTTGGCGAGAGTTTATACATTACTTGATCTTGTTCTGGCCTGAATGAACCGACGATAACTCCTTTATTGTTTAAGATGTTCCTCGATGGGATATCGACCTTTTCCAAGGCCCAACTGATCATATCATTGTATGCCACGAGCCGAGGGCGCACAACGATCTTATGAAGCTATGATTCAGCTATGTCCCGATAGTGATTCTCAGAATCAGGATGAGCATTCTTGAGTTCACATTCCAGAAATTCAGAAATTTGAGTCCAAGATTTAATGGAGTCTATAGCGTGTGGCATGGTGTCGGAGATGATATCTCCTTCTTGTGTATCTTCACTCTTCTTCGGTGCCTTTTTCGGTGCCATGACTTTACGTTAAATGGAAAACATGTCACAGAAAATGAATGAATGAGCTCAGCTGAGTATTTCTTGCGCTTGATAAAATGAAAACACAGACATTCAAATGCTCTTTCAATTCATTTAAAAGTGACGAGATTGACGCAGCTGACAAGAATTCAAGGCATTTAATCCGGAAGATATTTTACTGAGATACGCATTAGTACCACGTATCACCATTGATTCATTATTTAAATGGCCGTATCTTAGCGCCTTTGGATTTTTAAAGAAAACTCGGGACATTTTACTCAATCGGAAACCAAAACATGAACGAAACCTTAAAAAAAATTATCATTAATCATGCCTTGGAAAAAGATTAATTAGTGCTAAACATAAATTAAGGCTGAAGATTTTGTTTTTCGGAATTTTGGGGATCGTGTTGTATAGAAGTATGTCATTGATGAAATCCGATCTCTGAAATCACGAAATCGTGACGTGTTAATTAAGACTTAAATGTTTTAGCAAAGTGATTGATTAATATTTAGTGTTTTGGGATTTCGGGGATCATTTTGACAAGAACTATGTCATCGACGAATCCTGATTTCTGAAGTTGCGAAATCACGACTTGTTTTAAAAATAAGACTTAAATTCATCTTAATTAACTAACTAATCAGGGTTAAGGTCAAACAGAGTTAGTTCGGTTTAACACAAATTATGAATCGGGATTTCGCGATTCGGGATTTCGGGGATCATGTTGTCGAGAGATGTGTTATCACTAAACCTCGAATCCCGAAATCGCGAAATGATTAACTTAAGTCTTAACTTTTGTGTTAGAGAATTAATTAATTAGCATTTAAACTAACTCTCTTTATTTCGGGAAATCGGGGATCGGGATTTCGCGAATCAATTTGTATTGAAAAATATGTTTCCAGCAAACCCCGAATCCCGAAAACTCTTTAAAGTTAACCTTAAATTCGTAAGTTTTAAAGCTTATCATGATTAAAATAATTTTATAGAAAATGCATCGGGATTCTTATAATACTTTTGGGGTTTTTTTGCCTTTTATTATTCAAATAATTGAGTTCTTCGGGAAAAAAAAAATTAAGAATTGTTTCAACATGGGTCACAGACTTCAGTTGCGCTTGTAGCACATCTACATGTTGCTTTGCTTCGTGGAGCTGCGCCTCCAATGTCTGTGATCCGGATTATTTTCGGCACGAAATGAGATTGGAGATATAATAAAGAAATACATAGAGATATTGCAAGAGAGACAACAATATAACAGAGATATAGCGGAAATATAACAAGAGTCACAGATATACAGTAATACACGATTACTATTAACGAAATAAATGTACAGAGGCTGTAAAATACAGAGTGAAAGACTCGCTAGAATGGTGGTAGCTTATCTCTGAGAACAGATGTGACGGCTACTCGCATTCGCAAGAAGATGATTATTACAATGAGGCTCTAAGGGCCTTTTTAACAAAAGTAAAATCCAAAACCCTAACCTTGGAAGATGAAAAGCCAAAAGTTTTGTGGGCCCCGATGGGGGTAATTGATACATCAACTTCCCAGGGGTGTAACTTTTGCATACGATCTCTGTTTGGAGCGCTCAATAGCTTGTTGGAAAGATATATCCAAGAACTACAACTTTTGGGTGAGAAACATGGTCTACGATCCATGTTGCTCCCTGTTTTCTCAAAAAAACATCGTTTAGGGCCTCAAAATGGCCCCGGAAGTTAAAAACTGCTAAAAATAGTAAATTACCAAAATTGCCAAAAACATGTTTTGGGCCAGTTGGAGAAGGTAGGTGGCCACCAATATCCACCTGGATCAGTCTGCAATTTTGGATTCTCTGTGAGGGATTCATAATTCTGGGCGCTTCTAGTGCTTAGTTGTCTACATTCCGAAGCCAAAGTTTTTAATCGAGCGACTGCACTTCGAGCAGTGGCCTCTCTTAGATCTATTATCTCTTGGGGTGTCTCAGGCATGGTGCAGAGCTCCAAATATGTGATGCGCTATTGAATTTGTTGGATTTCTTCTTCCAATTGGGTCACTTGTTGTGGGAGACGATCTTCCATCTTCACTTCTATGATCGTCACAGAGTGCAGTGCTTTGTGAACTCTCTTTTGTACTTCAAGTTGTTCTGCTAGCAACTAGTCCTTGCTCTGCTGTAACTGTGCTTTTTCCTCCTCCCACTTCGCTTGTAAGGCAAGTTGCTTCTGTGCTGCCTTCCTTTGTTGTTCTCCATGTGCGCTCTGTTCTTGCGCCAAAGCCTAGGTGGCTTGCGCTATGTCTTCTTGAGCTCGTCGAAGGCGAGCTTCGACTTTCTCGGCGACCTGGCGTAACTGTGTGGGCTCATCGCATGTTCCTGATATTTCCATTGTTAATGGCGCCATAGAAACTTCTTGGCTGGACTAGAGTGCCTGTTTCACTTCTTTGAATTCACCCATGATTCGGCGGAATAGCTCCTCCTGCTTTGCTTCTTGCTTTTCCGCAAGCTCTAGTGAAACATCATTCAGAGCGGAAATTAAGAAATCGAAATCATCTGGGGTAAGGGTAGTTTTAAGCATGGTCTGGGAGGCCTTAGTTTTCTTTCTGGATGAGGGCTTTGGTGGGGTAATATTCCTTTTATTGGAGGGATCTTCCTTGTCCCTAGGCAGAGTAACCTCGCCTTTGCTCTGTTCAACTTCTGTGCCCCCTAGTTCTTCATCATTACCTCCCTTCGCAAGTGAGAGCGAAGCAGTCTTCATGGATGTGTTTTGGATATATTGGACTTCTACATCCTTCTTAGTCTTGCGCGGTCCTAGTGTATCCGACATAGCTTCAAGGATATCTACATCGGACATCTCTGCGAGGTCTGCTGAAACAAAGAGGTATGTTGACCATTCCTCGGTAATCTCCTCCAAGTCATCTTCTGTCAGCTTGTAATATGACTGGAGTTGTTGTTTGTGCTCATCTGCGCGCACTGTGATGTAGGTGAAGTGACGATCTGCACTGAATTTCATCAAAGCTCTAAACCTATGAAGCGTGTTGGGTGTAATGCGCAGTGTATACTGAATGGAATTCTTCAAGTGAGTGTAGTAAGCATGGAAGACAGCATTGGACTGCCACTGTTTGTTCATGTCGTTGGAGTACCACAGCATATAGAACTTCGCGTCCAATGGTTCGAAGGGTTCAATCTCCAGAAACGTGGCTCCCTTGGGCAGTTCCCACACGATGAAAGTGATGAGTATGAGCAACCAGCTAAAGTGGAACTCATACCCTTGGTCTTGCGCTTGTCTACAGTCAAGCTCTAGCTGATTTATAAGGTATTTTTCCCAATTCATTTGTAGTCCCTTCGTGCACTTCCCTGCGAGGTCAACTACAAATCCACCTGTGTAGGTCTGTTTTTTCGGACTAACTTTCCTGCGATCAGCTGGAAACCAAAGCATACTATTGCATTCTCAATGGAGGCTACCTTGTAACCTTGCGTTCCTTTCTCCAGATTGTCATATGTGTCTTTTATTCGTTGAGCAAGGGTAGGATCTACGGTCTTTCCAGGGTAAAATTCCTACGGGCCAGGGCCCTGCATGCTTAGCCCAGCGATCCAATTGATCAGAATCGGATCCACATTGATACAACGGTCCAACCATAGGTATCCTCCATGGTAGCAGGACAACAATAGTCTAACGCATGCATTGACTTCCTGATGCCTCCCGAAATGTGGAACCTTCATTACGTTGAGGAGGGTTGACTGCACAAGGTTATGGGTCCATTGTTGCGTTACAATCTTGGGGTTCCTTCCTTTTTTAATAGTCAAATACTTGTGCGGGGCTACCATATTGTAAACCTTGCAATCTCCAATGTTAAAATCGCTAAATTTCAGCCCGGTGAGCTTCTCCTGGTCAGCATGAACTATGCGCACCCCTTTCAGGAGGTACGTCATGACTACAACATAGTCGAAGTCTCTAGGTACAGTGTCTCGACTCACTAGTCTGCTTAATGGTGGGATATATTTAGGCAAGATTCTTGGGAACATCTTCACAGTGGAAAAGTCGTTTTCGAGCTTAGATCCTCTTTCCGAAGGCGGTCGAGATGGTCATGCTCGAGAAGTGGAGGGGTAAGCTGGCAGTGTGCCCGAGGACGATGCATGTATGCTTGTAGACATTCTGTGTTCTGACATGACTCTCTCAGTCATTAAATCAATTAGAACTTCTTCAACAATTTTCTCAGCAGTGTTGAGCTCGTCCAACATACAAACTTGGGTCAGTTGGCTCGAGTGCAATAGGAATTTAGAGACTACAGTGAATATTAAGGCAATGATCTTAGGGTAAGTAAAGCTTCAGGGTTCGCACTCATATTCTCAGTTAGCAAAAAGTATTCTCGGTGCATGGTGTGATGGGTTAAGTAAGCAATATCAGCAACGGCCTGCTTGCAACAGACATGGGGCCTTCATTAACTTTGTTCTATCCATTCTGGTGCTATCCAATGGTCTAGTGGTAACCCATAACTGTTTTTCGATCCATTCGGAGCGACAGTCAAACGGGTATATCAGTTCCAATGGCTATATTGCTTTGTCATGGTGAGGTACTCTATGTCGTTATTCTGATATCTTGGTGAAGATCCAATTCTGCAATTCTTCTTGCTATGAAGTGTCCTCTAGAACCTCTCGTAACCTTACAGTATTAGCCCTTTTCTTTCTTAACTTCCTATTCTTCTTCCCAGTGAGATTCATCTCAATAATTATTTTACCATTCTGATGTTTATCTTCTGTGGTCTTAGTTACTTTGCGTTGTTGAAAGTCTTTCCTAGGGTTCCTTGATAATACTTCTTCTGTATCAAAAATAGGTAACTCAATCTTCTATGGATCCTCAAGTGTTCTCTTAGCTTCGACATCGGGGTTGCTAATATTGAATATCTACGATCTGCTCTTATGTTCTTCAATCAAGTGTGCGATCCTTCTGGTCATAAAGTCTTTTAACTCTTGCTTCTTCTGTTCCAAAACTTTTCTTCTTCTTTTCATCTAGCTTGTTCTCTATCAATCCAAGGTTTCCCTATGAGCATGGTAAATGGGGCATTGTCTTCAACAAATTTAATGATCTCAAAGTCTTCCTCTGTCGAAGTTCGATTGATAGTCATAGGTATCTGGGCGAGCCTTCCACATAGGTTTATTAGCTTTCCTTTGAAGAAACGTGTTCCTCCTAGGGAAGGGATCATGGAAGGATTTCCTATAGCTTCCCAAGTTCTTTCTGGCATAATATTCACTTTTGTTTCTTCATCAAGAGTACAGTCAATGTCAAAGTCCCCTATTCTTGCTTCTATTTTCTCCTTTTCTTTGAAGATCTCTGATAGCCTAACATGTTGGTGGTTATTCAAGGTATCTTTCATCTGTAGTAATATCTTTTCTGATTCTTTCTGGGTTTCTGCTATAATCTTGGTCTCTTGATCTCCTTCAAGGTTTGCTTGCTCCATATTCAGCTTCTCAAGCCTAGCAATCATTCTAGGGCAATCCAATACTTCATGGTCCATAGCCTTACAACAGAGGCAACCAGGTCTTCTCTTAGGGCATTCCTTAGCAAGATGTCTCGGTCTTCTGCAACTATAACAGAGGGTTAATCCTCTTTTTCGTTTAGATGTTCCCCAACTCCTTTTGCACTGCGCACCAAGATCATGGTGACTAGCCTGCAAAAAATTCTTTCTAGGATCCTGCATCCACTTGTTAGTCCAAAAATTCTTTCGATGCATAGGTATAACATATCTATCACTATACTTATCAAATCTATTCATATCAAACTTTCTTTCATCTATTAATGCCCTAGTTTTGAAGCTAGGATAGAATCTATCAAACATACCTAAATCCATGCTTTAGAAACAAAAATTTCCACTTATCTTACTTCTATAGAGCACAAAGCTTCCATATCTAAGAATTTTAACTATTCTTACCTTTATCAAAGCACAGAGCTTACAGATCTTACCTTTTTCTTGCAGATCTGACCTCTTTCTTCATAGATCTGACTTCTTTTCTTCATATCTGACCTCTTTTCTTCAGATCTGACCTCTCTTTCTTGGAATAAAGCTTCACAGGTCAAACAGAACATTGCGCACTAGGGCAATAGATCTACACACAGAGCTTATTTTGCACAAAGCTTATTATTCTTCAGTTCCCAGTAATCACAGTTTCAGATCCCGACAACAGAACCATTTGTTGGCACAAGGGCAGACCCAGGGTTCAATGCTCAAGAGCGCACCAACAAAACCCTAACTACCGGCCCTTTCGGCAACACCTGCGAAGCATATGAAGTCTCACCCGAGGTAGAGGCATGGGTGGTTGCAGGACTCAGATGTCTGCAACCTTAGCTGGGACACATATCTGTGATTATCTTGCTTACAACGCATTTAGCATCAGTTATTCCTTAACATACATTCATTAATACACTTCATCGAAATCACAGAGCATCACAGTGAATACTTATACTAAGGATGATCAAGCACTAAGCATCTTATATATCAGATCTAACGTTCATTCATATATCATCAGCACAGAGCATAACTAGATCTACTTAATCACATCAAGCACTTAGCCAAGAAAGAGATAAACACATTAGAGCGAAACACAAAGTACTATACACACAGTTATCATGGTTCACTCCCACCCTGGGGCTACGTCCACAAAGTCTTCTTTATATTATCTTGGTCAAGCAGTTACAGCACAGAGCTTCAATGACCCTTACTTCGCAGCAGAAGATATATGCAGCTCGCTAGATCCTTCTTCCTTGCTCTTCAGCACAAGACTACACCAAACTGCACTTAGATTTCTGATCTCATGCACAGAGCACTCTAAGATACATCCGATCACACAGATCCAGTTACTAGCACTAAGCTTCCAGTTATACATCACATAGATGTACCACATTACTATTACTACTATCTTCCTTCTTCTCCCCTATTTACATTTCTTATTTATAGGTTACAAAATGGGCCTAAACATGGGTAAACCCACGGGCCAACATCCCTTTCCCATTACATCAACCAAAAACCCTAAAATGGACCCAAAAATAGGTCTTGCTTCCTTACTTTCCGCTTCGCGTTGTGCTCCTTCCTTGGCAAGTTGTCGCACTCCCAAAAGTGGTCAATTATGACCAAGTATTCTTCAAAACTTGGTCAAGGGCCAACACCTGCAAAAGAAAAATCAATTTTTGAGTTAGAACCCTTCTTTTTGGCCATTTGTGTACCTGTACACGGCTTCCCTTGCATACAGTCACGTGTAGGGCTTAGTATACGCACCTTGTGGTTCACACAAAGGCGTATACTTAGTCGTATACGTGACCTAAAAAAAGGCAGCCTGTGTACACCGAAATTCCTAATTTACGCCCTCAAAAACTAAAAAATTGAAACCTAATTCAAAAATGTAATCCACTGAATTTGAAGAGGATGAGATGTAGAGTTACCTGATCCAGACTGTTCGTGATTTCGTTGCCCGACGCTCCCGCAATCGTCATTTGAATCTTGGAGGTATTTTTGGTCCAAATTGCACTATTTGGGTAAAAATCAAAATGATACAGTAATTTTTTATTTTATTACTATTTATAAGCTATTTTTACCCACTTTATATAGTTTCATGCTATTTTTTCACCTAATGGA
>ML781374.1:1136535-1147386 GCA_009831015.1 Picea engelmannii | reverse complement strand
TTTTTTTTTTTTTTTTTTATTCTTTTTTTTTCTCTTTTTCTTTCTTAAGGAATAAGTGTCATCTCTGGTTTTCACTACTACCTTGCCTTATCAAGCTTCTAAGATTTTTTCTTGATTAGGTTATTCATTTATTCTTCAGATATTAGACTGCCTCTAGTGGAGGTTTTCACCCTCAAATATGTCCTAGATGCCTCTGGGAGGTTTTCATTCGGTATTTTGATTTTTTTCTTCTCTTTTTTTTCATCATGGGGATGGATTGAGAATATGACTGCTATCAATCACATCCATATTTTGTTTCTTCATTGTTTCTGTGAATTCTTCTTTCATCAAGGGCTTATTATAGGTCTTTAGTTTGAATCCATTCACTAGTAGTGGTAATCCTTCTTCATCAATTGTTCTTATTTGCACTAATCCATTATCATGACAATTTCAATGATGGAGGGCCCTAGCTACCTTGTCATCAACTTTCCTTTGAAATCCTTAAACCTTGAGTCATATAATGGAGCCTAATCCCCTTCTTTGAAATTCTTGTACTTAATCTTATTGTCATGCCAGTGCTTTATTTGTTGTTGCACCACTTTAGTGTTGAAGATGGTCTGCATCCTGTACTAATCTAATGCATTCAGTTGGCTCAATCTTTCTTTTTGTGTTGAGTGCCAATTCATGTCTAATTCAGTTGTTGTTCTCAATGTATGATTCTCAAATTCAATAAGAAGCATGGCTTTCTTACCATAAACTAATTCAAAAGGAGCAATCCCTATTGTAGTTTTCCATGTAATGTTGTATTCTGAGACTACTTCGGTGAGCTTCTTTGACCAATATTTCTCGTTCATGCTCATTGTTTTAGTGAGGATTTTTTCTAGTTCTTTATTTGTGACTTCAGCTTGCCCATTCGCTTGAGGATGGTAGGGTGTTGAATTTATGTGGCGAATGTTATGTTCCCTCATGATTTCTTCAACAAGCCTTGACATAATTTGGGGTCCTTGATCCGTGACTATCTCCCTTAGATAACCAAACCTTGAAAACATGCATTCTTGGAGGAATGTTGCTACATTTGATTATGTGGCATCCTTAATCTCCTCTACTTCATCCCACTTTGTCAAACAGTCTGTGCGTACCAAAATGTGTTTCTTATGTCCTAATGGAGGATCAATTGAGCCTATGAATTACATGCCCCACTTGTCAAATGGTTCTAATGATACTTGGGGTTGAAAATACATTTCACCTCTCTTTTTCGGTTTCCCCATTCTTTGGCATTCATCACAATGTGAAGTATATTGTCGAGCATCTCTATGTAGGGTTGGACAATAATATCCATCTTGTAAGATCTTATAAGTTGTCCTCTTGGATATATAATGATCTCCACATGGTCCATCATGGAAATCATGCAATATATCATGCACCTCATATTCCCTTATGCATCTCCTCAAAATATGATATGGACATAATTTGAATAAATAGCCTACAACCCAAGTGTAGGCTGAACTTTTCCGGACGATCTTACATCTCTCCCTATAGGAGAAATGTCGAGGAAACTTTCTTGTTATAAGGTAATTTTCTATATCAGTAAACTAGGGGGTTTGTATTGATATGGAAAATAGGTGATCATCTAGAAATTGGTCATCAATCGTGCCTTGTTCAATAGGAGTGGTCAATCTAGACAAGAAATATGCAACTACATTATGTTTAGCATGCTTATCAAGAATTGTTAGATCAAACTGTTGTAATAACATAAACCATCTAATAATCCTACTGTTAATGTCAGGTTTATTCATCAAGTATTTAAAGGAAGCGTGATATGTATGTACAAAAACTCTATATCCTATCACATAATGAATTTATTGAGACCATGAACCATTGCTAATGGTTTTTTTTTTTTTTTTTTTTTTAATCTGTAACAATATAATTCAGTTCTTCACCAACTAAATTCTTACTTATGAAGTAAATTGCATAAAGTTTATTCTATTCATATTGTCCTAAGACTACTCCTACAGACTTGTCTGATGCATCAATGTGAATTTGAAATGGAAGACTTCAATTGGGACCTTGTAAAACAAGGGCAATTGTGAGTTTTTCCTTGATTGTTTCAAAAGCTTGTTGACAATTCAGAGTCTAGCGTTATTCCATATCTTTGGACAACAAGGTAAACAGGGGAGAAGTTGTTTTACTGAAATCCTTAATAAACCTCTTCTAATATCCTACATGTCCAAGAAATCCTCTTACATCTTTTGGTTTCAAAGGGGTAGGAAGAAAGGTGATGATTTTGATATTTTCTTTGTCTACTTCAATCCCTCTGGAGGACAGGTGATGTCCTAAAAAAATCCCTTCATTCATCATCATATTGCATTTTTCATTGCTAAGGGATAGATTCATTTCTCTACATATTTGGAGAACCTTGTCTAGATTGTCCAAAGATTCATCAAATGAATTTCCATAAGGGGTAAAGTCATCCATATAGATCTCAACTTTTTCATGGATGAGTTCTGAAAAGATCTTGAGAATCGCTCTTTGAAAAGTAGTGGGGGGATTACATAGGCCAAAAGGTAAGACTGTGTATGAAAATTTACCCCATGGGAATGTAAAGGTGGTATTTTCCTGATCCTCGGGGATGATCTAGATTTGATTCTATCCACTAAAACCATCCAGAAAGGAAAAGTATTGCTTCTTGACCAAGACATCCAAAACTTGGTCAATAAAAGGTATGGGGGAATGGTCTTTTCTAGTAGCCTTGTTCAAATCCTGATAATCCACACATATCCTCCATTTCCCAATATTATTTGGGACCATAACTAGAGGGGAGACTCATTCACTATCTGATATAGGATATATGAATCCAACATCAAGCAACTTTTGGAGTTCTTGTTTAACTATGTCTTTCATTGCAGGGTTCATCCTTCTTTGTGGTTGCCTAAAAGGTTTGCAGCCCTCTTTGATATAAATGTCATGGGTACACATATAAGGATGGATGCCTTTCATGTACTTATAATCCCATGCAAAAAATTCAATATTTCTTTTCAGTACATATAACAGTTTTTGTTTCTGTTGACTAGTGAGTTTGTTGTTGATTTTGAGTGTTTTTGCAGGGATGATTTCTATGGTTTTTACAGTGGGATCTTCTATCTCAGCAGTAAACAAATCTGTCAATAATTCAGTGTTATTTTCTGTAGAAACTTTGGATCTATTATCATCATTTGTCCCTTCTATTTTCACATCTTTTGGATATTGATTTTGTAGAAAATTTTCAAGGAAAGTGTCTGCATCAATTGTACTATCAGCCAAGGAAGTGTGAATTGTATAGATGGGGTATGAAATTGTTTGTGTTAGGTATTCTTCCTATTACACCCACATAGGAATATTTCCAGTTATCAAAGGTTGGGCAGGGGGATAAAGAACAATTTGTTTTTGGGAAAGACCATCAGTGATGGTCATATTTCTTGCCCTACAACCAATGTATGCATTAGTTGTGGCAAACCAAGGCCTTCCAAAAATGAGAGGATATCCATTGGACTGAGAATTAGGTTGAAGGACTAGGAAGTGAGTAGGGTACTCCCATGAGTTAATGTAAATTATGATATCTTCCAACATGCCTTCAGGTTTAACTGTGGATCGATCTGCAAGTTGTAGGACAGTTGGGGTGTTTCTCATAAATCCCTGAAAGTTGAGTTTCATCATGGCGTCTCTAGTCATAACGTTGATTTCATCTCCTAGATCAATAAGAATATTTTGTACCAGGGTGTTGTTAATATGGACACTTACTAAAGGACTACATGGATCCAAGTATTTAGGTACAATTAACTTCCCAAGAATAAGGTCAACTAGTTGCCCTACAACATTTATGGTTGGAGTGTCTTTCCTTCTTCTACCTATTATTCTAATACATTCTTCCTTGATATACTTATTAAAAATGCACACATCCTTAAGAGCTTGTAAGAGAGGTATCTTTATGCAAAAAAATTTAATCTCCCCTAAAATTTCTTCTTCCTCAGATGTATAAGTTTTCCTTTCTTGTAATATTTCAAGTGTTGATTAATTGGGTTGGTTGTCATTGATGTCAAGCCTTGACACAAGTCTGGTAGAATTTTTCGGTAGCCCAAGAGGTATGGATAAGTATCCCATGTTTGTTTGAGGAATAATGTAATGAAGATTAGTGAATTTGTAGGAAATACTATCATACATGGATAGTACATGTCATGTCGTTTCCCGTGATATGTGGTAAGTCACGTAGTTCCTCACGGTTGAGAAGATATGGCATAGTGAAGTTGGAGAACCCTCATGAGTTATCTAGAAGCCCCCAGAAGGTCAAATAAGTCAATTATTATAGAATATCCTAGAAGAAGTCTACTATTCAAAGGGGTTGTAACTAGGAGTTAATCATGGGTAAAGTAATTGCAATAAGAAAATAATTAAAAATAAATTAGTTGCAACAAGAAGTGGTGAGTTTACGATTTATGGTAAAGTGGTTGCAAGTTGGAAAAGTGGTTGCAAGGGGGAAAAGTAGTTAAAAGTGGGTTAGCTCTAAACGAGGGAAGTTGGGTAAAACAGTTGGAAGATAAACCCTAAAGGAACCTACTTGGAGAGTATAAATAAGAAAGCAAGGGTCTCCCATTAGCACCTAATTTTGAGCATATTGAATATCTATTTTGTGAAATGTTATGGGCATGTATCATTGACAGATCTATAGCAGTGAGTCTGAAGTAGCGACAAAGTTGCAGGTTCGAAGGGTCGAGACTATGGGTACTGAACTAGGGTCTTGCTGAAGACATATGCAAGTTGCAGTACTAGAAGGGAGTGGACATTTGTGGGCTACAGTGGGACAAAGCATGGATACCCATGGGTTTACTGAAGACAGAGCACGGGTTGATTGTCAAAGTTGAAAAACAAGATATGATCTATCATCAGTGAGAAGTTAGAGAGTTGAGAAGTGACTATAGGAAGGTGTGACAGTGTTTAGGTACGACATATCAAGCTACATGATCAAAAATGTATGTTACATGATTGGATATTTGTGATAGATTGAGTTATGGTCATATGAGGGTTAGTAGATGCCTTTTGGGATATCATTGGTTGTATGATATATGTTGCATAAGGAAGATCTACAGTGGTACAGTGATGGTATACTTTTTGTTTATCATTGGCGCACTTTGTTGGGATACACTTGAGACATTTGCTAGGACATGGTTGAGGTATGGTTTTGTGAGCTTGGGTATTTGCCTAAAGATGTTATTAGTTGTATGGTTCTTACTGAGGAAGATCTGGTGAAGTGCATTGTTGGTGCACTTAGTTTGATTTATTGACATATCTTATAGTGCATTGTGAGAAGCATTTATCAGTCTTTTTGGTATATGATTTAGTGGTACATGTTTGAGATTTTATGGTTGAGACATACTACATGTTGGATTTGCATAACAACGAGGGTTTGATGTATGGTTAATGTAAGAGGTCCTTATATCACATGAGTTCAGTGAGACATATGTATGAGCCTAGCACGTGATTATGTTAGATCTACTTGGATATTGGATGGGTATTGTTTCTATCATATCAGCCAATTTGTGAGTAGATACAGAGTGATCAGACAGTGATAGAGACTAAGACAGGGACACAAACAGAGTCGCAGAGACAACATTTGTGATACTAGCAGATATTTGTGCTAGTCCGTGAGTTACAACAAACAGAGGCACGGATACCCGTGAGTTGTAGTAAGGAAAGGCATAGACATCCACGTGTTGCTAAATAGATAGGTCATGGATATGTAGGAAAGTTTGAAGAATATTGGTACAGGATGGAACAAGATTTCAGTGACAGTTGTGATAGTGACAAAGTTGATTCAGTGACAATGACAGGTTGTCTACACTTGGCATGTATACTTCAAGGCAGTTTGGACAGGGCAAGGATAGGTGGTTGTAGCCACCTTTCGATTGTAGCCGGAGAACATAGGGGGTTATAGCCTCCTTTTGGTTGTAGCCATAGAATTGGGGAGTTAGAGATTCCCTCATGTTGTAGCCTGAAAAATCTAGGGGGTTGGATCCTCCTTCCAGTTGCAGATGGAGAAAAAAGGAATTTGGTGCTTCCAATGAATGTACTTCTTAAAGACATATAAGAAAAAATATTTCATCGTTTTCTCTCGCATTGGGTTTCCACGTAAAAATATTGGTGTATTGTGTATGTGTGTGATTGCTCATTGTTCATGGTTTATTTATTCTGCACTTGTTGAATGATATTGGTAAAATGCTCATAAGGATAAAAACACTTATATATGTTGTGGTTAAAAAGGATTAAAACACAATATTATTGTTTCACCCCCCTCTCAGTAATCCAACAACTGGTATCAGTGCAGGTCCTTCAAAAGGCAGTCTAACAACTGGAAGCAGATCATGGATTAATCTAAGATTGGGATACCACAATTTGATGGGGAATATTATGCCTTCTGGAGAAGAAGAATGAAGACACACATACATGCATTGGGATTTGATGTATGGAAATCAGTGGTAGATGGAAACAAAGCACCAACCACTCCTCCAACAAATAAATATGGGAAGAAACTTGAAGTAAATAATTCAAGAGCTACAAGTGCACTTCTGAATGGTTTGACTAAATCAATATACACCAAGGTTATGCATTTTGATTCCATGAAATAAGTCTAGGACAAACTGAAGAACATATACAAAGGAGATGAGAAAGTCAAGGAAGCTAAACTTCAATTTTTCAAAGCAAAATTTGAACAACTGAAGATGAATGAAGATGAATACATAGCAACCTACTTTCTACGAGTTGATGAAGTAGTAAACAATATCATAGGTCTAAGAGATGAATTAAAGGAATATGTTGTTGTCAAAAAGGTATTGAGATCTCTACCAATGAGATTTCATTCAAATATTTCAGTACTAGAAGAGAGAGTGGACCTAGCTACACTATGTAACACCCCAAGGCTGAGCCCCTGCTGAATTGTAATTATGTTTATAGGTTGGTGAGCCAAGTGTTTATAATTTGAAGTCTTATATGTTTATTAGGCCAAAGAGCCTAGATTCTTAAGGCCAAGAGCCTAATTTTTGTATATGTAATTACACATATCATTAATAAAATTACACCGTTGCGTGTAGACCGACCATGAAGAAAGAGTATGGGGGACTAAGCTCCACTAGGTAGGGTAAGGGAGGGGGACTAAGTGTTTAGGCCAAGATAGAGGGCTTACCTCTAAGGGAATAATATTTCATTATTATTTCCTAAAGGCTAAGGTGGACATGATTGGTGTTGTCCTAAGTTCCTGGAAAGGGAACGAGTGTTAAGTGGAACTCATGCAGCTGCAGGAAGACAAGTGTCGACCTGGGCACATGCAGTTAAAGCTGGGAAAGCCAACTCGTTGGGGGGTTCACTTCCCATTATGGTGTTTCTCCCCATCCTTCCATCTAGACCAGCTTTGAGTTTCCTCATGACCCTTACGATTCTTTGGAAGTGTGTCACCCTTCCCTATTTATCCAGGGATTCATGCTCGCACCTTTACCTTGCATGAGTCGTTTTGTTCCTTAATGTTTTTTGTTGCTACCATCACCTTATCTATACCGAGCCTTGTTGTTTCCATCACACTTACTGGAGTTGACTTAGAAGTTGGGTTGAAGAAGCAGGTTTTTAGGCCTGTGGTATGAAGAGGCAGGTTGTCAGGCCCGTGGACTAAAGAAGCAGGTTGTTAGTGCTGCAAGAAACTCTCTCCAGGTAAGAGGGGTTGATGGGGAAGTGTTTTCCCAGAGGGAGCCCAACTACAGCTATAGTGCTCAGATAATTCTTGTCTGACATGTTGTTGAAGCCCTGGAAGGGAAGTGGGGCAGTCGAAGTATTGTTGAGCAGAGAAGGGGCACACTTCCTGGGGTGGGACAGGCATGTGGGAAATGAGAGGTTGTAGTTGTTAGTGTGAGCTGGCCTTGGGAGAAAATCCTTCTTGTTGATCTATCAAACCTTCATGTTGTTCTTGCCTAGCCTAGGAATCCCTTCCCCGGTGGATTTTAGTCCTGGCTCGGGGGTGACCCACTGTTGAGCATGATGCGTAGCGTGGTCTAAGGCTGGGAGGTCCGTGGAAGGTCTGCATGCAGTTTGGTGGTAATTTATTGAAAGATAAGTACCAAATCTATGTTAATTGAATGTTCTGTAATTGTACATGAGCTATAACTTGATGATTAAGGCCTAGATATATCAGCTATAATGTGTGTGTAGGCTTATCGTTATTTTCGCATTAATCTGTGTATGGTTAGAATATGTCGTGTGTATGCATATATTGTCGATATGTTTTAACGATTATCTTGCATGAATAAGTGGCATGAACATAATGTTGTAATTGTTAACTATGTTAGATATGCATGCATATAAATTCACAAAATGGTATCAGAGTAATTGAAATGTCCGAGAAGTGGCGTTGTCCGACCTGTTGGTGGCTAGCAACATCACAAAATGGTATCGGAGCCATGGTTTCAACACTAATCCTAGATGGGACAGGAAAGTGGAGGTTGAAGAAAAGGTTTCGAAGGGAAATTGTTGTTGAAAAGGACAAACTTGAATTTCAGAGCATTCCAAAGTGCCATGAGAACACCTTGGTTGTGTTTGGAAGCTCAGGAGGTATAGCGGTTCAAGAACGATAGCAGAGAAAAGAGATTGCAGTAACTGTGGATTTGGAACTGCAAGGTTTGAAGTTGGGCCATGGGATCTGTTCGATAGAAGGAGGATCCTTCACAACTGTCAAATCTGGATAAAGGTGCATGAGAATCAACCCCTAAGTACTTTAGACTTCGCGACTTCGACGAACTTTATGTGTGACAGAGCAGAAAGGGTCAAAGCCTGAAGTTTTGAAGTCTTGAAGAGGATCTATACCGTAGATCCTAGGGGGGGGAGAGTGTTACCGTTGGATTTGACCAAGGATGGATCAGAACCATAGGGTTAAGCCAAGAGTGGAAGGTAAGAAAGTTCGAGAGAAACGAGGTATGCTAAGGTGAAATCTCCCAAAGCTCGAAGTCCCGAAGTGACGTGGCCTGCTGATGTCACTAAGGATGACGTGGACACATGGGATGTGTGCCACATGTCAATGAGTTAAGAACCTTTGTAAGATAGAAATGCAATTAAAATGTGACATATGTCGCCCACTTGATTGGGTCACGTGTCGAATTTATGTGTCCTTCCACATGATGCTCCTAGTGATGGCACAAGGAAGTTGAATTGGGTGAATAATTTAGCTGGATCGGGCCCGCATTAACTTTTATCAAAATCTATCAAGATCGATGGCCAGACGGCATTACGGGGATCGAAGTTGCGCAGCAGATACTTCTGTATGGCGGTCCCGCAATCCAAACCACAGTATCCCTAAAGGGGTATGTGTCAGTGTGGGGACAATTGCAGAACGATCGGAGGGTTACTCCAAAACTGCCAACCCATGTCCTCGCAATTTGAAAAAGTATAAATTTTGATATCACTTTTTCGGTATTTATTAGTTCAAGCATGAAAACCATGGGCCCCAATGGACGCGTGGCATCGGACCGTGAAGTTCGGAGACTTGACACTCTGGAAGAAATGGATTGTGATCAAATGGGAGGAAGAAACCCCTGAAGTTCCGTAACTCTGAAGTAAAGTGACGTGATCACATCACTGTCGGCACAGGGGCAAAACCAGGGTTCAACACTACAACAACGCACCAACAAAACCCTAACTACCGGCCCTTTCGACAACACCTACAAAGCAGATGAAGTCTCACCTGAGATAGAAGCAGCGGTGGTTGCAGGACTCCAGTGTCTGCAACCTTAGCTGGGACACAGATCTGTGATTGGTAAAGGGCCAATAGGGCCCCAACACTCAACTGTGACTCGTCCCGAGTCACTCTGATATGGGTAATTCTACCTCAAAAGCCTCAAGCTTGGCTTGAGCTGCTTCGACTTGTTGTTGTGCCATGGCCTCCTGCTTAGCGAACTCTTGGATAACAACTTCATTGACAGGTCCCCCTAAGCGTTGTTCAGCCACAGTGACGACTTGCTCCAGTTATTCTCCTCAACCTTCAATCTCTGAGAACAGTTGGCAAGCCTCATCCTGTATAGGTTGGAGCCTCTGAGTCACTTCCATGAATCTTCTCTGAATGGTGTGGACCTATTGTTGATCAATGCGCTGCTCTTTGGATAGCTTCATCCTTTCAACAACTGATAGGGGCTTCATCTGTGCCTATATTGTTTATGCTTGCTACTTCACCTCCTGGAGTTGTGACTCTAGTTCCCTCAGTTCTAGATTCTTAGTGAGTCGCTCATAAGTTTGGGCATTGCGATCACTTAGTTGTTTACATTCCATGGCAAGGGCCTTTATTCTCTCAACTGTGCTTCGAGCAATTGCATCTCTTTGATCCCTTACATCCTACGGGGTGTTGGGCACTGTGCGGAGCTCTAAGTCTTATATTCTTTGTTGTAGTTGCTAGATAGCTTCTGCGAGCTATTCTACTTGATGCTTGACTCAGTCTTTTGTCTTTGGCTCTAAGCTTGTCACAAAGAGAAGTGCTTTTTTGACTACTTCTTTCACTTCGTGTTGTTCTGCAAGCAATTGTTCTTTTTCTTCCTGAATATGTGCTTTCTCCTCTTCAAAATTTGTCTGGAGAGCAACATTCTCCTACTCCGCAACTCGGTGTTGTTCTATGACAACTTCTTGCACTTGATTCAAGTCCTAGGTTACTTGTTCTGTTTCTTCCTGTGCGCGGCGAAGGTGAGCTTTAATCGCATCATCTAGTCAGCGAAGTTGGGTTGGCTCATCTCCCAACTCTGGTTCTTCCGACGGTAGGGGCTCAGTTGACACTACACGACTGGACTGAAGAGCCTGTTGTACCCCTTAGAGCTCAACCTT
>ML781374.1:1112955-1129669 GCA_009831015.1 Picea engelmannii | reverse complement strand
AAATATGACACATACCATGATACCTCGGACCAATTACCTCATGGAGCAAGAGCCCTCTCTGATGCAAGCCCAAGCCGGTAGTGATGGAGGCTGGTACTGCTGGCAGGACAAATATGGCTGAGAAGAAGAAGATGGGTCCTCCAAGACCATGCTCAGGTAGCTCCTGCTCTCGTACTCCATGTCTAGGAACATGTGGGCCTCGAGACATGATCTCCTAGTTATCCCTAGATATCGGGGATAACAATACTAAAGCAGTTTTTTCCGATGCACTGCTTAAGTCTTGGAATTCTGCGGTCTTCTTCCTTCTGCTAGTTCCAGGTGTGTCATGTTCTTTGTGACTGGCCTCTGATCTATCAAGTTCAGGGTCATACATCTCTGTAGGATTAGCGGGGATAAGGAGGTCTATTGACCAGTCCTTAGTTATCTCCTCCAGGTCCTCTTCTGTGAGCTTGTAGTACGATTGAAGCTCCTCCTTATGCTTGTCTGCTCGCGCAGTGATATAGGTGAAGTGTCGATCTGTGAGGAACTTCATGAGGGGTTGGAAATTTTATAGGGTTTTTGGCATCATGCGAGGTTCATCTCCAATAGCCCTCTTCAGTTGGAGATAATTTGTGAAAGACTGCGTTCGACTGCCACTGTTTTCCCATATTGCTCAAGTACTAGAGTGTGGTGAACTTCGCAGCAAGTGGTTCGAGTAGCTCAATGTCTGGGAAGGTTGCACCCTTCGTCATCTCCCAAGAAATGAACGCGATGAGGATCAGGAGCCATCTAAAGTGGAACTCGTAGCCCTAATCATGTGCTTCGCGGTAGTCTAATTCCAGCTGATTAACTAGGTACTTCACCCAGTTCATCTGTAGGCCTTCCACGCATTTCCCTGCGAGGTCAACGATAAACCCTATGACCTGCATGGGTCTGTTATTTCTTACTAGCTTTCCTGCAGTTAATTGGCATGCTAGGCACATTGCGCCATTTTGGATGGAAGCTACCTTGTAGCCTCACGTCCCCTTCTCAACATCGTCGTAGGTATCCTTGATCTTCTGTGCTAATGCGTGATCTGTGGCTTTACCCAGATAGAAGTCATGTGGGTCAAGTCCTTCCATACTTAATCCAGTGATCCTATGGATCAGCATCGGATCAACTGTGATACGTCGATCTAGCCATAAGTAGCCGCCATGTTAACATGAGAGCAGGAGCTTAATACGGGCGTTAACCTCATGGTACCTTTCAAAGTGTGGGATTTTCATTACATTCAACAGGATGGACTGTGCGAGGTTCATCGTCCACAGTTGGGGGATTATTTTTGAGTTCTTCCCCTTTGTCTTGGTCAATTATTTATACGGGGAGAGCATACTATGGTTCTTACGGTCTCCTAGGTTGAAGTTGTTGAACTTAAATGTTGCAATCTTGTCCTGCTGCACTCTAATTGCGTGCATCCCCTTCGGGAGGTACGCAGTAACCATGGTGTAACCAAAATCTCTTGGTACACTATTGCGACTCATCGTGTCGGCCAGAGGTGGGATGTAATCAGGTAATATGGTTGGGATTAGCTTCGCATTTTATAGGTCATCTATGTACTTGGTTCTCTTTTCTGTGATGACTCGGGATGGTCCATATCCGCAAGCGGTCAACAGAGAGGCTTGTACTCCTCTCGTTGATGATGCTTGTACACACACAGACATAGACATTACTCTTTCAGTAATAAGGTCGATGAGTACCTCCTTAACAGACTCTTTGACTGCGTTGATTTCTTCAAACATACATGCTCGTGGTTTACTATCTCGGGTTTGAAGAGTAAGTACTCAATGCAACGGGACGGATGGTGATAGCTCGATGATCACTGTGCGAAATCAACTGATCTGCGGGCTCAGATAATCACATTTGGAAAAAGTGTTCTTGGTGCAAGGCTCGATGGAATAAGTAGATAACTAGGCAACAAATATCTCCAACGGGCAAGAAACCTTCATTAATTCAATTATGTTCATTACGGCGCGGTCCCAACAGTTTGATGGCTAGCCTTCTGAACACAAATGTCGTTCTACCCGTTTGGGGTGTCAGTCTAACAGTTATACTGTTTCCAATGGCTATATTGCTTTGCCATGGCGAAGTTCCATGCGGTGATGTTCTTCTATCCCGACGAAGTTCCAGTTTTGCAAATTTTCCTTCTACGAAGTTCCCTCTGGAACCTTCTGTAACTTTTCGATCTTTGATCTCTTCTTACTTTGTTTTCTAGCCTTCTTTCCAGTGAGCTTCGTCTCAGTATTCCTCTTTCCATTCTGATTCTTATCTCCTCTTCGCATAGTAACTTCACGTTGTTGAGATTCTTTCATAGGATTTAGGGGCAATACTTCTTCTCTATCAGGGGTAGGTGCTTCAGTATTTTGTGAGTCTTCTTGTGTTCTTTTAACTTCGACATCCAAGTTTCTAGTTCTAAATAGCTTCGATCTGTTCTCATGTTCTTTGATCAAGTGTGATCCTCCTAGTCATGAAATCTTTTAATTATTGCTTCTTCTTCTCTAAGACTTCTTATTCTTTCCTTCTGGCTTGATCCCTTTCAATCCAAGGTTTTCCTAGTAATATATCAAATGGAGCGTTGTTCTCGATAAATTTAACAACCTCAAAATCTTCTTCTGTCGAAGTTCCATTAGCACTCATAGATATCTGGGTAAGTCTTCCACATAGAGTTATCAACTTTCCTCTAAATAATCCTATTCTCCCCAATGAAGGAATCATAGAGGGATTTCCTAAAGTTTCCCAAGTTCTTTCTGTCATCATATTCACCTGTGTTTCTTCATCCAGAACACAGTCAATGTCGAAGTCTCCTATTCTTTCTTCTATGTACTCTTTTTCTTTGAAGATCTTTGATAAGTTGATATTTCGGTGGTCATTCAGGGTTTATTTCATTTGTAACAATACAGTTTTTAATTCTTTCTAGGTTTCTGCCATGGTCTTAGTGTCTTGACCTTTCTCATGGTCTTCTTGTCTCATATTCATTCTTTAAATTTTAGCAATCATTCTAGGGAAATCCAAAACTTCGTGATCCATAGATTTACAACAAAGACAATTGGGTCTTCTACCAAGGCATTCCTTAGCAAGATGTCCCGGTCTTCTGCAACTGTAACAAAGAGTTAATCCTCTCTTTCTCTTAAATGATCCCCATCCTTTCCTGTACTGCGCACTAGGATCATGGTAGCTAACCTGCAAAAAATTATTTCTAGGATCCTACATCCATTTGTTAGTCCAAACATTATTTATATTCATAGGAATAACATATGTTTCACTATTCTTATCAGATCTACTCATATCAAATCTTCTTTCTTCTAGATGTGCCCTAGTTTTCAGGCTAGGACAAAATTTATCAAACATACCTAGATCTGTATTCTTGAAACAAAAATTTCCACTTATCTTACTTTCGGCGGAGCATAAAGCTTCTAGATCTAAAACTTTTCACTATTCTTACCTCTATCAGAGCACAAAGTGTTCATATCTTACCTCTTTTCTTCAGATCTTCCTTCTTCCTTAGCACAGAGCTTCGCAAGTCAAGCAGCAGATCTACGCATAGAGCTTTATTTCTTTTCCTCAGTTCCAAGCAATCATAGTTTCAGGTCAGATCTTCGCACAGAGCTTCTTCTTCCTCAGTTCCCAGCAATCACAGTTTCAGGTCCCGGCAACAGAACCATTTTTTGGCACAAGGGCAGACCTAGGGTTCAATGATAGAACAGCACACCAACAAAACCCTAATTACCGGCCCTTTCGGAAACACCTGTGAAGATGATGAAGTCTCATCCGAGGTAGAAGCAGAGGTGGTTGCAGGACTCCAGTGTCTGCAACCTTAGATGGGACACATATATGTGATTGTAACGCCTTAACAAAGTACTTAGTTATTACAGTTCGTTAATATTCAGCTTTAGTTCACAGTGCATCTAAACCCTAACAATAGATCAGTGCAGTATTCACACAGATTTGATAGATTCAAGCACTAAGCATACAAATAGAGGTCAGATATAGCATTCATTCACATTATTCAACACTAAGCTATCATATCAGATTCATCTATCATCTATCATCGCACTAAGAATTGAATCACATAAACAAAAGAACAACCAAAAGCTTAAAGCATTCACAACACAGGATATACGTGGTTCACCCCCACCCTGGGGCTACGGCCACCAACTCTTCGTCTTCTTTATTAGCTTCTTTCAATCTTCTTACATGCAGAAAGCCTCAAAATCAACTCTGCAGAGGATAGGAGATTTGCACACCTCACTAGATCCTCCTTCCTTGAGTTATAGCACAAAGCCTTCCACAGTCTCTTACAATCACTTGCACTTAGCTCTACAAGCCTCACATAGTATGCACAAAGCAATTAGCACTCAACACTTAGCATACTTGCAATAGGCTAGTCATTATTCACTACTTCTTACATCGCCTAGACTTCTATTTATACATTACAAAATAGGCCTAAGCATGGGTAAACCCATGGGTCGACATCCCCATACCTATTACATAAGCCCAAAACCCAAAAAGGCCCTGAAAAGCGGCTGAGATCTCACGATCTCCACTTCGTTTTGCGCTCTGCCTTCGAAAACATGTTGAAGTCCCAAAAATAGGTCAAACATGACCAAGGATCCTCAAAACTTGGTCAAGGGCCAACAATCATTGGGGTGACATGGAAGTATGTGGAGACTCACGGTTCGGCATTTTTGGGATGTGCAAAGGTGAAATCCATCGAAGCCAGGAGCCCAAAGTTTCAAAACTCTGAATAAGCACCCAAATCATAAGCTATGGGTCACATCCGTGGCCACATGCGAACCAAGGGCTGAACAAAAAGGGTCTAGCACCCGAAATGTTGTTGCAGAATAGAACTAGGCTTAGAGATTGAAGCCTGAGGGGTTCTTGACCGACCAAGAACTGCAGAAAATGGAAACTGATATTTTTTTGTTGAATTAGATTGGTTTATTCTGGAAAATTATTAACGTCTATTAGCCTGACAAAATATTGGTTGACTGCACATTTTTCAAAGTTAACGATTGTCAGAACCGAACCGAATTGTCGCATAGTGCAGAGAAATGGGGAAGGCACAAGGTGCTTATAGTTCGAAAAATGAAGTTAGAGGAATGGATGTCCATTTAGGAGTTGAAGGATCGAACTCCAATGGTCATGGAGAAGAGATAGATAAAGAAGGAAACATGATGAAAATCATTGAAAAGATGCAGAGAGATGTCCAGACTCACCGAGAATATAAAAAAGAGCTCATGAAATCCAGGGAGCAACAAGGAGAATTCAGCACAAAGTTGATGCAGAGTCTGCAAAGGATAGAAAATAAATTGGATAGGGAGAGTGGCTCAAGTAAATCAGGAAGTCACAAAAGAACAAAAAGTAATAGTAGACATCACCAACACTCCCTGAGGCATTCCAATAAGAGAGCACGCGACAACTCAAGTCCATCCTTTGCTAGGAAGCATAAGATGTCTGGGGAGGATGAGCTACGAGGAGAAATGAAAAAAATAAAACCTCCTACGTTTGATGGGGAGCACAATAAGGATGAAGATGCAGAGACATGGTTGTTAAGCATGAGAAAGTATTTGTAATTGCATAATTACTCTTCACATGCATAAGGTAGAATTTCCATCTATCAACTCAAAGGTAAGGCATCCATGTGGTGGGATCAGTTTGTGCAGGTGCAACACATTAAAGAGAAATGTGTTACTTGGAGGGAATTCAAGAAGTATTTTGAAAAGAAATACTTGACTAAGAGGTATTATGATAAGAAGATGAAAGAGTTCTTTGAACTCAAGCTAGGAAGTATGTCCATTGATGAGTATGAAAGAAGGTTTTTATAATTGTTGAAGTATGTCTCTTTCATCAAAGATGAGACAATCAAGATTCAAAGGTATTGGAGTGGTTTCCCACCATCCATCAATGACAAAATACAATATGATGATCCCAAAATATTGGAGGAGACCATAAGGCGAGCTAAGTGCCTATATGATCAGCAAAAAGCAAGGCCAACTTTCCAAAAATCTTGGGAAGACAAGAAGAAATTCAAGATGGATCAGAGGAAGAAGGGAATTAAGCCACCATTCTTAAGAAATAATCCTCAGGGACAAACAACTTCTAGAGAACCCATAATGATTGAGACAGGTGGTCAAAGGCCAAGGCAGCCACCTATTCAATGTTGGGGTTGTAAAGGTGATCATATGTTTAGAGATTTCCCTCACAGAAGTGACAAAGAGAGAATTGTTCACAATGTTCAACGAGCTGAAACAGTGGGGGACATGGGCAGAAATGTACCAAGGATCTATGCAGCCTTGGAAAACAAGCAAACAGAGTATCAATCACATATGATTGAAGTGGAAGGTATGATCAATAACCAAACCATTATTATTTTAATATATTTAGGAGTTATTCATAGTTATATAGATCCTAGGATGGTGAAAACTTTACAATTGCCAAGAAACAAGCATGGAAAAACTTGGTTGGTGCAACTAGCTACTGGAGCCAAAAGAAAAGTCAATGAGATGGTTAAGTCATGTCTTATGGACATGAATGGGCTGAGCACAAGGGAAGATTTGAACATCTTGCCTTTAGGATCTTATGACTGCCTAATTGGTATGGATTGGTTAGATCAACACCATGCCATCTTAGATTGTCGTAGCAAGGCATTCACTTGCTTGGATGAGGAATGGAATTAGAGGACAGTCCAAGGAATTCCCAGGGAAGTTATTGTTCGATAAATCTCAGCAATGCAGCTGAAGAAGTGTTACAGGAAAGGTTGTCAAATATTTGCAGCCCATATGGAGGAAGCATCTAAGGATAAGGTGCCAAATCTGGAGGATCATACAGTCCTGGAAGATTTTGAGGATGTGTTCAAGGACGTACCAGGACTACCTCCAAAGGGAGATATTTATTTCTCTATAAATTTAATGCCTGGAGCAGCTCTAGTGTCAAAGACTCCTTACAATATGAGTACACCATAGTTGAAGGAGTTGCAAATGCAGCTTGAAAAAGTTCTGAAGAAAGGGTATATACGCCCAAGTGTGTCACCTCAGGGTTCCCTAGTCTTGTTTGTGAAGAAGAAAGATGGGACATTAAGATTGTGCATTGATTTCAGACAGTTGAATAAAGTGATTGTAAAGAACAAGTATCCTCTGCCAAGGATTGTTGATCTCTTTGATCAATTGAAGGATGCAAAGATATTTTCCAAGACAGACCTCAGGTCAGGATACCATCAGGTAAGGATTAAAGAGGAAGATATCAACAATACCACCTTAAGGACAAGGTATGGTCATTATGAGTTCACAGTGGTGCCATTTGGGTTGTCAAATGCACCAATTGTTTTCATGTGCTTAATGAATGGTGTTTTCCGGGAATATTTAGACAAGTTTGTCATTGTTTTTATGGATGACATTCTTGTATATTCCAAGTCAGAAGAAGAGCATGCGCATCATTTAAGGATGGTGTTACAAGTGCTAAGAGAACATCAATTGTATGCCAAATTGAGAAAGTGCTCATTTTATCAAAACAGAATTCATTACTTGGGGCATATCATTTCAAAGGATGGGATAATAGTGGACCCTAAAAAGATAGAAGCCATTAAAGGGTGGACAACACCTAAGAATGTGGCAAAAGTAAGATCCTTCATGGGTCTAACTAGCTATTACAGAAGGTTCATTGTAGGGTTTTCAAAAATAGCTCACCCCATCACTTCCTTGCAAAGGAAGGGGAAGAAGTTTCAATGGACAGAAGAATGTGAAAAGAGTTTCCAACAATTGAAGCAACTGTTAACCAGTGCTCCAATTCTGAGGATAGCATATCCAAATGAAGATTTCATTGTATGCACAGATGCATGTAAAGAAGGACTGGGTGGAGTCCTCAGTCAAAATGAGTTTGTTGTATGTTATAAATCAAGGAAGTTGAAAGAGCATGAAAGGCTTTATGCCACTCATGATTTGGAATTGTAAGCCATAGTGCACGCTTTGAAGAAGTGGAGGCACTACCTCATGGGAAAGAATTTTGAGCTAAGGACAAACCATAATGGTCTGAAATATTTGTTTGATCAACCTACTTTGAATGCTAGGCAAAGTAGATGGTTGGAATTCCTTTGTGAGTATGACTTTGATATCAAACATATCAAAGGAAAGGAGAACAAAGTGGCTGACACACTCAACAGGAGAGTGCATGAAATGCATTCTACAACCATTATCATGTATCGGACGGATCTTAAAGGCATAATTTCTGAAGCTACAAAAGCATATTTGTAGTACATGGAATTGGTAACAAAATTGCAGCAAGGTAAAATGTAGCAGAAAACTGAAGATTGTGAATTGGGAATTAATGGAATTCTCTTGCACAAAAACAGAGTCTATGTACCCAACTCTTTTGAATTGAGGAGTGTGATTTTTAAAGAAGTGCATAATGTGCCTTATGCAAGACACCCATGATATCAAAAAACAATCTCGGAAGTCAAAAGCCAATATTATTGGCCAGACATGAAGAGTGAGATTGTTGATTTTATAACCAAAAGCTTGGAATGTCAAAAGGTAAAGGCTGAGCATAGACACCCATCTGGTTTACTATAGTCATTACCCATTCCTGAGTGGAAATGGGAAGTGGTAACAATGGATTTCATCACGGGATTGCCTAGAACAAGCAAGCAGCATGATGCAATCATGGTAGTGGTGGACAAGCTTACTAAACCTGCCCATTTCATTCCTATGAAGGCTACTCATAAAACAACTAATGTTGTTGATATTTATATGAAGGAAGTAGCACACTTGCATGGCTTACGCAAGACAATTATGTCTGACAAAGACCCAAAGTTTACATCAAAGTTATGGAAGGGGTTATTCAAAGGGTTTAGAACAAATCTGAACTTTAGCACAACATATCATCATGAGTCGGATGGGCAAACGGAAAGGGTGAACCGTGCTAAGGATGTATGTGATGGAAAAACCATCTAAATGGGAAGATTACATACACTTGGTAGAATTTGCCTACAACAATGGGTATCAATCATCACTGAAGATGATCTTGTTTGAAGCACTTTATGGAAGAAAGTGAAACACCCCAGTAAGTTGGGAAAACCTAGTTGATAGGGCAGTGGTTGGGCCAGAGTTTTTCAAGTAAATGGAAGAACAAATGCTGGAGATTAAGCATAAATTGAAGGTTTCCCAAGACAAGAAGAAAATTTATGCTGATAAGAACAGAACTCATAGGGAATTTAAAGTAGGGGATCATGTATTCCTGAGAGTGAAGGCCAACAGAAGCTGCTTGAAGTTGGGAAATTCTTCAAATTTGGCAGCTCGGTATTGTGGGTCATTTGAAATCCTAGAGAGGATTTGTCCAGTAGCATATAGGATTGCATTGCCTGCATGCATGTCTATACATAATGTATTTCATGTGTCATTGCTTAATAAGTATGTACCTAATGTTAATCACGTTATTGATTGGAATGTGATTCAGGTGGAGCAGGAAATCACTTTTCAGGTGCATATGGTGCGTATATTGGATCGGAAAAGAAAGTAGCTCCGGAATCGATCCATAAGGCTTGTAAAAGTTCAATGGACCTGGTACGGTCCTGAGGACGCAACATGGGAGCATGAAGATGTTATGCGCGCAGAGTACCCGCATCTTTTTGAAGATTTTGGAAATATTGTTTTTGTTGTGTAAGTAAGTTGCACTGAGGACAATGCAAAAATAAGGGGAGGGGATTGCAATACCCCAAGGTCGAACCCCTAATGAATTGTAATTATGTTTATAGGCTGGTGAGCCAAGTGTTTATAAGTTGAAGGATTATATGTTTATTAGGCCGGAGAGCCTAGATGCTTAAGGCCATGAGCCTAATTTTTGTATATGTAATTGCACATATCATTAATAAAATTACATTGTTGTGTGTAGACCGACCACGAAGAAAGAGTGTGGGGGAATAAGCTCCACTAGGTAGGGTAAGGGAGGGGGGCTAAGTGTTTAGGCCTAGGGGCTAAGCTAGAGGGCTTACCTCTAAGGGAATAATATTTTATTATTATTTCCTAAAGGCTAAGTTGGACATGATCGGTGTTGTCCTAAGTTCCTGGAAAGGGAATGAGTGCTAAGTGGAACTCATGCAGCTGCACCTATACCATGCATGAGTCGTGGTGTGCCTTAACAGTTATTGTTTCTACCATCACCTGAGTTATACCAAGCCTTGTTGTTTCCATCACCCTTATTGGAGTTGACTTAGAAGCTGGGATGAAGAAGTAGGTTGTTAGGCATGTGGTATGAAGAGGCAGGTTGTCAGGCCCGTGGACTGAAGAAGCAGGTTGTCAGGCCTGCAAGCAACTCTCTCTAGGTGAGAGAGGTTGTTGGGGAAGTGTTTTCCCAGAGGGATCCCAACTGCAGCTAAAGTGCTCAGAGAATTCTTGTTCATCCTATTGCTATCTAAGGGATCCCAACATTCAAAGCAACTAAGAAGACAAAGCAAAAGGAAAAGTCATATAGTAGCAGTAGTGATATCTGAGAAGACGATGAAGAAGTAGCAAACTTCATCAGAAGGCTGAAAAAGGGAACTGGAAAATATAGAGGTAAGCTTTCATTGATTTGTTTTAATTGTGATGGTATTGGTCATTTTGGTAATAAATGTCCCCATAAGAAAAAGAAAATAAATGAAAAATATGACTCTAAGAGGAAACAAATATACAAAGACAAAAGAACCAAAAAGAATTTTTTAAAGAAAATCTTTTGCACCAAAGAAGACAGTTCCTCATCAGACGAAGATGAAATCAGCCATAATGATACATAAAGGGTTCTATTCATGGCAGTAGAAGACTTCGATGAAGAAGGCACCGAAGAATAATATGAAGAGACAGAAGTTGATTACAGAGAAGAATTGTTGAGTGTCATAGAAGTTATAAAAAGGGAAAAGAAGAAAAACAAGTCACCACAGGAAGAACTAAAAAGAAAAGAGGGAATGCAAAATCCCAACTCCGAAGAACTAGAGCAGATATCACTAAACTAAAAATCCAAGTAGAAGAAGACAAGAGAATTGAAGAAGCACTCAAAGAACGACTAGAAGAAAAAGACAAGATCATTGGAAGTTTGGAAGAAAATATTGTTATATTGAGAAAGGACCTTCAGAAGAAAAACATGCAGAACAAATCTAAAGTTTTGGATGCGATTATTATCAGTCAAATGCCACATCATGACAAGTTCGGACTAGGATACAACTAGACAAAAAAGGGCTCAAGCTCCAAAATGATAGATCAAGAAACAAAACAAAGTAGTTATGCAGAGATAGTCAGAGGATCTAATGAAAAGGAAGAAGACAAGAAGCTTAAAAGGGAATATCACATATATACTCCACCTCCAAGAAGATTTAGAGTTTAGAATTAGTAGCAGTCAGAAGTAAAAATATCTTGAGAAGAAGAAGGATTCAGAAAAGCAACATCGTTCAAAAGATATCCAGCTCCCAAGTATCAAACAGTTTTTATTGGATTATGTTATTCATGTAATAATTTTGGGCACAAGGTTGTGAATTATAGAGCAAACAGTAGAAACAGAAATAGAAACAACTATGAAAGCTACACAAGAAATGATTATTCAATAAAACCTAATGAAATGCAGAGCATAAACTACAATAGGTTTGAATCTTTGAGTAATAAAGTGGAATGCTACAAGTGCAACAACTTTGGACACATGGCCAAAGATTGTAGAATGACAATTCCTCCAAGAGAATCACAACAGAATTATAACAATCACAGATAGGAAACACAAAGAATATGAATAAGAAAGTAGAATCGGTACAACAATGAAGAATGCACACTTGCTCTACAAGATCAAAACAAGAAGCGTGGTTGCTATGTTGACAGTGGTTATTCAAAGCATGTGATAGGTGATAAGGACAGGTTTCTAACTTTGAAAAAGAAAAGATATGGATCAATCTCTTTTGGAAATGACAACTCAACTAGAATCATTGCAAGAGGCACAGTCAAGATTGGAAGTAAGGATGTCAAGGCAAAAAATGTTCTACTAGTGGAAGATATGAAACATAATCTCGGAGTGTAAGTCAAATGTGTGACCAAGGTCACAAACTTGTGTTTGATTCACATAAATGTGAGATAAGAAAAGCATATTCAAGCAAAGTGGTGGCTACAACTGTGATAACTCCAAGAAACATATACGTATTGAGACGAACAAAGTTCGCTCACACAAGAATTACCCAAAATACTTGGAATATAACAAAATAATCTATGTAGAACTGTAAATAAAATATGAATAGATAAGATGATACAATTGAAAATGAGGGCTCATTTATATACCCACGCAGGGGTGCCCTTAACCAATAGTCATGTCCTTTGAGACATGTCCTTTCATTATTAATAGTTATTATTTATTAATTAATTATTATGTTATGAATATCTATTTATATGTATATTTATGTTCATAACATTGCCTTCCCCTTAAAAATGCTTTGTCCTCAAAGCATACTTTATGGAAGACTTATCTCTTGCTCTAGCTTGTATTTATTGTCTCATGTTTCTTCATTATTGAGTTAGTAATTGTTGAGGACCTGAGACGATAGGATCTTCTAAGCCCTGAGCAGAACTGTCGAATTGTAAAGGAGTCTTCCCATCCTAATTCGATCTTCTGTGGATTTGGATTTTTATAGGGTTCTTGGAAAGAACTTGATACATTTCTACTCCCATGATAGCTTCTATTTTGACCCACACTTGTAGTGGAAGTAATATTTTTCAACATAGCGGTTATTTGTTTCTGTTGATACATTGATTGGTTGAAGTATCGACTTTTGTGATTAGGATGTCGATAAGGCATCCTCGCAACTTGATCTTTACTTCGTATACTTGTAGCATTTTCTTGATTAACTTTTCAATTTGAGTTTTCTTCATATCTTTGGCTTGTTTGTACCTCGACATTTGAAAACTTCTTTACATCAGCTAGATTTGCCTCCTTTTGAGTTGTAAGGTTGATTGGGTCTGTCATCGTTTCCTTATCGACTAATGATGTTTTGTGATCTAGCTTTTCTTATAAAGTCTTCTTATCATGCTTAAGTGTTTTGATTTGTTCTAGTAAATTCGGATTAAGGTTCCTTAGGCATGAGCTTTCTTCCTCTTCTTCAGTTAATTTTTCTTTGAGACCTTGATTTTCTTGTTCCAACTTTTGAAAACACCGCTTCTTCTCCTTGGACTTCATGATTTTTGCAAGTAATTTCTGATTATGATTTCTTAGGCGAGAAATCTCTTCGTCTTTTTCAATGATGCTTTTGTCACATTCTTTCTGTCGATCTTGCAACTTTTGTATTGACTTCTTGTTATCTTGAAGGATCACTTCTGATATGTCATTTAAGTCTTCTGATGATGGAGCTTCTGAAATTGACTTCATTATAACGTCTTGTAATGTGATTTTCTTCTTCTTATAAGAAAATGTCAAAAACTTTCTCCTTGTGTTGAAAATAAAAGTACCCAATGTATCTACCCAAGTTGACCCTAGAATTATATCAACATTGTCTTCATAGATTGATACGACATTGAATTGAGCTATGAATTTGTAATCACCCATAGATAGTTGTAAGTTCTTAATGTCATATTTCTCATCGAACAGACACATGTCATTTTCAATTATATTGGGCTCTAAAACCATTAATTGGTTTGCTAGGTCAACGTTAATGTTATTTTTCCTAGCGGTCAGACAAATAGCGATGTTGATATTCTTTCCCTGAATAATCCTATTAAATTTTAATAAGAGATCCACATATTTTTTATAAGTAGGGGGAATCTTCCTTGTTTTTCACCACAAAACTCCATTTTATATATATATATATATATATATATATATATATATATATATATATATATCGTCTTCACCTTCTATAACTTAGGAAACCCTTTTAAAAATAATAAGGATTAAGCTCCTTGTTTTTAATAAATATACTCCTCCTTTAATAAGAGCATATAATATATGTAAAAAGAGTAATCAAGATAAAGATTTGTTTTACCTTTATCTTTTCAAATTTTCCCAAGTGTATTTTAATCTCCTATACTTTTGTGTATATAAACTTATCTTTAAAAAGTGCTTTTAACACTTTATTTAAAGTGTACTCCTTTTTCTTAAGGAAATAAAAAATTAGGAATTAATACCACCTTAGCTTATATCCTTTTATTATTATTATTCTTAGGTAAAACCATCCACTTAATACTCCCTTTTAATAGCTTTGTGACTTAATTTACTTTTTTCCCTTTTTAATAAAAATATTAAAATATAACTTTGTGGATATTCTCTTTTTAACTTTGTGGATATACTGTTCTCACTTTTTATGAAATTTTTGTTTTCATGTAATTTTGTTTTCCTAAAAAAAATTGATATATGTAATTTTTTTTCCTTTTATGTGTAGTAAGAGTATAATAAGTCACTATTTGCATAAAGGTTGCGTATTTTTCTCTCACACTCGATTGTACAGTCCCTTCAATTAATTTGTTGCATAAATGGACAGTAGTATAGATGGTACAGAATCATGTACAATAGACAACAAGAATGGTTGTTGGATTGATGATACAAACAAATTTAGACTCTACGGATTGCAATTTTTATATTGTACGGACTATGCATAGAGTGATCGTACAGAATTTCAACGAGAAATCGTATAGAAATTGATTTGATAAATTATTAAATGTGTATAGAAGTGCAGAAATGGAGGTTGTGTCCAATGGTTGATTTTAATTTTGTTGTTGACTGTACAGACAACTGACTAAACAGTACCACCGTGTCAATTGTACGGATGATTCGTCCTTTACTGCTCTATTTGTAATACTTAATTCTTGTTCTGTTTTTATTTTATTTTAATTTTAATCCGATGACTGGTATGTAATTCTTGTTCTACATGAATGTAATTCACTGCAGATTGTAACTTAGTGACTGGTAACTTAGTGATAACTTTTAGTTGTCTCTCAATTTCCCCACTCATAGTATTTTGTTAGTAGTTTACGATGTTTGAATTTGATCTTCAGTATACCCAACTTAATATTTTGATTGCATTATTTATCGACTATTATAACCCAACAATAGTTTTAATATTTATGACAACAATAGTTTAATATTTTTTTATTGATTTTTTTTCTACAATGATCTGGTAGTGGAACAATCTTTTCTTAAACAACTATTTTTGGTTTTTTTTTTTATTTGCAGTGGAATATTTTTCAACAGACTTCTGAGTTTATATGGTTAAAGGCCTGAATTAGTAAAAGACCGAAGTTCCTAAGACTTTGAAAATTGAATGGCCAAGGGCCTGATCAGTAGACAAAGACCAGATTTCTCAGAGAAACTCTAAACTATGGAGTTGGCCAAAAGTCGGATCGAGACTTCCTCTGATACCAAATGAGATGAATAAAGTTCGCTCACACAAGAATTATCCAAAATACTTGGAATATAACAAAGTAATCCATGTAGGACTATAAATAAAATATGAATAGATAAGATGATACAATTGAAAATGAGGGCTCATTTATATACCCACGTAGGGGTGCCCTTAACCAATAGTCATGTCCTTTGAGACATGTCCTTTCACTATTAATAGTTATTATTTATTAATTAATTATTATGTTATGAATATCTATTTATATGTATATTTATGTTCATAACACGTACTGAGTGAAATTAGAAAAGAAAAGTGTTGTTTAGGAAAGGAAGATGAAGTTTGGTTATGGCGTAGATGAATGAGTCACATAAACTTTGATAATCTTGTCAAGGTCAGTAGAAAGGAAACAGACAGAGAAATGCCCCATATCGTGAAGCCAACAAATACATTATGCAAGAATTGTCAACAAGGAAAGCAAACAAAGACCAAGTTCAAATCTAAGGAATACTCCACAACAAGACCACTGGAAATTGTGCATACTGATCTAGTTGGACCAACTAGAACAAAAGGTTTGAAAGATGAACAATATTTTATGCTATTAGTTGATTATTTTATAAGAATGATTGCAGTTTGTTTTCTCAGGAAGCATTCAGAGGCATCTGAGAACTTCAAAATGTACAAGGAGATGGTTGAAATGAAATAGATTCAAAAATCAAATGTTTTAGATCGAACAATGGAGGAGAGTTTACCTCAAAGGAATTTATGGACTACTGTAGTAAGCATGGGATAAAGAGGCAATTATCTGTTTCCAGGACACCACAACAAAATGGGGTCATTGTAAGGAAGAATAGGTGTTAAGGTCCTAACCCGCACATAGGTAGATCAATGTATTCGGATGTAATAAAGGTCAATATTAATAAGGCCTTTCAATAAAATAGAATAAGGCGGATGTAAGAAGACCTAATAGAAGCTTCCGCTTCTAGAAGGATCTTCCTCTAGATGCTTCTCTTAATAGACATATTTAGTATAAATAAGGGGCAAGGGTATGAGAACCCTAGCTAGGAGATTATTGTAACAAAGCGTTGCTCAACTGGAGGTTGCCCCCTCGAAGAGGCCTGTGAACATTGCTTTCTGAATCAAAGTGTTTTTTCTATTGCTATTTCGTATATCATTTCTGTGTATTGTGAAGATTATGTTGGATGTTTTACTGTTATTCTGCCATTACTAGCATTTTATTTATGTTCTGCATATTTTATACAACTGGTATCTTGCAAGTGGTATCAGAGCACTTTTCTTGGCAGAAATTGTGGGTATTTTTTTTCATGGTAGAGACGTATTCCAGTGTCTTTAAGCCACAGAGATCTGTCGTTA
>ML781374.1:1076340-1101541 GCA_009831015.1 Picea engelmannii | reverse complement strand
CATAACAATACTATGGAAATCTTAAATTCTTAGTGCACCCATGGCCTCCATTTATAGCATGTCTTCAAGGCAATATTCAACTGGTTCTTGGTGTGAACAAGGGGCCCTTTAGGGCACCCTTTGGTCCTTAACCAGCCCCCCATTTAGATTCATCTCAGATCTGAGGGTCAAATCAAGTTGGGAGTTGGTCCATAAGTGGTTGAGGGGCCGACAAGAACCATAAATGTTTCGTTTACAGGAGTGCGCGGCTTTTCCCGTACACAATCGTGCATATGGCAAATTGTGCGCTCTACGGGCTTCTTTGGCTTGCGCACTGTCCATGCGCTTCCTTTAGTGAGTTAGCGCATGTCAATTTTTGCGCAGTTGTATAGTTTTTGCCACTTGGAAATGCATTTTTGGTGTTGTAGGTGAACTAATGGTTGTTTGGCATTGTTATATTTCTGTAACCATTTGCGTGTCATGTTGCGGATGAAATTTCAGTGATAACATATGCCCCCTGATATGTGAGGTTAGGAGCATACGTATATCCGAAATACATCAATGTTTCTTCTACTGAGAGTACCATTGTAATGAAGAGTGTTGATAAGAACTACAAGAGCGATCCATTGGAGGGAGAGGGGAAACTGTGGGACCCAAACCTTTCACTAGGAAAAAAAGAAAATCTGTATACAAACGAGGCGGGCATGCCCCATGCTTGTGTCATGTAACTCAAAAGGTAAGACAATAACTGAAGTTGTATGTTGATGTAGATAACTGCAGCGCTCTCTGGGGCAGTTTGATAACGACAAATGACAATTTTTATGGTGAACATACTCTGAAAAGAGGCAAGGACACCTATAAGAAGTGTCGATGACTCGTAGGCATTGATGGACTAACAAATTCAGAGGTCTTCTGCTGGTATAAAACAACTGTAATAGTGTCATAGTAAGACCCACTGTAACATGAGATTTTGCTGAAGTCGAATGTTTATGGGGGTCAACGGCATCAGACAACAATGATGGTTCTCTCTATGTCGTCTGAGACTCCTCATTGTAAAGGTAATGAGAGTCAAGATATTGTCGCCCTTCTGGAAACTATGCTAATGTCGACAGAAAGGGAGACGTGACTCCAAGAAGTAAAGGGCTTCATGAAATCCATGGAAATAAGATCAGGAACTGATAGGGAACATGGGTGAATTCAAGATGTGGTGAGACTCAAAACTGCCCTTGTTTGGGGGTATGTTTGAAGGATGATTGGCAACAACCCTGGGTCTGCCCCTGTGCCAACAAATGGTTCTGTTGTCGGGACATGAATCTTCTTCAGGGAATGTCAAGGCGGTTCCCATCAAAGACAGAGATTCAAAAGTGGATAGAGGATCAAGAAAAGGACTTCACTGAAGCCCAGAACAAGAACCCTAATATGAGTACAGAGGATTGGTTGGAGAGACATATTTGTACTGATATACACATGATGTTATTCGGAGGAATCCATCGGGAACTATATGAGTGGTTAGCCAGGTTGGCAGATACCCAGTTTGAGGTTAGATTTAGACCTCCCGTAGTTTGGACGTTGTCGTTGATCAAGAAGGTCAAGAGAGTTAATAACGTCGTGTCAAGAGCAGTGGATCACTGGTTCGATAGCACCATTGGAGGCTAAATCACAAAGTTTGTTGTTGACAGAGTAGAATCGTATAGCCAAGCCGAGAGATATTTTTTCAAGAAACCCAGAAGAAAATTTTTACACTTTCTGAAGTTGAGAATCAAGATGTTGTTGCATGAGAAAAACATCTTGAAGATACAGTAGATTGGTCGAATCTGAAAAGGCTAATGTTCAAAATTTTGGACAGCGACAGTGACACAGAGGCTGGACATACGCGCAGTGGGAAAGTGTTCAGAGAAGTTCATCTTGCGAACTTGTTCAAGCAGAACCACGGAGACGAGGGTTTCTACAGTGGAGAATAAGTAGATCTAACCAATGAAGAGCACTCAGAACCCACTAGGGCAGAGGAAGAGGAAGTCAAAGAAATTCACCGGGACGAGCCAGAAACTTCAGGAACTGCGCAGACTATTGAAGTAAGTTTTGTTACCCCTCCTCTTGATTCAATAGTATTAAGCAATCAGAGTAATCCAAGCCACCAAAGCATTCAAAGAACCGTCACTAGTAGTCCACCACATACTCAGTTAGGGACATTAGGAAGATCTATGGTAGATGAGATGAGACTCCCTATCTTTAGGGGAGATGGATCTAAAGATCCTGACCAGCACTGGCTTCTATGTGAAGCTGTATGGAATATTAAGAATGTCACAGACGAAGCAGTGAAAAGAACCCAGTTTAGTACTACCCTAAGAGATCGCGCACTAAGCTAGTACATGAAGCTTTTCCAAGGACTTATGCAGCCGAAGCCACTGAATGAGATCAAGAATGAGCTAATTGCAGAATTTAAGAAACCTAAGTCGAAGTCCCAATGTATTACAGAACTGAAGGAGATCAAGCAGAAGGTAGACGAGCCAGTTTGGGAGTTCGATCAGAGATTCAAGACCCTAACATGTCAATTGACTTTTCAGACTCCATATGACCAGAACAAGGAATGGTTCATTACTTCCCTCTTATTACACATCAGAATTCCTTTGATGCAACAGAAGATTGCTTCGCAGGCTGAGGCGTTTGAGATCACCATGAAGTTAGAATCAACCCCTATGGGAGAATCCAACTCAGGTATGAGTCAGATATTGATTCAATTGACTAGTTTGTCTTTGCAGGTCGAAGATATGAAGAAAGACAAGGGAAAAGATAAAAGAGAATACATTTGGTGTTTGAGATGCAAATCAGAAGGACATGACAAGGAGCACTGCCCTCTGTTCCATGAATACTTGGCCTCTGGAGCTCCGAGCCCTTTGAAGCAAGTCACCTTACCCTGGTGCGAGGTATGCAGAAATAGACATCCCCCTGGTGAGTGCTATTACATGCAAAAATATGTTCAGACACCCACAAATTTGTATTGCACATTCTGTAAGTCCATGGGACATGATGATAAGCATTGTAGGGCCTATGATCTCATGCATGAAAGGACAAGAGACATATACAAGATTCAACGTGAAGTACAACAAGAAGGAAAATCTGTGTAGTACAACTCCCCTGGGAGAGGAAACTTCAATCCTCATGGTGGATTCAGAGAAAGAGGACAAGGAGGAGCTATGGGTCAAGGCCGAGGACAGATCATTTGTTATAATTGTGCACATCCAGGACACTTGGCAAGGAACTGTCATAACCCTTGCACTACTTGCAGCTACTGCAACTCCTTCGAGCATGTTATTGAAGAATGTCCAGCACTGTTAGCTAAACTTCAAGAGAAACGAGGACCTCGACAGAACCCATATATAGAGTTGATCAAAGCTTAAACTCATGGAGAAGACCCTAGAGTCATCATTATTACTTGAGGAGGTGTTGTTACAGAAGATGACAGAATGACCCAAGGGAAGACTACAGAAGATTCAGGAATTAGGAAAGTTGCAAAGAAGATCTAAACCTTTGATGCAAAGAAAGAAAGACAAATACTTGAGGAATCCATAAAAGAGTTCAAAGGAGACCAAGGATCTTCATCAAAGACAATACCAGAAGTAAGAGAGTATGGAATGCCTCAGGCATTTGATCAGTTTGATTCGCCAAAAGAAGAAAAGAGGTAAGCAAGCTCATGGAATTTCTATACAATTGTGTTAAGTTGATTCAGGATGAGAGTGCTATCCAAGAATCACAAAATTTAATCAGACAATATGAGCTAGGAAAGATAGACCCCTTACTGAATAGGGCAGTACATCAAATCGGTGAGAAGAGAAGGACCAATAAGGAATTACATTTGAATGCTCAAATAGGCAAATATGATATAGATTATGTAGTCCTCGACTTAGGGTCGGAGATCAATGTCATGAACCTGGGCACTGATGGGAAAACCGAAGTTGATTTATTCCCCTATCAGGCTTAGGATGGCCAATAAACAAGATTTAAGTCCATTTGGTAGACTGGAACATGTCCATGTGGACATTGATGGAGTAAGAACATTTGCAGATTTTGAGGTAATTGAGATAGTTGATGACAATTGCCCTTATCCTGCACTTTTAGGAATTGATTAGGCCTTCATAATTCCACTGTGATTGATTTAAAGAAGAGACATATGACTTTTGAAAAAGATTGCCTTAGGGTCATTGCACCGTTAGATCTCGATGAAGGTCAATGATACACAGAGCCCATTAGAGAAGAAGACCCCGCATATGAACTAAAAAATATATACAAATTAACAGCCAGACAACAGGATTACATTAATCCTACGATCGATGAAAAATTAAGCTGGCAAAGTGACAATGTATGCTCATCAGACTCAGAAGAAGCACTGGAGAATTGGCAGAATAAAATGTATGAAGTATCTACAAGAATATGTGTTAGACTAACCAGAGAAGTTCGTTGGATCGGCACAACAATAAGTAACTTACCCACCTTTGATGGTCTAAATCCTTTAGAAACCTTCTTGTCAGACTTTGAAGATAGTGTACCAATGCAACAAAGACTGTTGGCGATTGATGAGGCCTTGAAAGCAACCCCAACAAGATGGTGGGGGGCACACAAAAGTAATATTACAGAGTGGGTACAGTGTTGTACCTCGATGACAACCCGGTTCTTAGCACAAGTAGAAGGCTACAAAGTTCGATACACAGGTCAAAGTTGTCGAAAGGACCATGTGCGAAGCTGTGAGGAAGCCTGGAGCAACATTCCTCAAGAACAATGGGTACACAAATTCATCAACACACTGGACACGACACCTATCAACTGGTACCTTCAAGCAGAGTTGTGCCTCATCACTACAGATTGGAAAGGTATGACTCATAATTTTGTAACCAACTTCTTATTTGAAAGTCAATATCCTTCAGTAGATCAAGCACTACATATTGTCAGATATAAATTATTTGAGGAGGCCTCTAGCCTCCCTTTGGAGCAATATGAGTACGAATGGATTGCGCCTCTCCAGAAACTGCAAGTTTGTTACAACATCAATGTTGATGAAGATGATGATCCGAGAAAGGTGAACATTATAGAAACAGAAGGCCAAAGAGATGTGGAACGACCGGGAGTTGAGTTACCATTCATTGGACACCCAATCAAGATTAAGAACATCAATATTGGAACAGAATAGACACTGAAGCTTGCAAATGTTGGAGATTATTGGGATGTTGCCACTATTGACAAGATTACAAAATTACTACATGAATATCATGACTTATTTCCAACCAAGTTCACTGATATGAAGGGCGTTAAAGGGCCTATGGGAGAGATGAGGATCCCTTTGAAGCCAGATGCTAGACCAGTCAAACAGGGACCCTACAAATTTAAACCTAAGTACAAAGAGAAAGTGAAGATTGAGCTCGACAGAATGTTGGAAGCAGGGGTCATAGAACCTGTCGAAGATTCAAAGTGGATTAGCCCTATGGTGGTACAAGACAAGAAGACAGGAGAGATCAGGATCTGCGTAGATCTCAGAAAGTTGAATGATGCCTATTTGCATGATCCCTTCCCTACACCATTCACTGACGAAGTGTTAGATAATGTGGGAGGCCATGAAGTATATTCTTTTACAGATGGATTTCCAGGATACCATCAGATACGGATTGCCAAGGAAGATCGCCACAAGACCACATTTGCAACAGAATGGGGGTCTTATCAGTATACAGTGATGCCATTTGGATTAAAGAATGCCCCAACCATCTTTTTCAGGGTGGTGGTCGAAGCATTCAAGGAGTTTTTACATAAATTTCTATAAGCATACTTTGATGATTGGACTGTTTTTAGTTTATTAAAGAATCATACTAAATGTCTAAGGCTAATGTTGGACAAATGCAGGCAGTGTCAAATTGCTTTGAATCTGAAGAAGTGCATCTTCTTCTCACCATTTGGAGTGTTGTTAGGTCATATTGTATGCAAGTAGGGATTGTTGGTTGATCCATCTAAAATTGTCATTATAGTTGATCTGCCACCACCTACTTCAGTCAAACAGCTGTGCACTGCGCTGGGACACACAGGATATTACAGGAATTTCATTAAAGGTTATGCTCATATCACAACACCTATGGAGAAACTATTGAAGAAGGATTGTCAATTCAGATGGATAGAAGAATGCTAGAAGAGCTTCGACACACTGAAACATAACATGCTTACTGCGTCCATTCTGGTGTTTCCAGATTGGAGTAAGGAGTTTCATGTGCATGTCGATGCGTCTTCTATTGCCTTAGGAGTAGTGTTAGCACAACCTGGTGAAGGAGAGATTGATCATCCATTAGCTTTTGCTAGCAGGAAGCTATCAGCTGCAGAGGTCAACTACACCACCACTAAGCGAGAAGGATTAGCCATGGTGTATGCACTACAGAAATTCCACCACTACTTGTTGGGAGGGAACTTTAAAATGTTTATTGATCACTCCGCGCTGAAATACTTAGTCAACAAGCCAGTGTTGGGGGGAAGAATATGCAGATGGCTCCTGCTATTTCAAGAATATGAATTTGAGATTATAGTAAATCCAGGAAGAATGAACAAAGGTCCTGATCACTTATCAAGGTTGGAACATGGAGAAGAGCCCACTAGTTTGGAGGACACACAGACGGATGCACAACTACTATCCATTAGAAAGATTGATGACCACTTTGCAGAGATAGTCCAGTTCCTATCAATAGGAATGGCACCTAGTGAGTACACAATTCCTCAGAAGAAACAGTTAGTAATATGCGTTGTAGAATTCTCACCTATAGTTGGACATATATACAAGATGGGGCCTGATGAGATATTGAGAAGGTGTGTTATGGAGGCAGGTCACCCACTGATCCTCACAGAAGCTCATGAAGGCATTGCGGGAGGACATTATGCAGGTAAATCAACTGCGCAAAAGGTTCTTAGAGCTGGCCTTTGGTGGCCTACCTTACACAGAGATGCTAAAGACTATTCCAGAGCCTGCGATGTATGCCAAAGAGTTGGGAAACCATCCAGAAGACATGAAATTCCATTAGCACCACAGTTGACCCTACAAGCATTTGAGTAATGGGCCATTGATTTTGTGGGACCTATAAACCCACCAGGAAAGCTCACAGGAGCAAGGTACATCATCACTGCGACATGATACTTGACCAGATGGGCTGAAGCAAGAGAAGTTATGGACTGTAGTGCAACTACAGTTGCGCGCTTCATATTTGATGACATCATAACCAGGTTTGGATGCCCAAAGATCCTTATGAGTGATCAAGGCACACATTTCATAAATAAGATTGTTGAAGCCTTGACTGAGGAATTTGCAGTCCGCCATCAGAAGAGCACACCTTACTATCCACAAGAAAATGGGACAGTGGAAGCGTTCAACAAGATCTTGGAGACAACAGTAACCAAGATTTGCAGTGTCAAAAGGGATGACTGGGATTTAAGAGTACCAGCAGTACTTTGGGCCTATAAAACCACTTGCAAGAAGTTAACAATGCAGACCCCCTTCAAGTTGGTTTATGATCTCGAAGTTGTTGTTCCCATGGAATACTTGGTGACAAGCTTAAGAATTGTGGCCTTTACATATATATAGATGACATTGGTGTTGTTCAAGAGAGGCTTGCACAGTTGGTCAAATTGGAAGAAGACAAATTTGTTGTAGGATTCCATCAGCAAGTATAGAAGGAAAGAGAGAAAGCCTACCATGACAAGCACATCAAGACGAAGGCATTTAAATAAGGTGATCTAGTACTGATATATGACAGTAAGTTCATGAATCATCCTGGGAAGTTTAGTACGCATTGGATCGGACCATATGAGGTCACTCATGTTACAGAAGGGGGAGTTGCGTGGTTGAAGAATTTAAAGGGAGAGTGGAAGGAAGGATTAATGAAAGGGAGTCGGATGAAGTTGTACTATCACAACCAGTTGCCTCACAACCTCAGTAGAAGCATAAGGAAAAGGGTCTAGGCACCAGGTGCAGTTGAAACTGGGCACCAGACATAGAAAAGACAGTCTGCACAAGGAAGGAGAGGAGGCAAAGAGCAGAAAACAGAGGCTGAACTGTGTAGTCCGAAGTCAAAGTAAAATAGAAGAATCAGATCTGAAGTGCCTCAGGACGAGTCACAGGTGAATGTTGGGGGCCTGTTGGCCCTTGGTTATGGAAGCAAAGATCAAGGAAGAAAAAGGCGAAATGCGAAATGCGCGAAAGACACAGTGACTGTTACTGGGTCAAAGTGAGCAAAAGAGCAGAAAACATGAAGCGAAGCCTGAGAAAGCAAGCCGCTGGATGAGGAGATTGAGGATGACAAATCAGTAAGGAAGAAGGATCGTGGATGACTCATCAAGTGGAAAATTCCACCGTTACATGCTTTGGAGCACCATGCGAGAAGGAAGGAAAGACAGGATGGTGAAGCCCTGAAAACGTGGGTCAAGTTGACCTAGGGTTTAGACACCTAGGGTTTTGGCATCTAGGGTTTTGGACACCTAGGTTTCGACCTAAGGATGTTGGTAAGCGATTATAATGTATAAATAAGAACCTATATGAGGGAAGAGGGTTGGTTCAGGTTTGAGTGACTCGATCTAGTTGTTGTTGGTATGTTGTGAGAGATTATTGTTGTGTGAGAGAGAAGTGCTAAGTGTGAGAGCCTTCTAGTATTGCAAGATCTTCAGCGGGGTGCGAAGATCAACCCTGCAGCTGGATGCACTAGGAGACGGGAGAAAGAGATAGAGAGAAGAGATATATCTGCTAGTTAAGAGCACAAATCAGAACTGTATGCTTTCATCTTAATATATTATAAAGCACGGTTATGTGGACGTATCCCTAGAGAGAGGATGAACCATGTATATATGTATTGTGTGTGTGATTGATGTTGTGTTATTTTGCCTTGATATAATGTTCTTGCACTATTGTGATAGATCTGATAGGTGTATGGAGTAGATCTAAGTTGATAAGTGATATATGCATGTTGTATTGTTCTGGTATTGGATCCACTTGATATTATCCTTAGTTGTAGACACTTCTATCCTGCAACCCCCCCATAGCTCCTTCGGGTGAGACTGCATTTGCTTTGCAGGTGTAGCCGAAATGGCCAGTAGTTAGGGCTTGTCAGTGCAGTCTTGGAGCTGAACCCTGGGTCTGCCCCTATGCCAATAGAGTGTGCAAGGAGGTTGAACTCGAGGAGAAGGTGGAGTGGTGGGCTCTTTATACTTACGTCTTCACCCAGTCGTAGCAGTGATGCTGGCAAGTGGGGGTTCAAGTGGTGTGGTCCGAGTTAGTACTGGAATCTGCATCAGGATTCCCTCTGATTGAGGAGGGAGGGATGGTTGAGGAACCATCGCAGGTGGTTGTAGATACCATACAGGGATGGCGAGCACCATGTTGGGAAGGGTAAGCGTTGTGGGTACCTGAAATGCTTATACTCTAGGTGGGGGGTAGAAGAAGGGGATTTGAGTGATGGCTTGGGGAATTGTCTCCCAAACCAGGATTTTCCCCTAGGGGACGGTGAAATCAGAGATAAGTGGTGTAGTAGGGTTCTCAAGTAATCACTGAGGTAAAGTTTCTTCAATTGGTGGGATGTCGAGGGGTGGAGAAGCTTGAGTGGGAGGAATGGTATCTCCAGTTTTAGTTCCATAGGAAGATATGACACACGCTTGTGTCGAGGGGTGTATGAGAGGTGGTGCTCCATGGTATGCCCCCAGCAAGGATGGGTCCTTGAAAATTCTATGGCCCATATCCATGAGTGGATAACCGTCGAAACTAGTGTGGACAAGAGATAGGATGTTATCGATGTTGGCAGAGTGGTTAGGCTCGTTATGTGAAACTTGGTCTATGGTGATGATATTCCAGTTATGTGGGAACATCATCATTCGAAACACAAAAGAGGTTATTGCCTTCGTAGTGTACATGTATCTACATCCAAACAAGATGTTGTAATCGAGCGGGGTGTCGATAACCTCAATGTCGATGAGGATGGTTTTACCCCTGAGTTCAACGGGGGCATTTTGAGAGAGCCCTTCACGGGAGGATGGTCGACCATCATAATCTCTTAAAGTAATGGCGGATGGCACTAGCTCAAGGGAGCCAAGTTTTTGCCATACAGTTTTGGAAATGATGCATGTGGATGCACCTTCATCAATGATACACTGATGAACTGTGATGTTCCAAATCTTGACTGGTATCTGGAAAGCTACCAAAGCGGGGAGATGAGGTTCCCCGCTATCTAGATCAAATGTGAAGAGTCTAGTATCAATTGGGTTGACTGCCCCCAAGGCGGAAAGTAAGGATTTTCGTTGAGTGGGACAGGTTTGGAGAACCTTCAATGCAGACATGGTTGTAGGGGACTACGCCAAGTCATCGACCAGACTGTAATTTTGTGTTGCCCTAGCCTGAGGGTTGTTGACATTTCGTCGTAACGGAATGCGAGGGATGTGAATGGGGGGTTCAATGTTAGGGCGTGGAATCATCAAGGGTTGTTCGGTTGTAGCTGGAGCTGCTTCCAAAGTGGTGGGAGTATATTCAGGGGGTGCACTGTATTAACAATCACGCGTTTGCAGAAGAATTTCTTCTTCGCTAGTGAGGAGGATATTGTGATCCGTCGGATTTCCAGGGTTTTGATATTGTCCCATTTGTGGTGAGGAAGGATGTACCTCCTGAAAGGTATTCATCACACCTTGGTGTGGAATAGGGTTTTGCAACACGGCTAGGGGTGGTTGTTGCAAATACTATTTTGGGGCCTACTGAGGGGCAGGTTATGCTGGAGGAAGTGGTGCATTCATGGATTCTTTCATCTGTTTGAAGTCAGAAATTTGGGGGCAATGGTGAGTGTAATGTCCATGCTCACTGCAAAGAGCGCAAGGTTTGTTGTTCCTCCCTTGGCATTTTTTGTTATTGTCCCCATGGGGGTTTTGGTTTCCTCCGATAGGTTGGTTTTGTTGGGGATTATTTCCCCCTGGTCCTGGGTTATTATTGTTTCAATTTTTTCCTTTCTTCTTGGCATTATTTGGCTGATGGGATAGATTTTCCGTATTCAATTGTTCAAAAGTATTAAATTGTTGAATGGGAGAGGGTTGAACAAAGTTGACACCGCCGTGTGGTTGTCCTTGTGGAGGAGCAACTGGTTGTGTAGGACCAGGGAATGGGAAATATAGATTATTTTGTGGTAATGACCCATAGTGCACATAGGAAAACGAAGCACTTTCACTAGTGCCCAGATTATATGTTGAGGTAGAGGGGGAACCTGAACTTGGTTGAGAAGTCGGGCGCATGATGGGTGTCGGCAAGGGTCCACTCATGGGTGGAGGGATAACAACAGGATATGGTTATTGGTAAGGAGGAGGAGGGTAATAAGATGGCCCTCCATATATCGAAGAATATTGGGGTGTACCGTACATAGGTGGTGGTTGGATGTACGAGTTGTGGTGTGTCATGGTACCAATCAACCCATCTATCACGTGAGACATCCCAGGTTTGTCTTGGCCGAATGGTACGGGTCTCGGTGCATCAGGTATCACTATGTATAAGTAACCCGACTAAGCATAAATGAGGTCGAACTATTGAGCCTTGTTGATGGCTTCCTCTTCGGATTGGGGGAAGGTGGATGCCACATCTTTGGTGAAAATAGAGACGAGTGATCTGAGAAACCAATCGAGACATTGTTCTTTGGTGGTTTCTGCTTTACATAAACAACGTCGCCGACACCATTCATAAATGTGGTCGGCAATATGCGTAGCTGAGGTTTGTTTGCACTCGGAGAGCAATTCTAGACCAATGTCATGACGAACTGGTAGTTGAAAAAAGGACAAAAATCCTTTGGCCAAGGATTTGAAAATCACGTGGGACCCTAATTTTTTGTCCACATACCATTTGACTAATGGACCAATAAGTGTGTGTTGAAATAACCTTAAGTGGATGGATTCATCCATGATGTTGTTTAAAGAGCACCATAAGTGGAAGGTCATGAAATGGTTGGTGGGATCTTCCGTGGATTTTCCTTCAAATTTTGGAATATCTGAAGGTAGTTTGGTAGGCATATTGGGCCATGTGGGGTCATGTAATATATGATCATTTGTGAGTTTACTCAGATCGAGCATGTTGAGAGATGCCAAATATGGCATGGGGGGTGGTGGTGGAGGGTTAGTTCCAACCATGGTGTGAGCAGGTACTGAACCTGACCCTTGAGGGGGGTTTGGTGGGGATTTACTTCTCCCTTGAGAAGATGTTTTCCCTTTGTCTTCTTGTGAAGGAGAACTAGTGGATGGATGGCCCTGGGAATTGGATCCAAGTAGAGTGGAACCAAGCAAAGCTGATCCCAAAATAATGGCACTCACAGGGGTGTGAGATGGTTGAGCTGGTGAGTTGGCAAGACTAGGAACTCCTCCTAGAATAGGAGGGAGATTATGCAAGCGTCTGGAATGATGGGGATTATGTGGGTCCCCTATGATGTTCGACTAGTAAAGTGAATGTGTGCAAATGTTGATGAGAGCAATAAATGAACAAGAGACTCGTATAATTTGGACCTTCACAATATAACTCACAATTGCATGTAATCAAATGAGCATCATACATAAATCAACTGTAAATAAGCATACATGATACATGTGGGTAGGAGGATTTTGTCCGCGTGGGAGAACAAAGAAAACAAATGCTCATGTCCTAAAAATATGTATCCTCCTTCCTCTCAAAATAACGCTGGACCTTCCAAGAGCAGTCAACAGTGGGGTTTGAAGCCATCAGAAGAGGAACTAGTGAAGGATGAAGTAATTAGTTATAATGAGGGGTAGAGGGTGCATATCCCGAAAGAGATGGCGATATTTCCCAATAGCCACACAAAATCCGATCAAGGTGAAATTGCAACCCACAATTGCCACCTAGGTAGATGTCCTAAATTTGGCCACTAAGTACCTCGGTCAAAGTGCGACATTTAGATTTTCGGCCTCATAAATGGGTCACGGGCTGGATCCCTTCCAAGAGTTGAGTGACTCAAGGGGGGACGCACATAACAACCGGACCTTGGCCTTCAACCCTTCACGGGTATCTCCCTGCCTTATGGTGTTAGGAACACTTGACTTGAAGGATTTTAAAGTTCCCTATTTGTCAAGTTATAATGTTTGAAAATGTAAGAATGAGATAATGGGGGGTTATTTGGATGCCTACCCCCGAGATCCTTCCTAGACTAAAAATTTCTTTTGGCACCTCCTATGGAGGAAAACTTAGTGAGTTTTTAGAAAGAAATTAGATGTGGTGGGCTGAGAGATTAGAGGTGTGAGCCAATATCGTTTGAATTAAGTGGGTGTGGATAATTTCTTCAAGAAATAGTGGGATGTTTCGGAATTCCTTTGGAGAAAACCTATTGTTATAACCCTAAATTGCACCACACATGATTACCTGGCATCAGGCCAACTCATATCCCTTCTTTTCCAAAACTCTTCTGAACAACTCTTTGAAAATCCTCTTGTATCAAGGCCCACGCGCCCTAACCCATTACTGCACATGTGTGCACGCTGGCTGACTCACTACAGCCCGCGTGTACCTAACAAAGCACGAAAAAAGGAAAGTTGTCGATGGAACAAAAAGCTATGGGTCAGTTAACTAAAACTCCCGGCCATGCATGGCCGAGGGTTCGTCCAAAACCCTAGCTCCTTCTAGCCTATAAAAGAAGGGGTAGGGGTACCATTTGGAGGAGGAAAAAATATAGCGAAGAAACTCTGCCCATTTATGTAATCCATTGTCCCAACCCTTTAGCCTTTCCTCATGCCAAAGGAGATTTAACGCAAAGCAGTTGAAGGACAGAAGAAGAGGAGCCCGGGATCAGGTTCAAGGAGCGGTGGCCGGTCTCAGCTTTGTTTGTAAGTTGATTCACTTTTAGTAATAAAAAGAATACTTTTCCTGTCCCAATGCATGAATTGTCTATGGTTTGGTTAATTTATGCTTGATTTCTAACCCTTGAGTTGAGAAGTAGCATGCATGCATAGTTGTTGTTTGTCTTGAGTGCAGGTTATCTGTGGAAGGAGCAGCGCAAGCAAGTAATCGAAGAGCAACGGAGGATCTACATCGAACGTCGGTACTAAGGTTAGTGGTCCTTTTCCATGCATTTACTGTGAAAGAGGGGTTTAAATCTTGGGTTGTAGGTAAAAAAGTAGTTTCTTTTCGGTCAAAATCTGCATGCAAGTCTGACCCTAGTTTGCTAGTCTGTAGGGTGTTTTTCCCAACAACACCTACTTCAACCTCCATGATTCAAGATGGAAATTATGCGAGTGAGGAGTGACTTTATATGTGATCAAGTGATAAAATGTGCCAAATTTTAATAAGTTAGGTGTGAATTTGCAACATGTGGACATCATGTGGTCCTTACAAATCTTGGTTACCTATCTTACTAGATGTCATTGGTACAATCTTGCAGAAATTTTAAAATCCCTAAAGAACTAGCATGTGGAAATATGGGTCCTTACCAATACTTTAAACTCCCTAATGTGGTTTATGCTAAGAAAGCTTTGAAAAAAAATTCCTAGATTTGCAAGCATGTGGGCATGTATGGGCCTGTTACTTTGATCTTTAGACTCTTCTAGTGATGTAAACTAAGAAAGCAATTTCAAGAAACTATCCTAAGTTTGCAACATGTGGGCATGTATGGGCCCTTACAAATTTAAGATGATTTCAAAAAAGAAACTAAGAGGAGCCCTAGGGGGGCTTTATCCCCTCCTAAAGATTTTGTTACGGGAGATGAAATGTCCCCTTAACCACCTTTTTGATTCTCAAGATCGCTCTATGGTGTGAGAGAAGAGCATACTCAGTGATTAAAGTTGATTTATGGTCCCAATGCAAGTGTTTTTATATGTGATTGCAAATAATTTCCACTTAATGTTTACAAACCAAACAAGCCATCCAAGTGGCAACCAAAGAAAAAGAGGAGAAATATGGTTCTTTTTACCCTATAAGTGCCTATGTTTGACTAACCTTTCATATGGGAAAGGAATCTCAGTGGAGTGCATTTACAAATTGCATGAAAGCAAGATTTTGAAGGTTAGGGGCCTTCAAATGATCACAAAAACTCTTACAATTTTGAAACTCTGGACAGGTGCGTGGGTTACAGTTCGGATAGAGGCACAGTGGGTGCACAGTGCGCAGAATGCATAGAGAACAGAAGACCTTTTGGCGCAGAATGCACAAAGAACATAGGTACTTTGGGCACATAGTGCGTGTCTGTGGGCTGAAATACCCGCGCAGGTTATGATACGCGTCGGGGGGGATTTTGAATGAAATTCTCCTCCTCCAACTCCAAACTTAGCTCTTAACAGGTAAGGCTAGGCCAGTTTTGGTACCTGCAAGCCAAATGGGTCAAAAAGAAGTGCTCTCAAAGCCCAAATAGGGAGGAGATTGATACCTTATCCCTAGTATGGTCGCCAATTTGTTGTGTTTGTTTCGTCACTTGGGTGAGAAAAATAAGGGCACTTGCATGTCTAGTTGGGCCTGCTAGATAAGACAGAGGTTAGTGCATGAGTTAAACAATCCAAGCACATGAAATAAACAAGCAGATAAACTAAAAACAACTAAGGAAATAAAACTAGAATGCATAAGAAACTTTGAACCAAAAACAATCAACCAAATGACCAAGATTATGCCACTAATGGATAACTATATTAGTTGGCAAAACATCGTAGAGAAAGGAGGACTTATGGGTCCCCTCTTTCTCCTTGGGAGGGCTCTTGAGTTCCCTAATGGAGATCTCTTCTTACAATGGTAAACTAGAAAGCAAATGGTGAAGAAATCAAAGCCTATTCCCTTAAGAGGTGAGTAGAATGACCTATTGGAATGTTGTTAGAATGCTCCAAGGAGAAAAGAGGATTCTCAAGGGAGGATTGAGGCAGCATAACAATACTATGGAAATCTTAAATTCTTAGTGTACCCATGGCCTCCATTTATAGCATGTTTTCAAGGCAATATTCAATTGGTTCTTGGTGTGAACAAGGGGCCCTTTAGGGCACCCTTTAGTCCTTGACCAGCCCCCCATTCGGATTTAGCTCAGATCTAAGGGTTATATCAAGTTGGGAGCTGGTCCATAAGTGGTTAAGGGGCCGACAAGAACCATAAATGCATCGTTTACAGGAGTGCACGGATTTTCTCGTACACAGTCGCGCATATGGCGCATTGTGTGCTCTACGGGCTTCTTTGGCTCGCACACTTTGCACGCGCTTCCTTTATTGAGTTAGCGCATGTCCATTTTTTCCTAGTTGTATAGTTTTTACCTCTTGGAAATTCATTTTTGGTGTTGTAGGTGAACTAATGGTTGTTTGGCATTGTTGTATTTCTATAACCATTTGTGTGCCATGTTGCAGACGAAATTTCAATGATAACAGGAGTACATGTCAATGATTGGCAGCTTACTTTATGTGACAACTTCCAGACTAGATGTGATGCAGGCAGTTGGACAGGTGGCACGATTTCAAGCAGCACCAAAGGAATCACATGTTTTGGCAGCGAAGAGGATATTCATTTATCTTAAGGGTACAAAAGAGTTTGGATTATGGTATCCAAAATGGAAGGATCTATCACTTGTTGCATACACAGATGCAGATTGGGCAAGTTGCATTGATGATTGAAGAAGTACAAGTGGAGAAACCTTCTACTTGGGTGAGTGTTTAGTATCTTGGCTAAGAAAGAAACAATCATCAGTATCATTGTCTACAGTCAAAGTAGAGTATATTGCAGCAACAACATGGTGTACACAGGTTCTATGGATGAAACAAACATTGAAAGATATACAGATAGAGTATGATGAGCCCATTCTGATATTTTGTGATTTTTTTCGCACAAGTTGTAGGTTGGGAAAATCATGATGCAACCAATACAATGACAACAACTAAGGGACACTATACCCAATGTCACCTCGATATAGGTCCCACACTTCAAGGGAGACTAGGTCACTCTAGGGAGGTGATCTCAGTGACCTTTGGGGGATTGAGACGGATGGAAGGGAAAGAAGAGAAGTACCCCCCTAAAGGTTGGTGATGGAAGAGGAAATATGGCTTTGATGACTCGTCTTCGGGTGGTTTAAGGTTGTGAAGTATTTGGATGCCTACAAAGGTTGTTTGTACCTGCTCGAGACACAAGAAAAGCCACACTTGCATATAGTAATATTAGGTGGACAAGCAAGTTGATATTTATGTCCCTAATTGCAGAAATAATCAGTTATGTATATCAGCACATAAAAGATAATAGGGGCTGCAATATAAGTGCTAAAATTCCAATTGAATAAGCACGAGACAAGGTAGTAAAAACTAGTTTAGCTCAAGAATGATAGAAGAAGACTTTAACACAAAAAGCAAGGTTGTCATAAAAAACTAACTGCAGTGATATTTTTCGGCCTTATGGATGTAACAAAATTGTTATTACATCGAGATATTTAACCACTAAAACTTGTTCAAAACTTTCCAAAAGATGTGTTGTACTTAGTAGATTATGTGGGAAAATTGTAGGCAATTTTCAACGGATAAATTAGGAGTTATTGAAGAGTTTGGTTAGGGTTTTCTGCATCCCTAATGGTTGTAGGTTAAATTTGTAAGAACAAAAAGAAATACTTGGATAAATGAAACACCCTAGTGCCTTAAGCAAGCATTTATAGCATAGATTTGACTCCACTAGGAACAACTTCAAAATCAAGAAATATCATGTTTCCCAAAGCAACAATTTTATATCTCCAATGCAACAAGTGATGACTAGTGGCTTTGATGATTGGGTTAATGGAGTCAAGAAAAGAAAGAGTTAAAGGTACTACCTCCTTGGGGGTGTAAATCCTCTTACTCCCCAAGGCAAGTATCCCTAGCTAGGGTTTAGGCTAAGAGGGTGTATGCACTTATACTTCTCTTAGCTAACCCTTATTAAACCAATAAAATTTAAGCATAAAGTGATGGAGGCTAAGGTGGGGGTGTAAGCTATTATACTTCCCACCTAGATCTAGTAAAATAACCTTGTCTTGAAACAAAATGATAATACAATGCAAAAAAGCCTTACCAATTCAAGGAAAATGCTAGGATAAACCACCACAATAGCAAAGAAGAGCCTTCCAAGGCTAGTGCATCACTTCCATCAACCAAATATCCAAGAAAGTAGCCATAAACAAGAGAAAAAGAGAGAAATAGCTAAAGATAGCGAAAATTTCAGTCCAAGTACCTCTGAAAGATGGGAGAGTTGTGTTATGAAATGAGATCACTCTATTTATACAAAATGTCACCAAAATAGTTTGTCCACATAATTTTAGGGTAAACCACAAGACTAGGGGTCAACAACCCTAATATTGTCCCTTTTACAAAATAATACTAAACAATTCATTTTAATTTTAACTTTTTGCACAAATGAAAACCCTAAGATTGATGCCACCCCTTTAGGAGGGATGTTTTAGCACTTTTAGGTCAAATGTTGAGTTGGATATGGTAGGGTTGGGCCTCCAAAGGCCATGTGTCTCCGATCCAACCTTCTATTCCATGATCCAAGGGTTCCTTCCTTGAAAATGTGCCATGTGTAGCCACCACCACCTCAAGCCCCTCAAGCATGACATCATGTCTCCAAAACATGACATTTTACCTCTCCTAGGTAAAATCTTTGGCATGTGAGGGCTAGTTCATGTCTCTCAGGTCATCTTATAGGAATCCAAAGGTAAATCTCTCTCATCCGGCATGCGGGCCCTTGGCATCCAACCTGTGGGATTCAATCCCCATGGAAGCCCAAGCTAGGCTTGTTCCTCCAAAATTGTCCACCAGTTAGGTCCTGCAAAGACAAATAAGCACGCCCTCCAAGGAGCTCAAGTCAAAATATCATGATAAATAAATCAAGTCAATAAATGAGCCACCTAATCATGTGCATCATAGATTATCATGTCAAACAAATGAGTCCTCAAAGACATTATGCGACTTGCCAAGATTGGATATGGGAGGGTTGACGACGTGTCCTATTGGGTAGATCTTGCCCTAGGTCAAGGAGTGTTTCCAAGAGTTCCCTCTCTAAGCCATGTAAATTGGATGAAGTGGTTAAGGATCAAGACTCAATGAGCATGGGATTCATGACATACAAGGGGTTGTGGTGTTTCATTCATGGGTGCCTTTGTAGAGGGTGTGTGGCATCTTTGTTTGCAATGCAATTTTTCCAAGCCCATCATTTTTCCATTCTTTGTTTCTTCCGTGTTTTAGGAACGGGTTGAAGGCCACAGTCCTGGCGTGGTGTCCAGAAGATCACAGTGTCAATCACAAATACTTTGCGGAAATGAGAAGGTTGGCTCATGATGAGATACCCTTTCTCTCAGTTGTGCAACCGAGAGCCACTACCTGGCTTGGAGGCCAACCGATGGTAATGTCATACCGCTAGATACCCATGATCATGATAGGTCGGCTCGTGGTGAGGCCTCCTATCCTCCAACTAACCCCCTGGGCATATTTATTCATGTGGGTCCCCCCTGTTCTTACAGATAAGTATTTCATTGCTTTCTTAGGGAATCCTTGGGTGAAGCATCTGAAAGGTTTATACATAGGCTTTTATCTTTTACCCAACAACAATCCCTCTATCCCTTCAACCCCTACTTCCCATAGAATGAGGGACAACCTCTTCTTGGGTCAATACACTCTAAAATCCCAAGAGATAAGGAAATGGGCAGTTTAAGTGATGAAAAGTGGTAAGTATGGTTGGGAATGGTACGATGGCTCTTCAAGGGAGTTCCTAGTAGCAAACCTAGTCCCGAGGAAGACCACTTACTAGGGCACAATGTAAACCACCAAAGTGAAATAGGGAAAATGGCATAGTGTCCAAGCATATGTCATGAAATCTAAAGCAGTCTAAGATACAACATACTCAAATGCCTCAAATATTGAAACGACACTCACCATAATACCTGACTTGTACCTTATGGAGCAAGGCTCAGTGCCTCTCATAAGCCAGCTGGTGCGGTGGATGCCATCTGGGAATCTATGACCTATATGGTGGCAAGAAGGGTCTCCATCTATGCAAGTGGATATTGTTGGTAATGTAGTCTCTCGGCACTCGATATCTGCAACATGAGGGCCTCGAGACACGATCTCCTTAGTTATCCCACAAAATGGGGATAACAGTGATAACACAAGTGCCATCGGTATCTCAAAAAATCTAGTGATGCACTACAAGACGAAGCACATTCTCATCAAGTTTCATTTTCTATGAGAACAAGTTGCAGAGAAGAACATTTGAGTTGAGTATGTTGGGACCAAGGAACACATTGCAGACATCTTTACAAAACCACTTCCAAGGGAAGCCTTTGAGTATATTCGCGAGAAACTTGGCATAGTTTCTGCCCCACAATGATTTTTGAATGTTATTCTTATATGTCATAGATTTACATGAGGAAGCACCATGAAGAGGACATGGGACGGTTCAGATAGGGGGAGCAACCTCAAGGAGAGTTCAATTAGGGGGAGCAGCCCCGATGGGAAGTTACCATTGCCATTGATGTCAAAGGGGGAGAGATTTATCAGATGCATGGAGAGAACAACATAGAGGCATGATTCTGGGGGAAGCGATGGTCACAGGGGTATCATGAGCATCATAACTTCAGTGTTGCATCAGAGTGTTGCCATCAATGCCAAAGGGGGAGATTGTTGATTAATTGGGTTGGTTGTTATTGATGTCAACCCTTGACACAAGTCCCGTAGCATTTTACGGTATTCCAAGAGCTATGGATATGTATCATATGTTTGTTTTAGGAATAATATAATGAAGATCAGTGAATTTGTAGGAAATATTATCAAAGTTGGATAATACATGTCATGTCATTTCTGGTGATATGTGGTACGTCACGTAGTTCCTCGCGGTTGAGAAGATATGGCATACAGAAGTTGAAAAACCCTCATGAGTTGTCTAGAAGTCCCTAGAAGGTCAAAGAATTCAATTATTCTAGAAGATCCTAGAATAATTCTACTAGTCAAAGTGGTTGTAACTAGGAGCTAATCATGGGTAAAGTTGTTGCAATAATAAAATAATTAAAAATAAATTAGTTGCAACAAGAAGTGGTGAGTTTACTATTTTTGGTAAAGTGGTTGCAAGTGGGAAAAGTAGTTAAAAGTGTGTTAGCCTTGAAAGAGGGAAGTTGGGTAAAACAGTTGGAAGATAACCCCTAAAGGAAGCTACTTGGAGAGTATAGGGGAGAAAGGGTCTCCCATTAACACATAATTTTGAGCATATTGAATATCTATTGTGTGAAATGTTATGGGCACGTATCATTGACAAATATATAGTAGTGAGTTTGAAGCAAAGACAAATTTGCAAGTTCGAAGGGTCGAGACAGTGGGTACTGAACTAGGGTCTTGTTGAAGACATGTGCAAGTTGCAGTACTAGAAGGGAGCGGACATCCATGGGCCACAGTGGGACAAAGCGCGAATACCCACGGGTTTACTGAATATAGAGCGTGGATCTGTTTCCAAAGCTGAAAAGGAAGATCTGATCTATCATCAATGAGAAGTTGCAAAGCTGAGAAGTGACTACAGGAAGGTGTGATAGTCTTCAGGTATGGCATATCAAGCTACAGGATAAAAATGGTATGTTACATGATTGGCTATTTGTGATAGCTTGAGGTATAGTCATATGAGGGTTAGTAGACGCCTCTTGGGATATAATTGGATGTATGATATATGCTTCATAAGGAAGATCTACAGAGGTTCAGTGTGGGTATACTTTTTGTTTATCATTGGCAAACTTTGTTGGGATACACTTGAGACATTTGCTAGTACGTGGTTGAGATATAGTTTTGTGAGCTTAGGTATTTTCCTAAAGATGTTATTAGTTGTATGGTTCTTGTTGAGGTAGATCTGGTGAAGTAAATTGTTGGTGCAGTTAGCTTGATTTATTGACATATTTTGTAGTGCATTGTGAGAAGCATTTGTCAATGTTTTTGTTATATGATTGAGTGGCACATGTTTGAGAGTTTATGGTTGAGACATAGTACATGTTGGATTTGCATAGCAACAAGGGTTTCATGTATGGTTAATGTAAGAGGTCCTTATATCACATGAGTTCAGTGAGACATATGTATGAACCTAGCACATGATTGTGTTAGATCTACTTGGATATTGGATGAGTATTGTTTCTATCAGATCAACCAGTTTGTGAGCAGATATAGAGTGATCAGACAGTGACAGAGACTGAGACAGGGACACAGACAGAGCGACAAAGACAACATTTGTGATACTTGCAGAGATTTGTGTGAGTCTGCGAGTTGCAACAAACAGAGGTGTAGATACCCGCAAGTTGCAATAAGGAAAGGCGCAGACATCTGTGTGTTGCAGAATAGATAGGTCACAGATATGCAGGAAAGTTTGAAGAAGATTGGTACAGGTTAGAATATGATTTTAGTGATAATTGTGACAGAGTTGATTCGGTGATAGTGACAAGTTGTCTACATTTTCCATTTATAGTTCATGGTTGTTTGGACGGGGCAAGGATATGTGGTTGTAGCTAGAGAACATAGGGGGTTGTAGCCTCCTTCTGGTTGTAGCTAGAGAGTTGGGAAGTTGGAGCTTCCCTCAGGTTGTAGCTTGAAAAATATAGGGGGTTGGAGACTCCTTCCTGTTGTAGCTAGAGAACAAATGAAGTTGGTGCTTCTAATGAATGTAATTCTTTCTAGGGGGTTGGAGACTCCTTCTAGTTGTAGCTGGAGAACAAAGGAAGTTGGTGCTTCTAGTGAATGTACTTCTTAAAGACATATAAGAAAAAGCAGTATGTGGTTTTCTCCTGCATTGGGTTTCCACTTTAAAATACTGGTGTACTGTGTATGTGTGTGATTGCTCATTGTTCATGGTTTATTTAGTCTACACTTGTTGAATGGTATTGGTAAATTGATCATAAGGATAACAACACATATATATGTTGTGGTTAAAAATGATTAAAATGCAATATTATTGATGCACCCCCCTCTCAGTAATCCAACATTAGGGTAAGTAGGGGCTTGTGGTTGAAATAAGGTAATGTTTTCTTTCTCAGATTCTTCATTTCTATGAACTTTGGTTGTTGTTGCAAGAGTTTTCATGATCTGAGATTTATCTCTTGTAAGTCCACATAATAAGTCTGACAAGTTGTATCATTGTTGTATACATGTTGGACTTTCTTATTGTTCAGATTTGGAGTAGGTTGAGCAAGTAGCTAGGGTTTCTTAGGAGGAACACTACTTGGAGTAGTGTTGTTTTGAGGAGGAGGAGGAGGAGCAGGCAATAATAGAAGTTATTGGAAATTTTGTGTCCTCCATCCTTGTGATGGTTGATTCCACTGATTTTGTGGCATGCTAGGAAACGATTGGTATGGAGGAATTGGAGGTCCATGGTATTGCCAAGGGTTTGGATTAGTCCAAGGTGATGGGTTATACCATGGTTAAGGAGGCATTTGAGAATTATATGCAGTAAAATTTTGAGCAGGATTGAAGTTCAAACCTGTTTGGAATGGTCTTGGTGCTTCATGACTCTTTTGATCGATGAAGTATAATGACTCCACATTCTCTTCTACTCCTCGAAATGTAGCTTTCAAACCTGGAAAATAAGGACATTTGTTAGTTGGATTATTTTTTTCACAAATTCCACAAACATCTATAAGGTCTAAAGGACACTCATTTATAGGATTCTTTTTAGTGCATTTGGGACAACAGACAACCAATGCCTTCTATGCTTCCTCTTGTTTCTTCTTGATTTGCATTATATCCATTTGCATGGCTAAATAGTGTAAAATATCAGTCTTCGTATCTTCTATTAATCCTCCTAATTCATGCTTTATATGAGTTGTTGGGTTAGAAGATGGAGAGATCAAACCTCTACTGCTTCTATCTTTCTCTCTAGAAGACCTTGAATGGTTCTTGAATATTCTTTTGATATCATCATAGTCCAACTGGTAGATATATCCATTGGATAGGAGATTCGATGTTTCCATCAAATATTCTCTTACTCCTTTGAGTAAGACAAGCTTGAGTGAATCTTCATCCAAAGTGTAATTTTTATTTCTCTTGTCGATTAGTTGAAATCTTTCTTCAAAGTCTTCTAGAGATTCATCAGGTCCTTATGTCATTCTTAAAATCTCATCCCTTGTATCTCTTGCTCTATAATAGTGTAACGACCCTTAATTATTAAGATGTTTAATTTAATAAATAATCCTAAAAAAAAAAAATTAAATTAGCTAAACTATAATTATTTATTAAATAACCTCAACTAATTATTTGTTATTAATTAATTATTCTTGACTATGCTTAATTTAAGTATAATTAACTCTTTAATCAATATGGTTAATGATTAATTTGATTATCAATTAATTAACTAATTAATAAAGTATTAAATAAGGGGTGGATAATAAAATTTAATGTTTAAATTGGGTTANGTATCCCACAAGGGATAACGTATCCAATACGTTAGGATAAGTAATGAATGAATGGATAAGGGTAATTAAATGGAGGGATAAGGAATTTAATGCACGATGGAGTTTCGGTGAAGGGAGGAGGAATAAGGGGGGGAGAAAGGAGTTGAGAGGCGGGGTTTTTCATTTGACGAGAGGGGAGAAAGGATTTTGGGGAGAGCTTGGAGTATTGGATAGAGTGGAATTTACAGTGGAATTTACAGTGCACCGGAGGGCTGCGGAGGTTTTGGGCTCGGAGGGCTAGGATATCCATTGATATCCTAGGGCTAGGCGCTACTAGTCGGTAGGGAGGTTGGTTTTGGGGTGGTGTCCTAAGGAAGCAAGCGAAGGGAGCAAGCTGCGGATAGCATCAGAGTGAGGTATTTAAATTCAAATTTATGGATTGTTTACTTAGATTTATTACTTATTGCCAAATTTTACTTACGTAAGTGTTGAGATATTTTTGAAAATTATGAAAATTTTACTTCTTTAAAAAGCTTATAGAAATTACAGAAATTTGGTAGAAATTTAAACGTTAATTTAAATCCGGTCATTACATTTGGTATCAGAGCCCTGGTTCAAATCTGGAACCAAGGGCCTAAATAAAGGGTAGTTTTCATTCTTTTGAGAAACTCCAGCCACGCTTAGCTTAACCTGCACATAAAACACATAAAACATAGAAACTTTAATAAAAAAATAAAATAAATAAGTGCAAAACAAATTTACCAGGTAAAACAAGAACACAATTGCAATTTGAAGCACAAGCAGCAACCCAAAAGGCGGTAGACTGAACAAAGGTTCTGCCTTGAACGCTATATTTTCTCTCTGCACCT
>ML781374.1:1044842-1066506 GCA_009831015.1 Picea engelmannii | reverse complement strand
TCTTGTACATATACACTAGTATGTATAAATTTCCTTGACTTACTTACTAATAATGCCGGTTACTTGTTATGAATGTGTGAACCATGTTCTTGTTCTTTGTACCATAAGATACCTTAACTTCGGGACGAAGTTTCCTGAAGGGTAGGTGTATGTAACGACCCTTAATTATTAAGATGTTTAATTTAATAAATAATCCTAAAAAAAATAAAAATTAAATTAGCTAAACTATAATTATTTATTAAATAACCTTAACTAATTATTTGTAATTAATTAGTTATTCTTGACTATGCTTAATTTAAGTATAATTAACTCTTTAATCAATATGGTTAATGATTAATTTGATTATTAATTAATTAACTAATTAATAAAGTATTAAATAAGGGGTGGATAATAAAATTTAATGTTTAAATTAGGTTACGTATCCCACAAGGGATAACGTATCCAATACGTTAGGATAAGTAATGAATGAATGGATAAGGGTAATTAAATGGAGGGATAAGGAATTTAATGCATGATGGAGTGTATGTGAAGGGGGGAGGAATAAGGGGGGGAGAAAGGAGTTGAGAGGCGAGGTTTTTCATTTGACGAGAGGGGAGAAAGGATTTTGGGGAGAGCTTGGAGTATTGGATAGAGTGGAATTTACAGTGCACCGGGGGGCTGCGGAGGTTTTGGGCTCGGAGGGCTAGGATATCCATTGATATCCTAGGGCTAGGCGCTACTAGTCGGCAGGGAGGTTAGTTTTGGGGTGGTGTCCTAAGGAAGCAAGCAAAGGGAGCAAGCTGCGGATAGCATCAGAGTGAGGTATTTAAATTCAAATTTATGGATTGTTTACTTAGATTTATTACTTATTGCCAAATTTTACTTACGTAAGTGTTCAGATAATTTTGAAAATTATGAAAATTTTACTTCTTTAAAAAGCTTATAGAAATTACAGAAATTTGGTAGAAATTTAAACGTTAATTTAAATCCGGTCATTACAAATAGTCTTTGTGTCTTTCACTGAAGTTGTTTTTCATTTGATCCCAAGTTGTGATACTATTTCCTTCCAAACTCATAAACCATCTTAGAGATGAATACTTCAAGGTAGAGGGAAAAAGTTTGAGCTTTTGTTCATCAACGATATAATCATATGTATTGCATATAACTGCAAACTTAAACAAGAAAGTGTCGGGATCTTCATAGATAAGCCCATGAAAATGAGGTAAAGCAGAAGGATTAATATTTTTCATCTTGGCTTCTCCATTGGATTCACGAATAGGGAACTCAAGTATTTCTTCTTCACCAGCCATGACACAAGGTGACGACTGACTCTCTTCTAAAAGATTCTCAAATTCTCTAGCTTCCCTTTCCAAGAAAATTTCTAATATCTCATGACCAATCTCTGGATCACTTGGACCTGTTTTTTTGGTGGGGGTTTTTGGTAAAAAAATTCCTTTCCTATCTCTAGGTGTAGTCATTCATGATATCAAAAAAAAGTGGTTTTTTTTTTATGCAAAAAGAAAGTGTGACAAGGAGCTATCAATACTCACATGAAGTGAAAGCACTTGGGAAATTACACTACATAAACTCCATACTGAGGTTGGCCTTGTGACTGAGGTATCCTTTTTACTCCTCCAAGTCACACAAAAGAAAACAAAGAAAAAGAAAAGGACATGAAAACTTCAACACCTCCCCGGTAATGGCGCCAAAAAGTGATGGTCCCGAGAATAACAATAATTATTTATTGTACACTTGGTCTCCTACTTTACTTGTTAACCCGGGGTTCATACAAACTTAAGAGGTGCTATGCACTATATGTGTAGTATGCAATTGTCGGTAGCAGAGGGTTGAAAATGATAAAAAACTGGAAATGTGCAGGAAATCAAATGACATAAAGCAGTTTTGAACTAATTGCTTTGAAGGAAACACACCAATTTGAAAATACAACTAATCTAGAGTGCATGAAAATAACTTATTATACTACATCAAAGATTACTGAATCGAGAAAGTTAAACTGAAGCAAAAGATGAACCTAATATGAAATTATGACAAAGAACTGTGATAAAAGTAGTTGTAAATTATGATAGAAAAACTGTAATGGAAATGAAACTACACTAATGCATGAACAAAGCAATCGAACCCCTTGATCATTATCAATATAAATGTGCTTTTATTGTTTGTTGATGCTTTCAGGAAAATAAGATTAAACTAAGTCAAAATCTGAAGCTAAAACAGACCTACCGGATCTGCACAGTTTCTACAAGATACTTCTACAGGAAGAAAAATGAAGTATTAAGAGGTAGTGCAAGTCTTTAAACGCATCGACAAAGCTAAAATGTAAAATAAATGAATTAAATCTATGGTTCTTAGCCTTGGGAGGCACCTAGGAGTGCTCCAAAAGGTTATTGAACATTTATACAAGATGCTACTACAGCTAGCCAGTTAGTTGAAATCTTAACAGAAATGGAAATTTATCATGCAATGTTAAATCTAACTTCAATAGAGAATGAAACGCTATCTAAGCACTAAATAATATGCATGAAAACTACAAAAATAGTAAAAAGGGTCCTTGAGCCCTCTTGGATGGGCCCTACCCAAGAAGCACAAGGATCCTAAAAGAAACTTCAATGGACTGAAGGAAAAACTATTTTATTTCATAAATATCAACAGTACATTAGGAACATCAAAGTTCTTAGTCTTCAACAAAAAGCCTTGCAGAACATCTCCATACAATGCTTCTCCAAAAATTCGCTCTCCTCTCTCTTAGACTATAGGCCTATGTATAACTAGAGAGTTCGACCTCCCTTCCTAAATCAAGGAGAGTGATGAGTAAATGAGGGATCTCATCCCTTTACATCTGTATTTTCTAATTGTTGTTGATCATAAGTGGTCATAAATGCACAAGAAGCGCTCTTGGAGGTAGGTGTAGAAAATTTCCCTTGATCTTTGGCTGGAAACTTACTCGAGGGAACAAAATCCCATGCTTATAGGAGGTTGGCGCCCTTGACTCCAAAAATTCGGCCTTTTTGGTGGAACACATCTCTTTTGCCAAAAGCATTAGTGCAAAAAGGTATATTATACATAAAAATCCACCTCAATCATACATTCATTACGCAACATACAAAATACCCATGACTGATTATTAAATATTGTCAAAAGCAAACATTAAGTCATTTTGTGGTGGAAAAATATGTCAAAGATGATCCTTTAGAATGTACAATAATGAGGCTCTTCACTCGCTAATAGAGGATCCAACGTTACCGGATTGTCAAAGCAGGGCAACTCCTACACCAAGGAAAGTGGCTCACCCAAGGCCTAGTTCAACATAAGTTTCCCCATATGCTGGGGGAAATCAACGCAATGGATACCATTGCTTCCTAAGGGGGGAGGATTGATCTGGGTGAATATCAATGGCCACCCACCTATTCCACTTGCTCAAAGCACAATTTTCCATTTTCGCAGTTTTTCTACATTTTTTTTGGATCCTGAACTTCTAGGACCATTTTGAGTCCCTAAACAATGTTTTTTGGGCACGACAGTGCCCATAAAATTGGAAAAGGCATGGTCTGTGTTGACCATAATGTGTACTACTCAACTAAACCTTTCTAACAGGCTATAAAGCGCACCAAACAAAGATCGTATGAAAAATTTACAACCCCGAGAAGTTGGCATACCAACTAACCCCATCGAGGCCCACAAGCCTTTTGGCATTTCATCTCCTAGGGTTAGGTTTTTGGATGTTTAGGGTCTCTTCATTACTTCTTTATGATAAAATAAGGCCTTTTGTCCTCATTTTAATGTGCTCTGGCAAATGAATGTAGTTGTCACATATTTTCTCAGAGATAAGCTACCACCATTTGAACGAGTTTGTTTCATTCTACATTTTTAAAGTTCAACACATTTCATTTCTTAATAGACGTCTAGTTTCGTTGTATCTCTGTGTTTTTTTTATAACTCTATGTTTCATTTCGTTCCATTGATAAATCCAGATCAATTATAGACCTAGACATCTATGTGATTGCCTAGATTGTGACGAGCATTCTTGTTTCATTGATCGATGGTTTACTTAATATTAAATGTTCTTGATAATGGCCATGTAACATTGGGCATTCTCAGGTGATGATTAACATGATTAGTCTTTGTGATGATGTGGTTGATATTATATACACTTGTTGAATAACATGTCTATTGATGTACTTCATGTTATGATGTTGTTGATTTATGACGATAATGTTGTGTATACATTGGCATTTGTAAGGACTAATATGTTTCAGTCTAGGTTCTAGTGGAAAACATGGGGAAATGCACTCAAGAGAAGATCTCATGACTCAATGAGGATGACACAATATCCTAGAGCTTGGGAAGCCTCAGAGAAGGGAAAAAACTTGTGAAGATGACCTCCAAAGTTGACTTAAGTAAAAAGGTAAAAAGGAAAGAGTTGTAACATACTTTAACCTTGTTTTTAAAACTCGTGAATTCACCCTCTAGCTCAATTTCGCCCTTGCATGAGAAGGGGGGAGGCTAAGAGATAAATCTCGGAAAGTGTGTTATACTAAAAAAAGATTACAAAGGAAGTTGTTTGCCCATTGATGGGGTTGACTAGCTCACAAGGAAATGTTCTAATATTTTACCATTGTTGTGCTAGAACTTGTTATTTGAATTTGGTACATGGTAGACCAGATTATTAGTTGTTCTAAAATGGTTTGATCAGACTAAGGGGATGGGAGTGCACTTAACCAAATGGGGGTATGTATGCTTATATTGTGCTTAGCTACTTGTTTTATTCTTTTGGGCCCTTAGGCCACCACTACCAAGAGTGAGTGCTTGCACTAGGGGTGAGGGTGGTAGTAAGACCCTTGCACACCATAATCCCATGGGGTTTGTAGGTGTTGTAAGTCTAGGAGTCTCTCCACCATGCTGAAGTTGATCAACTAGGATTTTGACCTATAATATTCCTTTTGGAATTTTGTGAGTCACTTGCAGAGGGCACCATTGTTGAGTATGTTGCTTGACCAACTATGAGTATGCATCGAGGGCTAGAGTGGTAGTAAGATATTTTCACCCTGTAACCTGCGAGGTATGAGAATGAGTTACTTGTAGATAGATTCTTTGTACCCTAAACTTCCTCACCCCATTAAGCTTAAGCCTTGCTCAAAAGGCAACACCTGTGAAGGTGGTTGAAATGGTTGGGTGGAAGTTCAACCCTTGGGTGTGATTTCCCCCTATTGATTGAACATTGGTTCAAGGGATTTGGAGCATTGTTGGATCATCACATGGAGTCCAAGAACCAAGGGTTATATGAATTTTTCTTTCATGTTTTTAATTGTTTGTTGCTAGTTATATTGATTTGATGGTACTATTGTACATGCTTTATGGGTTCATGGCATGCCCCCTTTTATTATGTTCTTGTTCGATTTTGTATATATGTACTCTAGTTTTATATCTAGTTTGCAATGTTCTATATGGTCTCAAGGAAAAAAATAATAATTAATGTAACACCTTGATGGGTTGTTACGGGTTGTAATGGCAAATGGTCCAAGTGACATAAATGTCAAGAAAAAAAATTGTTCACATTGGAAAAAAATGATAAGGAGGAAATATAGACATCCACACAAATGGGTTAGGAAGAACTTGTGAACTTAAAAGAGCAAGAAAATGATGTAGAATTTTTTCACAACATAGATCTAGAGAAGTGTGAAATATTGGTTCATGCATTGGCAGGTGTGTCAGTGCCTCAAACCTTCAAGACTATTGGATACATCAAGAAGTAAAAGGTCATGGTACTTATTGATTCAAGTAGTGCCTATAACTTCATTGCCAAAAGATTATCAAAGTGCCTCAATAGTTTTGTGTATATAGTGACAAATTTTCAAGTATTGGTTGCTAGTGGGGGAAGTATTTATTGTGGAGGAAAATGTCATAACATTAAACTTAGCATGGGAGACTATTACTTATCAAGCACCATGTATGTCATTCCTATTGGAGGAGTAGATGTTTCTCTAGGGATTCAATGATTGAGAACTTTGGGTGCAATTTCTACAGACTATAATGAATTATTCATGAGATTTTAATTAGAAGAAATTCAATATGAACTCAAGGGGCCAAAATCTCCTCCCATGTAGATTGTTAGCTCACATAGAAGGGAAAAGCTACTAAAAAAGGGTTTTAATGTAGTTATTGCTAGAATTTATTATATGGAAGTGAACCAACAATATGAAAATATTCCAGTTGAATTAAAACATACCTTGGAAAATCATCATAGAGACTTTCAAGAAATTCCTAAAAGGCTACCTCCATTTATAGACCGTGGACATGAATTTGAGTTCATACCTGGAAGTACACCTCCTAAGAAAATGCCTCGTAGATACCCACATCAACGAAAGGGAAAGATTGAGAAAACGGTAGAAGACACGTTGGATGAGGTATTATTTGACGAAGAAAGAGATCATTTTCAACCCTAATAGTGTTGGTGAGAAGAAACAATAAGTCTCGGAGGATGTGCCCTGATTACAAATACCTAAACAAAATCACCATCAAGGACAAATTCCCTATTCCAAACGTTGATGACCTATTAGATGAGATTTGTAGGGTGGCTTACTTCATAAAGTTAAAGCCTAAATTGGGATACCACCAAATCAAATCAAGAGAATAAGGCATTCCCAAAACAACTTTTAGAACACACGAAGGGCATTATGAGTTATTGGTCATGCCTTTTGGATTGACTAATTCTCCTTCTACTTTTCAAAGGTTTATGCACAAAATTTTCTAACCTCATCTTAGAAAGCTTGTGTTGGTTTTCTTTGATGATATACTTTACTATAACAAATCACGAGAAGAACACATTGAACACATGGATAAAGTCCTATGAATTCTTGAGAACGATTAATTATATGTAAAAATGTCCAAATGTGCTTTTGGGAAATAAGAAGTAGGGTATCTGGGTCATATTGTTTCACAAGAAGGGGTCAAGGTTGACCCTCAAAACATTCAAGCTATCACAAAATGACCCATTCCTAAGAACATCAAGGGTCTTAGAGAATTTTTGGGTCATACAGGATATTATAGAAAATTTGATAAGAATTATGCATGCATTACAACCCCACTCACATATTTTTTGAAGAAAAATTTATTTGCATGGAATGAAGAGGCTACCTTCGCATTTACATACTTAAAGGATGTTATGACTTCTACACTGGTGTTGAAAACACCTAATTTTGGTAAAGCATCCACAATTGAATGTGATGCATCATTACAAGGAATTAGAGTAGTATTAATGCAAGAGGGGGGGGGCATTGGCTTTTGAAATTAAACAACTCAATGTAAAATACTTGGTGAAATATACTTATGAAAAAGAAATGTCAGTAATTTTACATGCAATAAAAAAACGGTGATACTATCTCATTAGGAGGCATTGTAAAGTTAAGAACGACCATGTCAGCCTAAAGTACTTCTTGGAGTAAAGGTTATCGTCTAAAGAGAAACAAAAATGGGTAACTAAAATGCAAGGGTTTGATTTTGAAATAATTTACAAAAAGGGAAAAGAGAATGTGGTAGCAAATTCCCTTTCCATAATAGAAGAAGCATCTAGTTTATATTACATCACATGTTATATTCCTCTCTGGTTGGAAGAAGCTCGCCATGAATGGAAAGAAGACAATAGTACTTTACATAAACTACAATACTTAGAAGAAGGGAATAACTCTACGGAACACTGGGATTAAAAGAAGATATTCTTTGATGCAAGGATACAATATTTGTGTGCCCTCATTTGAAGTTGAAACAACAAATATTAAGGGAGTCTCATAACTCTCCCACGAAAAGACATTTAGGAATCCTTGAAACATATTAAAGGATAAAAAAGAACTATTTTGAGAATGAATGAAGAAAGATATTCAAAACATTGTAAGAGACTGTCAAGTGTGTGAAAGAAATAAAGGAGAGATAGTCAAGACTCTAGGGCTACTTCAACCTTACACATACCTAATAAAATATGGAGAGATATATCAATGGAATTCATTATAGGTTTACCAAAATCAAAAGGTAGAGATATCATTTTTTTGTTTGTGGATAGACGAACAACACATGCACTATTTTGTGGAATTTAAAGTACATATGCTATAAGCCAAGTAGAATAAATGTTCGTGAAGGAAATTTATAGGTTTCATGGATTTCCTAAAGTACTAGTAAGTGACATAGATCCAATATTCATAGGATTTTTTTTGGAAAGAGTCATGGAAGATTAGGGGAAAAACATTAACCATGAGTTTAACATATCATTCACAAACAAATGGTTAGACAAAAATAATTAACAAATGTTTATAGAGTTATCTTCGTTGCTATTCTTCAGACAAACAATCTCAATGGATCAAGCGACATCCTCTAGTAGAGTGGTCGTATAATACCACCTATCACACATCTATTAAGATGTCTCCATTTGAATTTCTTTATGGATACCCAACTCCTAGTATCACATCATTTTTGCAAGACCACTCCAAAGTAAAGGTAGTAGACTCACATATGGAAAAGACTACAAAAATTTTGCAAATTATTAAAGAAAACCTTCAAATGGTCCAAAACAAGATGAAGTAACAAGCATATTGTTGGAAGCGGGCGAATCAGAAAGAAAGACTATTTTGGGGAGAAAGGCATGCAAGAGGAAAGAAATAGTTGGAAGGAAAATCAGCGCACACGCATGCATGGAAGACCTTGCGACGTAAGGGTTAGGGTTTTTGTAATACATTGTAATGGTTGGTGAGCCAAAAATATAAATAAGTAGTAATTAGGAGAGACAAAGAGAGGATAATAGAGACGGACATAGACTAAGAGGGAGGGACAAAGGGGAAAAAGAGAGGAAGGGTATTGTAAGAACGGCACGAATCATTAAGCTGGTGAGCTAAGGAGGGAATGAGTGACTCAATCTTGAGGGTTAGATCGTGGGCTGAGGATCCTAGTGCGATCTAATCAGCCTTGCAAGGATTGAGGAGCCTGCTGAGGGGAGTGAGAACCGAGAATGTAAAGCGCGCAACGCTATAGTTTTGAAACTACCATAATAAAAGAGCTTGAGAGCTAGATCTTTGTGGACGTAGCCTAGGAGGGGGTGAACCACAATAACACTTGTGTAATGTGATTGAATGAATGTGTATTTTTGTCTGATTAATTGATGAATGATAGAATGAATGAAGTGATTAAGTAGATCTGGTATTTTACATGCATACATAGAATAAATGTTATAGCATAACATTAAATAGACTAAATAAAGGTTGCAACATACAAGTAGAGATCTCGCTCAGTCCCAGGTTGCAAACACCTGAGTACTGCAGCCACCCATAAGAGATATCTCGGGTGAGACTGCGCAGTGCACTCTATGTACTGCGTTGCCTTCTGGGTAACCAAAGGGGTAGATGGTCTTAAGGGATTTTGTTGGGAAGCTTCTTGGTTATGAACCGGGGTCAATTCGTGATGGTAAATGGTTAAAGAGAGAGGGAAAAACCAACAAATGGTTTCATTGTCAGTTGATTGGAAGGCAATGGGATTGAGCACATGAGATCTACGAAAGGCTTACCAAAAGAATGCCAGATCGGACGACAAAAAGGTGAGACAATGCGCCACTAGAAGGGGATGTTGAGACCGTGGAATCCCACAAAGGTAGAGATCGAAAGCTGGTTGAAGACAAAGGAGCTAGAGTTCGCGCAGAAAGATAAAGAAACCCCAAGTTAACATCGCACAAGTATCTGGACAAGTACGTATTCATCGACTTGCATGAAGTATTTTTCTGTCATTTCCCACACATATTGCAGGAGTGGATCAAAAGATTGAAAGACAACCATCCGACGAATCGGATCAGACAACTAGAGTGGAATCCAGAAGAGATCGTGTAGCTACAACGCGTTGATAATAAATTCATGTGCGGAGTAGATTTTTGGCTCGACAGTAATGTAGCAGGCTTTATAACAGAATTTGCAATAGATACCGCAAAGTCGTAGAACGCAGTAGAGCAAGAGTTTTTACGCAGCCCTCGAGGAAGGTATATCAGATCGTTGTATACTTCTATTAAGATATTGCTTTATAAAAAAGGTGTAATGACAATGGAGTCAGATAACTAAACTTCCCTACGTGCATGGGGGAAGGGGGGAAGCACTGACAGGAAAAGGAGAAATGGAAGGAGAAGTGGATAAAGGAAAGAAGGAGGAAGCCTTGGACCCAATCATGATGGACGATGACTAGATCAAGCAGATCATGGCGAAAACTGGAAAGACGCGCAATGGAGTACCCTACCAATACAAGGTGAACACCAAGAAGAGAGTCGTAGCTGCAAGGGAAGGCTTGGCAAGTGATGAAGAGGAGGTAGAGGATCTCCGGGATGGGGAGAAGATTGAGGAAATCTTGCGCACAACATATGAGAGAAAGATGAGAGGTCCAAGAGTGGGAGTAGAAGGCAACAATCCTATCCATATTAATGTCAGTGTGGAACCCATAAACCCATGTGCGACCAACACACCAAAAATAACACCACCATTTAGACAACCAAATTTCGGGAGAAGGAAGACAACAGGAAGTACATCTACACAAGGAACAACAACTAGGGGAGCCAATTCATGAAGCATTAGTAAAGTATCTAAACTGCGTAGAGGTAGTAGTTCAACATCCAGGATGGCAGGACCCGATCCCACCATCAGGTTACCATAATTCAAAGGAGAAGCATCGAAGGACCCAGAGAAGCACATGTTTATCTGTGAAAAGATCTGGGAAGCAAAACAGATCACAAACGAGGACACTAAACTGACACAGTTAGCTATCACACTAAGGGATTGCGCACTGGATTGGTATATGAGTTTAGCCACACACAATCCGTCGGGGACAACCAGAATGATTGGGGATATCAAGAAGTTGTTGATAAATGAGTTTCAAAAGCCAAGTTTAGAGGACCAATACATGAACGAGATGATATAAATTAGACAAAAACTAGGAGAATCTGTATGGGAGATTGACCAGAGATTCAAGTGACTAAAAGGAAAACTGAAATATCTCATGACAGATATGCAACACATGCACCTGTTCGTCAACTCACTATTACCACACTTGAAATATCCACTACGACAACAAAAGTTTCATACGCAGACAGAGGCTCTGTAGGAAGCCCTGCAACTGGAAGAAAATCGATATCAGAAGACGGATCCAACCATCGAGGAGATGAAGGAGGATCTGAAGAAATTAACGTTCCAGCTAAACCAAGACAAAGGTAAGGACAAAAGAGAAGTCGTTTGGTGTACCACATGCAGGAAAGAAGGAAACCATAAGAACAAATTTCCAACATTCGCGCAATACATGGCAACAGGAATGCCAAATTTGTTACCAACATGAGGAGTATGGTGTGAAATCTGTAAGAAACAGGGCCACGGTCCATATCACTGCCCAATGATGCAGAACTACCAGACAGTTTGCAAATCAGTAGGCCATGATGACAAAGACTGTAGAACCATGGAGTTGATGAGAGATAGGACATCGGACGCATATAGGGTGCAGGCAGAAATGATGACCAGGCAAGCCGCACCTTAGTTTAACCAAGTACCAACCCCATACAACATTGTGCAACAACAGTATAATACTCTGCAACAACCATATAACACAACACAACCACAGTACAACACAACATAGCCCCACTACAATACTGCATAGTATAACCAGGCGCCTCGGTATAATGTGTTGCGAGGGGATCAAGTTGGCTACAGAGGCAGAGGAAGAGCAAGAGGAGGCTTTGGAAGAGGTAGAGAACTAGTGGTATGTCACAATTGTCAACAACCAAGACACTATGCAAGAGAATGTCCACTTCCACTAGCGACTTGTATGTATTGTCGTGCATCGGATCATGACACAGAGGAATGTCCTATGTTATTAGGGAAGATCCAGGAAAGAGGAATCAAAACAATTAGAATGTTCAATGGATTTCAATAGAAGGGAGGGATGAAGGAAGAAACATCAACATAGTTACATGTGGAGGAACTAAAAAAGGAAACAACGCGGTACGACAAGAGCCAGTACAACACCAATGCGTGAAGAAGAATGCCAAACCAAGGAAGTTGTTTCACGCCCAGAATGAGAAGGAGACATTTAAGCAAGCCAGACAAGAATTTCTATAGCCTGACATTGCATCGACCTCAACCATGCAAAATACTAAGGAAGTACCAAAGTACGATATGCCTCCATCGTTGGATTGTACCATAGAAATGCAGCCCATGGGACAAGTAAGTACAATCAAAGGCTTTTTGCAATCATGTGTAAAATTACTATATGATACATCCTCTGTCGAAGTGTTACAAAATATGCTAGAAAGATGTAGCGTATAGACAAAAGGAAAGCTAGAACAGGAAATGGTCAATCACCTGCATACCAGGAGAATAACAAGTAGGGAGTTCAGGTTGAACGCCAATATTGGAGATTTTAACATGGGAGATATCATTCTGGATCTAGGATCCGAAGTCAATGCCCAAGAAGACATGGCAATGTATGGGAGAGCCCACATTAGGATATTCACCCATTCAGCTGAAACTGGCAAATCAACACAGAGTTCTACCAATTGGGAGACTAAAAGGAGTGGCAGTAGACCTAGATGGAGTGTGCACTAAAGCTGACTTCGAAGTAATAGAGATAGTGGACGACACAACACTTTACCCAACATTGCTCGGCTTGGATTAGGCGTTTGATAACCAGGCCATAATCAATTTAAAGACATGGAAAATGACCTTTGAGTCAGGAGAATACAAGGTCATTGCGCCATTAGACCCGTTCGAAGGGGAAAGGTTCGTACAACCAACTTGCTTGGACTTGGAGGAAATTAGTCAGTTGTACAGAACAACTACGCGAGATGAGGATTACGTAAACCTAACTGCAGATGGGATACTCAGTTGGCAGAGCATCACCTCATCTGCGTCAAACTCAGATACGGGTTTAGAGAACTAGCAACAGAGGCTACACGAAGTTTCCACAAGAAGATGCACAAGAATAGACCACGCAGTAAGATGGGTAGGTACGGAGATAAGGGAACCACCCAGCTTCCATGGGGTAAACAACCTAGAAGCATTCTTGACATGCTACAAAGATGAAGTGCTAGAAAATCAGAGACTCTCAGCAGTAGATATAACACTCAAGGCCACACCTGCAAGATGGTGGGGCGCACACAAAGGAACAATAAAGGATTGGTACCAATGTAAGCAGTTACTACACATTAGGTTTGGCGTAGAACAAAGAAGCAACCAACAACAAAAATACGATGGATAGGGGCACCAATGAAACACTTGGAGAAGTGCAGAGCGCTATGGAAAATGACACCCTAAGAGGAGTGGCCTCATCATTTTGTACACAGATTTAAGGTCATCCCAACAAACTGGTATATAGACCAGGAATTGTGTAGAGGAACTACGAGATGGACAATACTACAACATAACTTTACAGTCACTTTCTCATTTGAGCATGAGAACCCCAACATAAATGCAACACTTAAACCAATAAGAGGGGTGATATTCATTAAGTAACCAGAAGAATTGTTGTCATGCTACCATGTGCAAGAAGAAGGACCAGATGAAGACGATCCACGCGATATTTAGATTGAGGAAGTTGAAGGCGAATGAGAAGTGGAAGGTCCACCTCTAGAATCAGAAGTAATTGATGCGCCAATCAAGGTGAAGAAAGTCAACATTGGGACAGTTGAGAATCCCAAAATGGCCAGCATTGGAGACTATTGGGACGAGCAAACAGTGGAAAACATAACAGAGTTACTATGCAAGTACAATGACCTATTCCCCACAATGTTCACAGAAATGAAGGGCATAGCAGGAGAGCTAGGTGAAATGAAGATACCGCTCAGAGTTGAGGCAAGACCGAATAGACATCGACCATACAAACTAAATTCGATATATAAGCAAAAAGTCAAAGCTGAGATCGATAGGATGTCGGAAGCTGGAATCATAGAACCCGTGGAAGAATCAAAATGGATAAGCCCAATGGTAGTTTAGGAGAAAAAACAAGGCGGGATAAGAATATGAGTCGACTTGAGGAAGTTGAATGATGCGTGCCTACATGACCCGTTCCCTACACCTTTCACAGATGAGGTGTTGGAGAACGTAGGAGGACAGGAAGTTTATTCATTCACCAACATATTTTCAGGATACCATCAGATCAAGATAGCACTAGAAGACAGATACAATACCACTTTTGCTACAGAATGGGGATCTTACCAGTACAAAGTCATATCGTTTGGACTGAAGAATGCACCAACAATATTTTCTAGAGTAGTCATAGCTGCATTTAAAGAATTTATCCACCCGTTTCTAGAGGTATACTTGGACAATTGGATAGTCTATACTCTATTAGAAAGACCATGTAGAAGTCTTGGGCCATATAGTATGCAAGCAAGGTTTACTAGTAGATCTTGCCAAGATTGTAGTAATCGTTAACCTGCCACCACCAAAACCAGTCTATCAACTAAGAGCAACATTGGGACACACATGATACTACATGAAATTTATAAAAGGGTATACACAGATCACCACGCCAATGGAAAAACTGCTAAGGAAAGACACAAAGTTCCAGTGGAATGAGGATTGTCAACACGGTCTGGATACGCTGAAAGAAAAGATGGTAACCGCACCAATACTAGTATTCCCAGAATGGGAGAAGACAATCCATGTACATGTAGATGCATCGACCATAGCACTTGGAGCTATTATGGCACAGCCAGGGGCAGAAGAATTGGATCATCCTATAACATTTGCTAGCAGAAAATTGTCAGAATCGGAGCAGAGCTACAACACTATAGAGAGGAAAGGCCTAGCTATGGTCTACGCGCTTCAGAAGTTCAAACATTACTTACCGGGGAAACATTCAAGATGTTCACAAACCATTCAACGTTCAAATACCTAGTCAACAAGCCAGTGTTGGGGGAAGAATTTGCAGATGGCTATTGCTATTTCAAGAATTTGATTTTGAAGTAATAGTCAAGCCAAGGAAGTTGAATGCAGGACCTGATCACCTATCAAGGATCACGAATGGGGAGGAACCTACAAATCTAGAGGACAACTTTCCAGATGCATAGTTATTTTCAGTCCAGATCACCGATGTATACTTCGTAGACATTATCCAATACTTAAATACAGGGACTACGCCACATGAATATAACACCGCGCAAAAGAAAAGCATCGTAATCCGAGTTGTAGACTATCAACTGATTGGAGGACACTTATACAAAATGAGCACAGATAACATCTTGAGAATATGTGTGCTAGAACATGAAAGACCAAGGATTTTAGCATAATCCCATGAGGGAATAGCAGGAGGGAATTATGCAGGAAAAGCTACCATGCAGAAGGTTTTGCGCATAGGACTATGGTGGCCGACCAGTCACAGAGACTCAAAAGAGTACTGCCATAAATACGATGTATGTCAAAGGGTTGGTAAACCGAATATAAGGGACGAGATGCCCCTACAACCACAAATAACTTTGTAGGTATTCGACAAATGGGAAATAGATTTTGTGGGACCAATTAACCCACGAACAAAAAGAACAGGAGCGAGGTACATCATCACCGCGACAAAATACCTAACAATATGGGCAGAAGCAACATAAGTAAAAGATTGCAGCGCAGAGACAACAACACACTTCCTGTTCGAACAAGTGATCACCAGATTTGGTTGCCCCGGGATTTTGACGAGAAACCAAGGCACTCACTTCATTAACAGTGCTATTAAGGATACGACTAAGGAATTTGAAGTTCATCATCAAAAGAGTACACCATATCATCCCCAAATAAATGGAATAGTAGAAGCCTTTAACAAGATCCTTGAAAATGCACTTGGGACCTAAAGATACCAATAGTATTATGGGCATACAGGACCACATGCAAGAAGTTGACACGACAAACACCATTCAAATTGGTATATGGACAAGAAGCAATAGTGCCACTAGAAGTTTTGGTACCTAGTCTACGCGTAGCAGTGATTACGAAAATGACAGAACGAGGCATAGTACAGGATAGGCTAAATCAACTAATGATCATGGAGGAAGATAGGATTCTAGCAGGGTTCCACCAAGAAGTCTAGAAAGCAAGGGACAAAGCTTGGCATGACATACATATCAAGAGGAAAAATTTAAGGAAGGAGACTCAGTGTTGATGTATGACAATAAATCCTTTCAGCATCAAGGAAAACTCAGAATGCACTGGTTAGGACCATACAAAGTAACAATTGTCACAGATGGGGGAGTTGTACAGTTGAAGGGTTTAGGAGGCACAAAACTCAGAGGGATGATCAATGGGAGTTCACTGAAGCTGTATAAGGACAATCAACCCCTAAGCACTTGAAAAAAAAAAAATGTCGCGTTGGACATCAAAAGATAACAACAGAGGTATAGTGCGCCGAAAAGAGAATGAACATGCACACTCAACAATGTTAGCCCGACGGAGACAGGGTCAACGATCATTACAAAGCGGAAACAGTGAGAAAGACGAATATGACAAAAGAAGCGCCAACTGACGGCGACTATCAGAATTGAATGTCAGAAATGAATGACGGGATGCTGCATTAATCGCGCCAACTAGCGGCGACAAGGAAAATCAATAGCAAGTACGCAGGAACCGACAATTCAATTAAAACACAATCGTAGTAACGTCTCCGACAAGCTTCACACGACGTCGATACAAAGCAAGCACGCGGAAGCGGAAAGGTTATTGTGAAATCAAGAAATGCATAGAGTGATAGAGCATTCAAAGCAGAGAGTTAAGGTTGCAGAGGTTGTAGAGGCCACTGATCTCGGTGAACAACATCCTTACCACCATGGTGCCACCCAAACAGGGAGAACCGAGCCAGACTGCCAGACAACCTCGAAGCAGCGCCAGAGCACCACCGCTGCCACAGGGCAGCGAACAACAACGACCTCAACCTCTAGAAGCCGTCAACGTGGACGAAATCCCATCGTTGGATATGACACCAGGAAGCCCCACACCCATTGTGGAGGAAACCCAACAGGCAACACCAACAAGCATGGACATTGATACACTGATAGAAGGATAGGGCCAACAGGTTGAGGACGCAGGCAACCGAGTGCACCCCGAAAACCCTGATGAAGCCCCGAAAGACAATGGGAGAGCTCCAAACTAGGCAGAAACAATCACGCTAGAAAGATCACAGACAACCACGCCATAACAACCACATGAGGGAATAATGGAAGATGTCATTGGCCGAACCAGATGAACATGCAGAAGAACGAACAATGGAGGTTCGAACCTCGAGTTAGCCACCACAACGAAAGGGAAAGCAGACGGTACCAAGGTCACCACGCAGGCAACCCACCACAACCATTGTCTTGCCGCGCATTCCAAAATGGGTACGTATATCAACAAATCTGTTAGGCCACGTGGAGAAATTGAGGTACTCAGACCATGACGTGATAGACACAAACAAGTTCCCAGAGTTTGCCAAGCAAGTCTACCTACAGACTGTGGGTATAGGACCCTTTGGCGAACCAATTAATCAACCAGTCCAGTGGGCAACAAGACTATCCAAAAACGAGATTCTAGGCCTTTTGGACCTACCACACTTTGGGAGGGGCCAGTATGCAATCAACTGCGTCAAGCAGCTGCTGGCAGTCACCCATGGCAGATACCTGTGGCTGGAAAAACTCGTCTAAATAAACGTAGAGCTCATCACATACATCACAGAGTTGCCATCACGGGGTGAGGATCCCGCACAGTTCCTTGAGGACAAAACAAAGGAGAAAGCACTGGCTGAGGAAATGAAGAAGAAATATTTCATCGAAAGGGGGTCGTGTAGAATCATCATCAAGCGTATTAGTGATGCCGCGACAAGAACTGTCACAAAAATCATGGCATGTAAATTACTTAAGAAATGTCACAAGGAGGAAGTCCTGACCGAGGTTGTCGCAACTACAACACAATGCGTAGAGGGCACCACACTCAACTGGGCCCCTTATTTGTTGAATATGTTCCTAGACGGTTGCAAGGATGCGCAGGATCTGGGGACATAATTTCAATATTCATGGCTACTCATCATGATAGCCTTGATCAGATGGAAGGAGCCAAAGTATTAATTTTTTGCCACTAGACCCAATCCCTGCCACAGAGCGCGATACTTATCATTGGGATCCGCTTTAGACCCCAAGAACATAAAGGCGAATGCAACCATATTCGAAGGCTATCTCAATGACATACAAGACAACATTGCCAACACTTGGAGGGTGACACTGAAAGCAATCACACAGTGTCAAGGCATAACCAACTTCAAAGCCACTAGACATGCGATGTGGATCTAGGTGCGAAAGGATCTTGACAATCAATGGTTACAACTGCGCTACTGCATCAAGTAGGAGGACATAGAGATGGCCATTAAGGATTGAGAGGATGATTGGAGGATTCCAGTCCTCATTTCAGAAATACCCATAGAGATAGAGGAGGAGGAGGTAAGACATGAACTGACACATGTCGAGGAAATAACAATGCCCAAGAAACCAAGGACATGTTAGAATAAGGCACAATAAAAAAAAGGGGGGACATCCAAGAAAGGCGGCCAAGCGAGGAAGAAGAACAACACACAGGCACCACAGGTACAACAGAAATAGGCTGAGACAACACATGGAACTACATAAAGTACTACGCCATAGGAGCAATGCCAGACTAAGAGGCCAATCATCTAGATGAGGGGTGCGCGCAAGAAGGCAAAGGCACACAAAACGCCCCCAGAATACACGATCACCGAGGACGATGCGGACATGGTGGCCCAAATGATCCATGATCACATAGTCGAGGATTTCGATAATGCTGCGTACCAAAGGGACAAAATTGAGGAAGAGTTGGCACACATTCGACAGCTCCTCAAGCAACTCGGAGAAGCACAGTCAATCGACAACAACGTAGGAACGGTCCCATCAACATCACAGATAGGAGGCGAAGCTGGATCAAGCGAGAAGGACAGGATCCAGACGACATCACAACCGAGCTCGACATTTCACGTCACACCCAACATGTTGCACATGGATGAAATTGTAGGGCAGACACCCCTAAAGAAATTGGCTCAAATACAGTTGGTATTGATGCAGATACCAACCAAGGCCTTGTATAAACTGCAAGTCAACGTCACACAAGAGGTACAGTCTTATGCACGCACAAATGCAATGGAATTGCAATAGGAAAAGGATAATCAAGATGAGCTGGAATTGGTACTCGAGCAGGCTAAGCTCGAGACCAAAGATGAGAAGGATCACACGAATAGGCTGGAGCATAAATTGGTCGTAGCCTATGAGAAAATCCCAAAGAATGCGCAGACGGCCGAACTCACAGTGACACCAAAGATTGATCAGATTGTGCAGACAATCGATCAATACCAACAAGAGATCGAGCACCTCAGGGAGAAACTCACACCTACCACTCCACCAGAGGTGAAGGAGCAGAGTAAGCAGGAGGTAACAACCCAGATGAAGGAGATAGAACGACAAGTCCACACAGTGACCGACTTGTTCGAGAAAGTAGCACAACGCTGGACGAAGTTGGAAGAGGATTAGCAGGTCCAGGAGTGGGACCAAGAAGGAGAAAGGATAAGCACAACTATCCAGGATCCCAAGCAGAGGCAAAAGACAATGTTGATCATGGAGTGCGTCAAAGGAGCACAAGATATGAAGAAACTGCAGGCAGAACTCATAGCTGCATAGACACAGAAAAACAAGCGCGAGGCTCAAATGGAACCCCTCTAGGAGCGAGCAACAGAGGTCATTGCACAAGCGGAGGAAACCAAAACGAATATGGCACAAACCCATGCATAGTGTGCAAGGATGGTCAGCGACGAGATTACACTGCAGGTATTGGACACACTCAAGGAGAAGACCGCGCAGGCCCAAATGCAAGCAACAAAGCTCACTAAGAAGTTCCAAGCGATCGCAAGAGAGATCGACAAAGCACACCAGGGTTAGGTGGCTCGGGACGAGCCACATGTCAGTGTTGGGGGGCTATTGGAAGCAGGTTGAATAAAAAAGAAAAGTTATTTTGGGAAGAAAGGCATGTAAGAGGAAAGCGACAACTGGAAGGAAAAACAACATGCGCACATGCATGGAATACCTAACGACGCTAGGGTTAGGGTTTTTGTAATACATTGTAATGGTTGATGAGCCAAAAATATAAATAAGTAGTACTTAGGAGAGACAGAGAGAGGATAATAGAGACTGGCATAGACTAAGAGGGAGAGACAAAGGGGAAAGAGAGAGGAAGGGTACTATAAGAACTGCATGAATCATTAAGTTGGTGAGCTAAGGAGGGAATGAGCGACTCGATCTCGAGCGTTAGATCGTAGGTTGAGGAGCCTAGTGCGATCTAGTCAGCCTCGAAGGGATCGAGGAGCCTGCTGAGGGGAGTGAGAACCAAGAATGTAAAGCGTGTGGCGCTGTAGTTTTGAAATTGCCATAATAAAAGAGCTTGAGAACCAGATCTTTGTTGATGTAGCCCAGGAGGGGGTGAACCATGGTAACACTTGTGTTATGTGATTGAATGAATGTGTCTTTGTGTCTGATTAATTGATGGATGATTGAATGAATGAAGTGATTAAGTAGATCTGTTATTTTACATGCATACGTAGAAAATGTTATAACAAAACGTTAAATAAACTAAATAAAGGTTGCAACATACAAGTACAGATCTCGCTTAGTCCCAGGGTGCAAACACCTGAGTATTGCAACCACCCATAAGAGTTATCTCGGGTGAGACTGCGCAGTGCACTTTATGTACTGCGTTGCCTTCTGGGTAACCAGAGGGCCTGATAGTCTTAAGGGATTTTGTTGGGAAGCTTCTTGGTTATGAACCAGAGTCAATCTGTGATGGTAAATGGTTGAAGAGAGAGGGAAAAACCAACACATATCAACAACAAAGTGAAAGACAAATTTAGGTGGGGGATTGGGTATTTTTCAGACTTCAACCTTATAAGCAATCTACTCTCAAACAAAAGAAGAATTAGAAATTAGCTCCAAAATTTTATGGACCCTACAAGATTCTTCGAAAGATTGAAGAAGTGGTTTACGAGTTGGATTTGTCTTCTTCTTGCATTGATAAGGTTTTCCATGTCTCTTGCCTAAAAACTGTTACATGACATACTATATCAATGTAGATTGTACTTATAGAATCAAACGAATAAGGAAAGTTGATTCTTTAACAAGAAAAATGTTATAGATTGATGTTCTCTTTGTCTTCAAAATAGAACCATTGTGGACTACTTAATCAAGTGGAAGAATATGCCTACAAAAGAAGCTACGTGGGGAAAAGAGCAATTCATGAAGAAACACCCTTGATTACAAGCTTTGAGGGAAAAGTTTTCTTAAAGAGGGTGGTTATGTTAGGGTCCTAACGCTCATTCATTATTAGTATATTAGTTATACTTAGGTCAAACTAGATTGTAGGATACATCATGCCCTCTTTATTTCCTATTTATAATAAATGATATTCATTTGAATAGGCATTTTGTTTTGTGCATTGAGTATACTGTAATAGGAGGTTCCCCCCTCAAAGAGGTCGCTTATTCATTGACTCTCTATCATTATCAAGGAGTGGAACTATTTATTCTTTCTATTTTTTTATAATATTTGGTTCATAGGGGGTATGGGAAAAGTGAACCAATAATTATGAAAATTTCATGTTCAAAA
>ML781374.1:1000270-1031246 GCA_009831015.1 Picea engelmannii | reverse complement strand
GAAGAAGACAACTGTAACTTTTCTCAGGAAAGTGTTCTTGATAATGAGTTTGATTTTCCATCATCATGATATCATTATGACATCATCACAATGACCAAATTTATGGATAACACCTTGTGACCCATGTTAACTAATAAAAAACTACCACATGGAAGAACAAGATCTTGTCATGTGCAAAATTGATGAAGACCCAAGCTCACTCAAATCACTACCACTCCATGCCAAGAATACACTAATTATATTTTGAACATGGCTTAACAAAGGTTGATTGAATTTACATTCAACACCCTTTTTGCTAATAACTCCATGAAAACACTAGTTGAAGCGCTCAATAGAGCTAAAAGTTCCTTAATCTCCCTATAATTAATCGAGTCTAAATAAGAAAGTAAAACTATGGGATGTGAGGCCTCTCATAGATAAATGATCAAGATAATAACTAACTGAAAGGCCGCATATTGTCTCCAAGGGTTATAGAAGAGTTTCATGCCATTGTCATTACGATATGTCTAACCACCAACACCTTAATAACTTTTCAAATTGAAGAGGAGATGTATTCGAACCTAACGTGTAAATTTGGGCAGGCCTCTACCACTAGTTGAAGCGCTCAATAGAGCTAAAAGTTCCTCAATCTCCCTATAATTAATTGAGTCTAAATTATAAATCAAAACTATTGAATGTGAGACCTCTCATAGATAAATGATCAAGACAATAACCAACCGAAAGTTCGTGTATTGTCTCTAAGGGTTATATAAGAGCTTCATACCCTTGTCGTTACAGTACGTCTAATCACCAACATCTTAATAACTTTTCAACTTGAAGAGGAGATGTATTCAAACCTAACGTGTAAATTTGGGTAGGCCTCTACCACTAGATTGGTTATTAAGAATATTGATTGAGGGTTATGATGAAGCAATGGAATGGAGATCTACATCTTGAACACTCTTACTCTTAGAATATAATCACTAATGTTAACTCTAAGTGACTCCAAGTCAATAATAAAAGTGAAAATGTAACTTAGGGTTAACTAATGTACTAACTTAATTACATAGTCCAGAACGGTGGGTTTGTGGAAGAAGTGACCCGGACTTGTGGAAAAGGGAACCTCGTCCGGCGAGATTTATTTAGTGAGAACTCGCTTTCAGTCTGCAGCGAGACACCCGAAGTGCATTACACCCATAGAGTCCCCGTCGGGAGAGTAGAAGAAGAGAAATCCGACCCCAACAACGGTATTGTTCTGTGCCCTAACCCGAGCAGACTCTGTCTGTGCGTGTTGGTGACTGTCGTATTCAAACAGCGGTATTTTTAATTGTGTTCACACAGCAGTAATTTCCTTTGTGGGTTTCTCTGAACGATTTATAGTTTGAAGAATATCGGTCTGTGAGCAAGTGTGTTCTTATTTATCAGTACCAGAATATTAGTCTGGTTGAAATAAAAAATTGTTTTGGAGAATGAGATTGATGTTTTTTTGATCAGAGGACAGTGGATAGAGCAGCACAGAAGACAGGACAGTGTACAGACTAGCAGTTGTCAAGAAGTCAGATTATCAGACATTAAAGGGTTAAGCGTCAAACAGAGGTAACCCAAAATTCATTTTTTAAAATGGCAGGACAATACACTCTCAGAATCTCAGAAATTAAATGGTAACAACTATGTTTCATGGACAGTTTTAGTGGAAAATATTCTTTGATTTAGGAATGTATGGGCATTAGTGAAAGGGACAGAAACCAAATCCTGTTTGTTTGTGGAAAATCTGTCATTTAAGAAAGATTGTTGGCATAATCTTAGAGTAAGGGTCATAATAATGATGGTAAACAGAATAACTCCCAAAAGTCTAATTCTGTGAGTGAACAATCAAACCCTCTAGATGATAAAAAAAACTACTTATTTGTTGTTCACAAATAAGTACGTCTCACTTCAATAATGTTTCATGGTTGGATTTGGGCACAACCAAATACATGACAGGTTGTCACCACTTGGTGGATATGGGGAATGCCTTCGGTGATGGAGATTCAGTCACAATGGTTGATGAAGCTACTTATGAAATGCAGGGAAGAAGAAGCATTGCCTTATGAATGCTAGATGGGCAAATTAGGTATATAAAAAATGTTTGGTATGTTCAAGTGTTAAAAAGAATCCGTGCGAGAAATAGCCAAGAATTTTTTTTTAATCACATTTGATGATCAAAAGTGTGAAATTCAAGACAAGACTAATAATGCAATTGCGGTGAGAGGAGTAGCAGTTGGTGGTTTGTATTGTTAGATTTCGTTATGCACCCAGACTCGGTGCACACACACCTCAGGTCTGGTCTATGTTCTCAAGCTCTCAAAAAATACACAAATTAGCACAATTTGAACTGTAAACATAAACACACTGAGATGCCTAACACCTTAGCACAACGGAAGATAAAACCAGCAATTAGATCATACACAGGTACACAACAATTCGATGCCGAAGTCACATGTTCTTAAAATCAGAACAACAGGGCTCCCGTACCAGGGACAATGGCCCAAATTCTTTACATAGAAAACATCTTAAATACTTACAAGTTCACCATAGAAACCCTCCTTGGTTTCTGTGCCCAACTAACTGTCCAAAAGGCCACTGCTGTAACACACCTGTTACAGCCCACAATCTGCTGTTCAAGTCCTTCAGAACAGCACTCAGAACCTGTCTTAACACTCGCCCAGAAGTGTCCCAAGACTTCGCTAAATCAGCCCTCAAGGCTGTCCAAGACTGCTGCCTGTAACAGCTCCTTTTCCTTGCTGTTATACAGGCTGTTACAGCCTCATTCCTTGGTTGTAACACCTTCCAGACAGGCCTAAACACTGTCCTTCAACTGCTGCCTCATCCCTGCCTTCCTGTACCTGCTGTTGCAGCCTTTTCCTTGGCTGTACCACCTCCTGTACCTGCTGTCCAGCCCCTTCTAGCAGGGCCGAACCCTTCCACAGCCTGCTGCCACCTCCTGGTACCTGTCCAAGCCACCCTGGCTGTCTGTCTAGGCCTGCGGCAGTCCTAGAACATCTCCAGCAGGCAGGCCGCAGCCCTGTACCAGCCTGCGGCTGCCACCTACAGGTACCTCAAGCTGCGGCTGCCTCTCTTTGGCCTGTGGCAGCCTTCCTACAGCCCTGTACGGCTGCCCTTTACCCCTCTTACAGCCTCCTCTAGCCTGCTGCTCAACTCGGCCCTCCTAACACAACGAAACCTGCCCAGAACAAGAGTAAGAACAACAAACATGAGGCCTAGCGGCCTCTCTCCATGGCTGCAACTAAGGTCACCACATTCGGACTGAAATTACCAAGCATCCACATCATAATGAATTGTCACATCATACTCAACTCCTTTTATACAAGTCTTAGGGGTCAACTTAGAAGCCCCTCTACAAGTCAACATCAAATTAGACTGTTTATGTGGGTGTGAAGCCCCAACACAAGCCCACAAAGCCCATCGTCAAAGCCCCCAAGTCCCCAACTCAAGATACAAGGGGGTTTTCACCAAACGAAAGGGATAATCTGTTGCCAACGAAGATTTCCACATGCCTGACACCTAGGCCATGTGAGAATACCTGCCCGAAGCTACAAAACATCAACACTCCCTCTTAGCAAGGGAGGTATTCTCACTCACTCCAATAACTCCTGGAAGTAAGTCTGTCTCCTACACTGGAAGTGGCTCTGCCTCCCATACTGGATCCGCTACCACAACTGCTCTCCAATCCACCTGATTGGCTGCTCCCTTTGTCACCGAAGCAAATTCTGCTGTATGAAGTAATCCCATCTTGGAAGACACCCTACTCCTAGAAGCCTCCCGCTTCTGAGCATCTTCACTGGCCATCTCAACCCATGACACCATCTTGACAGTTTTGGAAGATGCCTCTCTCCCATTTGGACCTGAAGGTAGACTCCCTTTGAACGGTTGACTCTCTCTCTGAGCCCGCTGACTCCCTCTAAATCCATTGACTCCCTCTGAGTCTACACAACCTCCAGAGCGACTTGCTCCTTGTCCACTGCCACTCTGCTACTGCTGGTCATGGCTCTCATAAGTTGGCCCTTTTGCTTGTTCACGTTGCTCTCTCTAACTTCAAGACCACTGCTGTGTCAGAGTTAGATACCTGTCCATCCTGGAACAAAAGCTACATAGCCCTTCTCCTCAATCACAGAGGCTGAGAACACACTCCTGGCACCCATAACACATTTGCCACTCGCAACGCATCTCCTGTCTCCATCTGGAATGACACTGTACCAGATCCCTGCACTACATGCTTGGTCACCATACCAAGCTCCAAGTACATACCTGAGTCAGACTCTGTGAAGCTCACGAACAAATCCCATGTTCCTGTCATATGCCGGTGGCTCCCACTATATAAGAGCCATGCAATCCTCCAAGGCAAGCCTCCTGCTTACCCAAGTCATAACAAATCCAATGGACTTCTGCCCAAGTCCATCATCCAAGTCACAAAACTCTTCGTGTCTACACACACTGCAATTGAACCTATGTCCTCTCACTAAACAATCCTAAGTTGTGGATGGATACTCTGTCTAGTCCACTCTAGACCTCCGTAACTCATATTTGCAAGTGTCCTCATCCTCCTGGGTCAAATACCTCATACATTGTCGCACCTCGATAATGTACAACTCTCCAGCGTGATGAAGACTCTATCTTGTCAAGCTCCCATCCACACAAAGCTATCTTGTCTGTGCCAAGGTAGCCGAGGTGCACCCATCACAACTCACTATGACAAGCCATTGGAAGTCCATCCTCGTAGTTGGCAACCCGCCACACAACATACTGCTGCGAACTGAGCTCTCCGCCAATCCACCAAAACTCCCAACCTACCACACTGCCAAGCTGCAATAGTCCACAACTCCTCGTCTCAACGGTCTGCTCCATGTCTCAAACCAGAGACCATCTGTCCTATTTCTACTTGCAACAGTCATTGTAGCTCCCTCTCAGAGCTAGCTCCTCAACACTGCTATAGCTCCCTCTTAGAGCTGTCACCTGTGTAAATAACTCATATCCAACTGCCCTACTCAGAACCTCAAGCTTTGATACCATGTTAGATTTCATTGTGCACCCAGACTCGGTGCACACGCACCTCAGGTCTGGTCTATGTTCTCAACAAAATACACAAATTAACACAATTTGAACCGTAAACTTAAACACAGTGAGATGCTTAACACCTTAGCACAACGAAAGATAAAACTAGCAATTGGATCATACATAGGTACACAAGAATTTAATGCCCAAGTCACATGTTCTTAAAACTAGAACAACATGGCTCCTGTACCAGGGACAATGGCCCAAATTCTTTACATAGAAAACATCCCAAATACTTACAAGTTCACCATATAAATCCTCCTTGGTTTCTGTGCCCAATTAACTGTCCAAAATGCCACTGCTGTAACACACTTGTTACAATGCACAATCTGCTATTCAAGTCCTTCAGAACAACCCTCATAATCTTTCTCAACACTTTCCCAGAAGTGTCCCAAGACTTAGCTAAATCAACCCTTAAGGCTATCCAAGACTGTTGCCTATAACAACTCCTTTTCCTTGCTGTTATACAGGCTATTACAACCTCATTCCTTGGCTGTAAAACCTTCCAGACATGCCTCAACATTGTCCTTCAACTGCTGCCTTAGCCCTGCCTTCCCGTACCTGTTGTTGCAGCCTTTTCCTTTGCTGTACCACCTCTTGTACCTACTTTCCAACCCCCTATAGCAGGGCTGAACCCTTCCACAGCCTGCTGCCACCTCCTAGTACCTGTCCGAGCCTCCCTGGCTACCTATCTAGGCCTGCGGCAGCCTTAGAACATCTCCAGCAGGCAGGCCACAACCCTATACTAGCCTGCGGCTGCCACCTCCTGGTACCTGTCCGAGCCTCCCTGGCTACCTATCTAGGCCTGCGGCAGCCCTAGAACATCTCCAGCAGGCAGGCCACAACCCTGTACTAGCCTGCGGCTGCCACCTACAGGTACCTCAAGTTGCGGCTTCCTCTCTTTGGCCTGCGACAACTTTCATACAACTTTGTATGACTACCCTTTACCCCTCTTACTGTTGAGTTTTGGTGTACCTCAGGAAGTGGTTCCCTTGTGGTTTTCAGCCTCTAACCACAAGAGGGAGATGTTGGTACCTTTGTACCTTGTACTTAATGTCTAATTTCACTTTGACTTAAGAGATTTAAGTCAAAAGTGAAATTTGGTCATTTTAGCTGAAAGTGACTATTAATTCACTTTGTGGGTGAATGAATTAGGAGACATAAAGTGAACTTAGGGAACTTAACCCAAAGTGGGTTTTGAGTTGAGATTATTGTGGGATGATCCCAACCATTGATTAGGGATGGCTTGGGATGATCCTAGCCATCTCCATTTAGGTTTCCTTATGGATTGCTCGAGGAGGGCGCAAGGGGCCATTGGAGGCTCATTCATTCATTTGCTCACTTGGAGAGCTTGAGAGAGAGCATGAGGATGAGGTTGGAAGCACTGAGAGAGGGTAGCAAGGGCGCCTCCTTCCATGGAGGGCTCTAGGAGGCTTTGGCTCTCATTATTTTGTGGTGATCACTCTTGCTTGGAGGAGGGCACACTATAGGAGGAGGGCGCACACCTAGCAGGGAGGAGCTACACTTGGAGGATTGCAGATCTGTTTGTTTCAATGGAGTGGTAGCACACAAGAGCACATTTGTGTGCAAGGGATTCTTCTTCAGAGCATCCAGGGTCAAGGGCACATCACTTTAGTGGATTTGGCAACAAGGGGAAGAGGCGCACTAGTCTTGGGCACATTTCTTCCTGGATCCTTTGGCAAGTCTCGAGAGGAGCTTTCTTTGTATACAGGTTCCATCATATTGTATTTCTTGTTGTATCTCATGCTTTAGACACCACTTATATATACTTCCATTCCAAACTTGTTTTCCCCGGGCGTGGGGGGGGTTATCCAGGGTCATGTTGATCAAAAATACCTGTGTCCTATTTTCATGCATGCTTAGAGTGTCGATCAACTTATTTGTGTTGTAAAGATCTAGAGGAGTGTTACTTGTTTTGAGATATATTGCATGTGCTAACCACCAGTTCGAAAACATTTGCAAGGGCACCTCAAGGAACACTTAACCAATAAAAATTATGGGCAGAAAGTTACTAAACTGTTTGCAGTCCTAAAAACATCAAAGGACAATTTTGGAGATTGAAACTTAGAGCCAATCTCAAGGTCAAAGACAAACCTTAGTTGGCAACCTCATAGTACCTCAGTTTTTCTTCACTAACAACCTCCTCTAGCCTGTTGCCCAACTCGGCCCTCCTAACAAAAGGAAACCTGCCCAGAACAAGAACAAGAACAACAAACATGAGGCCTAGCGGCCTCTCTCCATGGCTGCAACTGAGGTCACCTCATTTGGATTGAAATTACCAAGCATCCACATCATAATGAATTGTCACATCATACTCAACTCTTTTTATACAAGTCTTAGCGGTCAACTTAGAAGCCCCTCCACAAGGCAACATCAAATTAGACCTTCTATGTGGGTGTGAAGCCCCAACACAAGCCCACAAAGCCCATCACCAAAGCCCCCAAGACCCCAACTCAAAATACAATGGGGTTTTCACCAAACAAAAGGGCTAATCTGTTGCCAACGAAGATTCCCACATGCCCGACACCTAGGCCATGTGAGAATACCTGCCCGAAGCTACAAAACATCAACATGTATAAGTTGGATGTCATTCTTGTCATCCAAGAGTTCTTGGGAACGGTTAACCAACATGCCTTTGGTATGCTTTGGCATGAAAGGTATGAGCACCTTAATTTTGCCTACCTTCAGCTTTTGCATCAAAAACAAATGGTTAGATGGCTTCCCTCAATTCAGAAAGACAGTGCACCATGTGAAGGTTTCCTTGCAGGCAAGAAACATCGAGATCAATTTCTAAAGGAGGCATCATGGAGAGCATCGGAGTGGTAGAATGCAAAAATCGCACCCTAGTCACAATGGTTAGGTGCATGTCAAACAGGGTTGGATTTCTCAATATTTTTTGGGTTGATGCTATTAGTACAATTGTAAACATAGCTTTCCATGTGTTGAACAAGTACTTGACCAAATTGGTTGAGGGTAAAACTCTTGAGGTGGTTTGGTCAAGTGCAAAACTTGATAGTTATCTCTCTCTTGAGTTGCTAGGGTTTCTTGGTCTTCTTGGAGTATCTTGGAGCATCTTGGAGGTCTAGGGTTAGGGTTTATCCCTTGGAGATGGGAGATCAAGGTTTTGTGATAAAACCTTAGGGTGGAATTGTGAATAAGAAGAGGAGAGGACGTCTTGTCTTGGAGGATGTGTTGGTGTGATTCTTGCACATTGGGTCTTCTAGGAGCTTAGGGATGGACTCATCACTTGACCATAATATATATTTTGTCACTGGGTACATGCTCTTCGCATTCCTCTAGGCTAGCTCAGAGTGGGCTCACATAGACTTCAGGTAGAGACAGACCACCAGATTGATCGAGCATACAAACTTTGTCAACTATGCTAGCTTCAGGAGGTCGAGACCGAGGAGCACTTCATCTTCCGCTGCCCCATTTATTATGAGATCAGGGGGCGATTTCATTGCTTATTCAGGGGGACTCAGACCCTCACGGGATTCTTCAGGTATTCGGATCAACGGTGCTTAGCCTTATACATATAGGAGGATTTCAGGCTCTGGGCCCATACTCTTCAGCCTCCTACGAGACCAGATCCTAAACGACGGATCACGTCCTTCTTCATGGTGCTACCCTCTGGAAGGGGCACTAAGAGAGACACCGACACCAACGCAGCCCTGGACTCCAGTTTAGTTCGGATCCGTGAGACCTTCCCTTTTCCCACGAGATTTCAATGACATGACCGGACCAGATCCCTTCCTAGGAGACGAAGGAGATCTCCCAGACCTCGTCGGTGCACTATCTCTTTTAGTTAGCAACGCAATGGATGATCTAGGTAGCCTACTAGCCCCCCCTTACAACACCCTATTATACTCAATTTCCTTCAGTCGGCCTTGGATGGTAGGAGAGATGGGTCCACTCCAGTACAGACCTATTTCCTTTCTTCTTCTTCTTCTGGCTCCTCTTGTCCTTAGATCTTCACCTACGGTACATTTCATCTTCAGAGCAAGTCTCTGAGCTTGGGGTTGAGGGTTCTTCATGCCTCGGAGCTGATCTCACTCTCTACCTTATTGCACTTTACTTTCTGCATTTTGCCTTTTATAGGAGACCTTTTGGTACTCCCGCATTGTATTGACATCATTGTACTCAACAGTTTCGTTGACCTACTTTTGTGGTCATTAGTTGGACATTAATAAAATTATCTTATCTTTTCTAGATATGGTTTGGAGAGTTGGGGGGATTTGTACTAGTCATGAGACACAACTATGGTATGTACATGTACTTCATTTTGAGCATATTGATGAAATTTCCAGGTGTCCAAAACTTGTGCAATTTCCATATTTGATTTTCAGCTATATATGTTCTTTATGCATTGTTATTTACAACCATATGTATCTTGTTGATTTGACATAAGTAAAAGGACAATTTTTAAGTGATTTAACATCTAAGAGAAGAATACAGGGCGCTGATTTTACTGCTGTCATAATGTTATTGTACTGCTGTTATTACTGTTGTAAAAGAGTATTTTCAGATTTGGTTATTGGTTAATAAGTTGCCCTAAAAGGGATGAAACTTATCCTTTTGGTTTGGTATCTTTTCTCCTTGAATTGCTGGGAAGTTTGGGCTGTTTGGAAGTGAAACATTGTATTCTTTTCGCTGCTGTTTTGTACCTTGTTTTACATTATCCCTAAGGTTGAAAATTCGCAGGGCTAAGATCCGAGAAACCTTCTAGGTTGAAGGTGAAATTTCTATTTTGCATTGAGTTTTGAATTCCTAGAAATTTCACATGGTATCAGAGCTTGTTATGGTTGAGATCATTCTTGAGTAAGAGGGAGTTTGTATTTCAGCTAGAGTTTCTCTCGGATAGGTACTTGACCTAGTTGAGTTCATTGGGCGAGAATTCCTAGGTTGCTTGGGAGAAATATTGATCTGTAAATTGTCGTGGATGTTCCACTAGAACAATTCGTCAAAATAGATTTGATAAATAAAACTGAAATCTACATATGAAGGTTAAATTCCTTTAGATTCCAAAATATTTAGTTATTGATTTTATGCTTATGCATGAAATAGATAAAATGTGAAAAATAGAGAACAATAGAGTACAATCACACACCATCGACAAGGTAACACAAAGATTTGCTCTAGGAAACCCTTATGGGAGAAAACCCAGCTAGAAGGTGAGGCTGCTCTGCATTCTTTTCTCCGGTATGGAAATAATGCAAGTGCAAAGGAAAAGACACTCTTTATGGAGTTGCTTGAGACCCGTGGCCTGTTAGGCCACTACAGAACATTAACCCCCTTTGTTATGCTCTCTAATTTCCCACTCCCAGTTGTTCTTCTCTGCTATGGAACAACAATAACATAGAATGGAATCTCTTCTCCTCCTAATGGCCCGATATTTAACATAGCCCGATAGCCATCTAGGGTTAGGTTTTTGACTTCCTCAACCCTCAATTGTGGTAGGATTTTGAACCTTCTAGAATCTTCTTGAAATTCCTCACGTGGCTAGCCCCATATGCATGAGTAATATGAGTTGATGTGGCATTCTCTCGTACCATGGTGGTCAACACAATAGGTCAACTTGCGGGAGGCATAACTTTTGCATACGAACTCCGACTGACACACAGTCTTCACCGTTGGAAATGTCTCGGAGTGTAGAAGTGCAAAAGTTGGAAACCAAAACCCCCAAAAATGTCGTTTAATGCCTCAAAATGGCTCTGGAAGGTTCCAGACCCCAATTTTCCAAACTGGGACTTGCCATTGAAATGACCCTACAAGCTGATCCCCCCATTTTTTTCCACTCTGAAAGCATCGAGATAGATGGAAAATAATATAATGATCCAATCTGGATCATACCTCCCAATTTAGGGAGGCTTTTGGTCCCCAAAAGCTTTACTGAATGAGGTGAGGAAATTTTTCCTCCACCTTCTCCTTGGAGTACCACTTTGCTTTTCCTGGAAGTTGTCCTTTCAACCCAATTTGCCAAAGGTCATGCTGCCCGTCTTGTAGTTCTGAACCACTTCTACAAACCTATGTTCTCTGCTAATTCTGCCTGAGCGTTTGGTGCTAAGTCCTCTATGGAAGGTAGGACATGCTCCCCCTCCTGATCCAACATGGAAGGCTCATAGAATTTGAGATTCTCCACATTCACTACTGAGTAAATGCGCATGTATGGGGGTAGACTGAGTCTGTAGACATTATCTCCTACCTTTTTCAATACCTCAAAAGGACAATACCGCAGAGCCTTGATCTTCTTACCAGGACCCTGTAGCCCTTCCTTATTTAGCTATAACCATACTCCGTCTCCCACTCTAAATGTTCTCTCTATTCTGTGCAGGTCATGTCTAGCCTTGTATTTTTCCTATGACTTCTTCAGTGTCTCTGGTACTTGCAAATGGATCTGCCTGATCTTCTCAACAATTTTTTTCTGCTTTTAATGCACATCCTGTGAGGTCCTCCCTTACTCCTCCTTGTTGTCCATATACAACATCTAAGGGTGAAGGTGGAAAATACCCAAAGCAAGTTTCAAAAGGTGACTTACCAGTAGAAGTGTGGACTGCTCTGTTAAAAGAGTGTTGTATATAGATCATATTTTCATCCTAGGTCTTCGAATGCTTCTGATTCTAACCCTTCAAAAGTTGCACCAAAGTTTTGTTGACTACTTCTGTCTGCCTATCTATCTGTGGATGAAATGTTGTAGATCTCTTCAACTTATTGTCCATCTTCTCCCACAATGTAGTCTAAAAGGCACTGAGAAATCTGATATACCTGTCTGAGATGATGCTCCTTGGTATCCCAAAGTGCACCCATACTTGTTCAAAGAACAAGTTTGTTGCTTCTTGTCCCTTGATGGTCTTTTTATAATGCACGAGAATGAACATTTTGCTAAACCTGTCAACTACCACAAATAGATAGTCATGTCCCTTCCTGGTTGTTGGTAAACATCTCACAAAATCCATGGAAATACTTTCCCAAGGTTGGTAAACATATGATATACCTGTCTGAGATGATGCTCCTTGGTATCCCAAAGTGCACCCATACTTGTTCAAAGAACAAGTTTGCTGCTTCTTGTCCCTTGATGGTCTTTTTACAACGCACGAGAATGAACATTTTGCTAAACCTGTCAACTACCACAAATAGATAGTCATGTCCCTTCCTGGTTGTTGGTAAACATCTCACAAAATCCATGGAAATACTTTCCCAAGGTCGAGTGGGTACAGGGAAGGGATGGTATAGACCTTGATTCCTGTTACTGGGCTTGCTGGTACAACAAAGTATACATCCTCTAATATACCGTGCTACATCTTCTTGCATTTTGGGCCAATACATATACCTTTGTAAGTTGGCAATTGTCTTCCCAACACGGAAATGTCCTGCAACCTTGGAAGTGCGAACCTCTATGATAAGCTGCAACTGTTCACCTTTAGGGACACAGAGCTTATAGAGTAAACCATTCTGGAAATGATAGTCAACCTTTTCGTCACCTTCTTCTATATGAATTTGACCTTGTAGCTACTGAAACACCTCCTTGAAGTCCTCATCTTCTGTGTATGCCTCTATGTATGCATTATGGGTAAAAGGCTCCATGTGCATCAGAGTTCCTAAAGCTGTAATCTTGGATGTGGGTGGCCTTGAAAAGTATGTCTGCCAACTTGTTTGTGTTGCCCTTCTTATATTTGATGACTAGATGAAATTGTTGTAAAAACCCCATCCACTTGTAATGCCTGGCTTGTTCTAGCTTACTCTAGGCCTGTAAATACTGGAGTGGCTGGTGATTTATGTGGGTGATGGTCTCCTTGCCCATCAGATAGTGCTTCCACTTCTTGACAACGTGACCCAGGGCATAAAGTTCCTTGTCATAGGTAGGGTAGTTGAGAACTACCCCTTGAAAAATTTCAGAATGATCGCATACCGACCTTCCTCCTTGCATCAAAACTGCTCCCATGGCATACCCACTTGCATCTGTCTCCACTTCGAAGGGCTTTTGCAAGTTTGTTAGTGCGAGCATTGATGTTTTATTGATCTTTCTTTTCAGCTCATTGAAGGTCTTCTGCTGATTCTTCTCCCATTGGAAACTCTTACCACTGGTTGTTATGGCGTGGAGTGGTGCAGTTACTGCTGAAAGTGAAGCTATGATCTTCCGCAAGTATTGTGTTGCCCCAACAAAGCTCCTAACTTCTGTGCAATTTGTAAGAACTGGCCATTTCATGATTGCCTCCATCTTGGTGAGTTCTATCTTGAGCTCGCCTCCACCGATCACGTACCCCAAATACATCAAAGACTGTTGAGCAAACTGTTAGAATTAGGGTAAAGATGCAGAACAATAGTATCTTTTTATTTTCAGTGAATAAAACAACTAGATCTAAAGATCAACAAACTTAGAACACTTTAACTAGTATTCAGATCTAGGAGATCTAAAGAGAAACAACAATAAACTCARTAAGGATTAGATCTRAAGATCAGAAACAAAAAACTCAGATCTAYTGTTCAATAAACAAGWRCTYTACTAATTGGACAGTGAACAGATCAGAATAGGATAAACARWAAARYGGATCTATAAAGTTRTACACAAGACATTACACARATYTGCAGATCTAAAACTAATCTRATMATAAACAGTAARCCAATTATAGAGGTAAATGTAAATTCAATGTGTAGCTTYARATCTAATAGTTGAAACWCAAATCTAAATAGATCAAACAGTAYTGAAGTCAAWATAAGATCCARATCTGGAGATGATRARTAAGCARCTTACCTGGTACARCAACCTTACCTYTRAAGAAAGCACAGTAACCAYAAGAGATGTAGAACCATTTGTAGTATGCTCAGACAAAGGTTCAGTTCATAGATCCACCTTATAGGTTGGATCTCTTACCAATAGGTGAAGGATCTTTCTTGCCACCAAGGAAACAAAACCAGCAAGGTCTTCACAAGGTTGAAACCCTCATACAAGTTTTCTTTAAAAAAACACTCAAAGCTCTCACACAAAGAAACTGAGGACAAAAACCTTTACAGGAGGAGTGACTTAGTGGAAGTCATAGCTCAAAAGAGAGATCTGAGCAGAAATAACTTTACAGTAGAGAGGAGGAGAGGCCGAGCCACAACAGTACCCCACACAACAGTGTAAAAGGTTTCACTCTACACATACACCACAGCAATAAGGGGCCGCACCCTATAAGCTTTACACAACAAAGCAGAAGAGGGGCTGCACCCTAGAATTCATCCTCAGCAGAAAAGAAAGAGCCGCACCCTAGAACCCAGCCACAACAGAGAATGAAGAGGCTGCACACCACAGTTGGAAATAGAAGGGCAACACCCCACCGCCAACACTCAAGATAAGCCATAGCCACACCACAACAGTCTGCAACAGAAGATTAGAAGAGGCTGCAGCAAGAAGACTTCATTCACAGAAGAAAGGGGCCGCAACTTCAACAACAGAGAGGAGCCGCAACTAGGAGAGGTCCGAACACACTTAGAAAACAAGTGATGCAAGAGGTGATTGATATGAGAGGGGAGGTTCTATTTTATAGTTTGGGTTAGGGCAAAGTTTAAATTAAAATATTATTAAAATATCATGTTTAAATTAGATAATTTAAACATAATCTAATTTAAATCTAATTTACCCTTAAAAACATAAAAACCCCAAACCAACACAAGTAAAGGTAAGGGAGGGTTAGCAAGGTGGCAATACTCATTCCTTCATTCAACATGGTGAACTTATTACTTTATCATCATTGCATATGGGACTTATCCCTCATGTGGTTATGTCCTTCTTCAAGGAAGGTCATGTACCATCAAAATACTTGATAGAGGATCAAGTAGCCCCAAAACTTTTTCTGGGGTCTTATTCACCAAGGTCAAAGACCAAGGATCAACCCATGCCGTATGCATGGGTACCCTGGACATTTCCAGGGGCCCTAGGCTTATCTAGGGTCTTTAACTGCTTGGTCCTAGACCAAGAACCCCAGTCATATACTGGGGGCCCTCTCAGGGGTCTTTACTGCTTGGTTCTACACCAAGAACCCCAGTCGTATACTGGGGGCCCTAACAAGGGTCTTTTGCCATGGCACTGACTGTTTGGTCCCATACCAAGTACCCCAGGAGTGCACTGGGGGCCCTAGATCTCGTCTAGGGTCTTAGCCATCCTCCAGGAGAATGGCTCTTGCAGCTGCTTATAAATTTAACACAAACTCACATTTCTTGAGATTGCCTAGCAGTTGGTTCTTCTTCAGGGTCTCTAAGACCTGCATAAGATGTGAGACGTGCTCCTCCCAAGTAGCACTATAAACCAATATATCATCCAAATAAACAATAACAAATGAATCTAGATAAGGGCGTAAGACATCATTCATTAGTCTCATAAATGTAGCTGGTGTGTTGCATAAACCAAATGGCATAATCGACCACTCATACAAACCTTGCCTTGTCTTGAAGGCAGTCTTCCAGGTATCTTCTTCTTTGACTCGTACCTGGTGATATCCTGATTTCAAATCCAGCTTAGTGAAGTACTTAGCATGCCGCAACTGGTCCAACAGATCATCGATCCTTGGCAGAGGGTATCGATTCTTCAATGTAATCTTGTTCAATGCCTTGTAATTGATACACATTCTCCAAGTCCCATCATTCTTGGGAAGAATTATAATATTATAATGGGTGACCCACAAGATGAGGTACTTGGTCAAATCGCACCCTTCTCCAACAACTGTTGCAACTGCTTCTTCACTTCATTTGCTTCTAGAACAGACTGTCTATACAATCCAATATTCGACAATGGGGAGTTTGGCAATAACTGTATTTCGTGCTCCACATCCCTCTTGGGTGGTAGCCTTTTAGGCTCCTTGAACACTCCTCTATATTCCTGTAGCAACTCCTCCAACTGATGTTTCTGCTCTTTAGTGCACCCCTCTAGGGTTGCCTTCACTCTCATTGACTCATTATCAGACTGATTTTCTCTTAAGAAAAGCAAAACATATTTCTTACTAGAACTAATCATATTCTTGGCTTGGTTGGCACTTACCAGTGAGATATTTGACTTGCCTTTATGCACATTGATGATGTAGGACTTCTCATCCTTGATCAGTCAGTATTGGTTGGATCTCCGCATGAAGATTGCATCCCTCACATACATGCAAGGGCTTCCAAACACTATTCCACATACATCAAGAGGTACTATGTCCAATTCCACTTCATCAAGAAAATCAACACTTATAGCAAATTTAATATTACACTATTTCGTCACCTTTATCTCTGCATCCTTGTTTACCCAGCCCAATGGATAGGGGCTAGGATGATCGTGAACCTCTAATCCAAGCTTGTTGACCAGATCCGCTACTATGAGATTAGCCTGTGAACCAACATCAAACAAAACATCTATCTTGGTCTTCTTGACCTGAATCTTAATGTGGAAGAGCTTGGTCATCTCCTTCTCTTCTTAGTGATGAAGGCTACTCAAATTCACCTCTTTCTGCACAGAGGTGTCGAAAACCTTTCATCCACATCCGAGTTACTTTCAACCCGATTGATTGAATCTGTGGCAAAAAGTTTTTTTTTCTTCCCGTCCTTGCGGTTCTTTGGGTTCATCTCTGCATGTAGTTTCCAACATTTTTCCTCGGTGTGGCCATCAATGTTGCAATGATTGCAATGGTTGCTGGGATCTTTGCACTGATGTGTAGTGACTGCTATCTTCTTATCTTTTCCCCCTTTCCACTTCTTCTTCCCCTCCTTGGAATCTTCCTGGTGCTCTTTCTACTTTGAACCACTTGGTTTTCTCCTTCTTTTGGCCTATGTTTTCCAGGTACTATGCCAGTACACACGCCTCATCCATTACCCTTGGCTTGAAGAGCATCACCTGCTTTCGTAGATGATTGTGTAAACCCCCAAGATACTTGAGGAGTACATCTGGGTTCTTGGGAGAGATACCCAACATGATGGCCATCTTTCTGAACTCAATGGTGTACTCCTGTACACTCTGCCCCTGCCTCTGCCTGAAGTAGTGCCACCGGATCCATTGGTCCTCTACATACTCGATAGGGTAGAATTGGGACTTGGTGAGGGTTTTGAAGTCCTCCCACCTAGTTACTGTTGCATCACCCTCTAGCCTAAGTGTTTTCGTATGGCTTTCCCACCAGATTAAAGCATGGCCCTCTAACTTCAATCTAGCAAATGCAATCTTCTGCTCTTTATCTATATGGTGAACACTAAAATAAACTTCTAGTTGTTGCAACCAATGATTCAGTTTTAATGCATCGATCTCACCTTGGTATGGCTTTATGTGTTGAATTATTGTAACTGCAAAGAATATTCTACCTGAGAGAGAGTTAAATAATATTATTATATTTAATGAGGCCCTACTGTGCTATAGTAAAAGTTGGCCCTATTGTGCCTTGTCAGTTAAAATGTAAATTAAGAGGGTAAAGTGACAGGTCGGCCTAGACCTAATTATAGGCTGGCCAAACCACTATTTATAAGAGAGGCCAGTGCCTCATTTGGAGATACACACACACCTAGCTCTGCAGTGCGCAAGTCTTGGAAGAGAACCTCTGCAACTGGGGGTGACGTCATGGAGGTTTTTTGGTCTATGTCTTGGCATCTCTTGGTTAAGTAGTGCACTACACTTTCCTAGTGAAGGAGTAGAAGAGGATCTTCTGCTTTGTTTTTGGCCTATCTATTTTGAGGAAGTTTTGCTGGGTTTTCTTCCCCATGAGGGTTTCCCAGGATAATCTGTGTGTCTCTATTGTTTCTATGATTCCCTCTCTTTTAGTGATCTTATTTATGCAGCTAATGTGCTAAATGATTATAATAATAAAGAAGAATCGTAACTGCTAGCTGTATAAGTAAAACACTGACATGGTATCAGAGTAGACCTGAAAGAGACCAATTCACAGTTTATAAAGAAGTATCTAGCCTCAACGCACCCTCTCCCAGATTCAATTTTCAATGTTGCAACTGCTGCAAAATTAGGGTTTCTGCATAAATCCTAAGCATGACGTTTTTACCTTTGTTGGAGAACATTGTTGAAACCAAGACCATCTAAGAGCTCTCCCTAGGAGGGTGCATCTAGTCCTTGGATCAGAATTTTGAAATTCGAAGTTTGAGGAGTTAGGGTTTCCTCATCAACCCTAGGTTGCAGTTGCAGTGCCAGTTCCTTCATGCCAGTTGCAACACCAGTTGCAGTGCCAACACCAGCTGCAATACCAGTTGCAGTGAAAGTTTTTGTGACGTGTTGGGATTGATTTTTATTGTCCTAGTGCGCCTTACCCTAGCAAATCTCCAACTAACTTTAAGTTACAAGTTGAAGCACCTTTGAAGTTTTAAAGGTTTGTTATTTCTTATCGCTCCTGTCGGATGGTGCCACTACCTGCCAATACTGTCAGAGGTATGTACTTACATATGTTCAAACTGTATCATTATTCTAAAGGATATTTGCGGGAGAAAGGATCTTTTGTCTAAACAACAATCGTAGATCCAACACATTCAGAGGAACAATGCACCCTAGGTTTGATTAATTTGATATGCCTCTATTTGTTATGGCATTATTGTGATCTTATGAACATCTAGGTTGTATGTTGATATGTTGAACTTATGACCATCATACTAACCATTTGTCAAAATTAAAGTCAAAGTATTAGATTGATTAAAGTTGAGATTATAGAGTTTATTCTCTAACCTAGTTTTCTATCAAGAAAGCATATTATCTTAGTATAGAGGACAGGTTGAAGAAAATACTTGTCATCTTGAGTGAAGGAGACTCTGAAGAATGTAAAATTTCAGACCCCAACCCAGTTTCAGTCTCGCTGATTTTTCAGCCAATGTTTAATGCCCAAACCCAGATTTATAACAGCCAATTAAACTCAACAGAAAATAAATTTCAGAACTGAAACATGAGGATTCTGAACATCGTTTTTAACGCAGAAATAAAAATATCGGCAACACATAAACTCAGAAAAAATAACACAGTGATTTTTGTTCTAACAGTGACCCTGGAAAAACCCACAAGGGGAAAACCAATGAGAGAGGGAGTCTTTATTATTTGGGAGCTTCAGAGAAATTCTGTTACAACATATTCATCTTCAGAAATTTTAATGACAAACTTATGTCGATAACCGTGCCAAGTCTTCACACAGGGAATGAGAAAACTCCTCCAAACTCTTTGCAGAATTTTCTGCAACAAAGTACAGGTCTGCTCCTCGATTTCTGTGCCTCCAAATGACTGTATGGATGCCTCGAAATTTGTGCCAACAACAACAACAAATTTCTGGGTGTATTAATGGTTGTACGATCTCCTAGAAAACCATGCCAAACTTTCCAGAAAACACACACAACAACCCACCTCGATTTCTGTGCAATAAAGAGGGTGTACGGACTATAAAAATCTGTACTGTACGGACTATAAAAATCCGTACTGTACGGACTGTGTACAGTTGCTGTATCTTCATCGAAATCTGTGCCAAAACTGAACCGTACGGACCGTGTAAATCCGTACTGTACGACCAGTAATAAATACTGCCCCCTTTCTCGATTTTTGTGCCCACAAAAAGGCTGTACGGACTCCGAAATCTGTACTGTATGGTCTCCTGTATATGCTGTCCTTCCTGCCTCGATTTCTGTCCTAGTTTGCAGCCTTGGAATGCGTGCCATAGCTCTGCAAAAATGGCCCCTTCCTCAAGCTCGAAAATCTGCTCTTGCTCTCTCTCAAAATGTTTCAACAACCCACAATGGGTGTGCCCTCCTTACCCTAATCGACCTCATGAGGGAAGGTGAAGAGTCTCTTCATCCAACGGTAGAGATTAGATGAGATCAACGGTGGAAATAAAATCACTTTATCTACCCACTTTCCTTAAGTCTCAAAAAGTCACCTTTTAATTTGCATCTCACAAATTAAATGACTAGGGTCCACATTAGGCACTTTCTCACCCCTTAGGCGCCTAGGTGATGAGAAACACTTGCCTAGATACTTTTTAATTTAATTTTTAACACTCCCTCTTACCGAGGAAAGTGTTACTCACCACTCCAAGCTTGTCCCTGAAAAATACAAACTTGCCTTTGCCCAATGCTTTGGTGAGTATGTTTGCAACTTGCTCCTCTGTAGATATGTACTGTAGCTCCACAACTCCTCTCTGAACATAATCACGGATGAAGTGATAATGAATCTCGATATGCTTAGACCTGTCACGAAAAACTGGATTCTTCGAGAGTTTAATGCAACTCTGATTATCACAGTAAATCACGGTAGGCCTCAACTGCACACTAACAATCCCACCAACAACTTGCGAAGACAAAGGGCCTCACAACTGGCCTGACTGGTTGCCATATACTCAGCCTTTGCAGAACTCAAAGCCACCGACTTTTTATTCCAACTGAACCAGGACACAACTGCTGAGCCCAATCCGAAACAACACCTTGAAGTACTCTTCCTGTCATTGACACATCCCGCCCAATCCGAATTTGTATAGCTAACCAGATGAACTCCATCTCCTCTCTGATAGTCCAGACCATAATCTACCGTAGCACAAAGATACCTGAGCACATGTTTTGCTACCACCCAGTGCACTCTCCTAGGCTCCATCATGAACTGACTGAGAGTGTCGATAGCAAAACAAATATTTGGCCTGGTATTGACCAAATACATCAATGACCCGATCAACTGACGATAGAAAGTGGAATCCACCAACTGTGACTCAGAAGCATGAAGCTTCTTCCAGTTGGTAATCATAGGAGTGGTCATGGGCCTACTGTCCTCCATCTAAAATCTCCTCAAAATGTCACAGACATACTTCCCTCTTCCCAGAAAGATGTGTCTAGGCTCCTGCCAAACCTCCAATCCCAAAAAATAGTGCATCAGTCCGATATCAGTCATCTCGAACTCTGAAGCAAGGCTCTCCTTGTAGCTGCTGATAAGTCTCTCTGCCCCTGTAATGAATAGATCATCCACATATAGCAAGAGAATGAGAGGATCCTCTCCAACCACAATGTAGTATAGGTTGGGATCCGCCTCACTCTTCTCAAAGCCCAACTGCTGCAAATAGGCATCAATCCTTGAATACCAAGCTCTGGAAGCTTGTTTCAGCCCATACAATGCCTTATTCAGTCTACACACATGAGACTCTCTCCCATGCACCTCAAAGCCCAATAGCTGCTCAATATACACCTCCTCCTGTATAAGACCATTCAGAAATGCGGTCTTCACATCCATCTGGTGGATCTTCCAACCCATCTCTGCTGCAATGGAAATCACTGACTTGATCGATGTATATCTAGCAACCGGCGCAAAGGTCTCATCATAGTCGACTCCCTCAACCTGTGAAAACCCCCGAGCCACAAAGCGAGCTTTGTACTTCTCAATGCTTCCATCTGCAACATGCTTGAGTTTATAGAGCCACCTGGAAGTCACCACTGACTTCCCCTCAGGTCTAGGAACAACTTCCCAAACTTCGTTCTTCATGATGGAATTGTACTCTTCCATCATGGCATCTCTCCAAACCTGTCTACTGGTAGCCTCCTCAAAGGTGGAAGGCTCAGACTCTCGAATATTGCTCACCATCACGATGTAGCTGCAAAACCTCTTGGGAGGTTTACTCTCCCTCACTGCTTGTCTGGGATTCCCCACCGAACCCTGTGCCTCCCTCAAAGTATCCTAAAGCCACTTGGGCTTCCTCCGCTCTGAAGTAGTGTCCCATGGAGGGGACTCTCCTTGCTCAACCCCATCTTCTGAAGACTGTGATCCTGAAGTAGACTTTGGAGTACCCGATCCTGAAACCTGTGGACCAGTAGCCTGCGAACTTGAACCCTGTGGCCCTGTCACCTGTGAACTTGTTGTCACCGAAACTGGTGGCCCTGAACTATGTGTCACTGTAGTCTGCTGCGGAATCACCTGAATCTGAGGTGAAGACTGCTCACCCCTCTCTGCCCCTCTAGACTTCCTAAAGGCTCCGTCCTCCTCAAATCGCACATCCCTCCTCAAGGAAGGAAGGTATATACGGAAAGCCTTTGAAGTTTCGCTGTACCCAACAAAGATCCCTCTCTCTACCGTGGGCTCCAGCTTTGTCCTCTTCTCAGAAGGGACATGTGAATATGTGATGCACCCAAAAATCGTAAAGTGCCCCACCTCAGGCTTCTTCCCAGAAAAAGCCTTCTCAGGAGTCATGCTCCCCACTGCCTTGTGTGGACTCCTGTTCTGCAGATAAACTGCAGTGTAGCATGCCTCAGCCCAAAGAAATAGTGGCAGCCCCTGATCATGTAGCATGGCTCTCGCAGCCCCAACAATGGCCTTGTTCTTCCTCTCAACAACCCCAATATGCTGTGGGTTGTAAGGAACAATCAACTCTCTCCTGCACAGAAGTCCATGAACTCCTTGGAGGTATACTCACTCTCATTGTCTGTCCTCAGAACTCTGATATTCTTCCCTGTTTGGTTCTCCACAAGAGCTTTGAACTCTTGGAACCGACTGAAGACCTGTCCTTTGGTCTTCATGAAGAAAATCCAAGACTTCCGCGAGAAGTCATCAATGAATATAACATAGTATAGAAGCCCAGTCAACGATGCCGAAGACATCAGGCCATACACATCTGAATGAATAAGATCAAGGATCCCTGCTGCTCTACTGTCACTGCTAGGAAAAACAGTCTTGGTGTACTTTCCCAAAGCACACCCCTTGCACAACTCCTGGTGCTCCGTACTGAAATTTGGAACTCCAGTCACCATCTCCCTCAATACCCTCAAAGCCCCATGGTGCAAATGTGCCATCCTCTTGTGCCATAGCTCACATAGGTCACTGCTGCTGGTAGTGTGAATCAATGCTCTTGCTGGCTGGAACATAAGCTTGTACAACTTCTCATGTCTAGTCCCAATCACTTTGGCCGAAGTGATACTAGACCCCTTGGGGAAAAGGAGCACTGCCCATCATGAAACAATACCTCATAGCCCCTCTCCTCAATAGCAGAAGCTGATACTAAGTTCTTCTTCAAGCCCGAAACATATAGGACCTCTCTCAACAACATGGGAGGCAAAGATTCCCTCTGAAATGATACAGTCCCGCAACCAACTGCCTTGACCACCCGGTCATCTCCAAGCACCACCTCAACATCACCAATCTTTGTAAGATGTGTCAAGTGCTCACGAACACTTGTCATATGGCGAGAGGCACCACTGTCAATATACCACATATCTGAATGAGTGGTCCTCGTGGATAGACACACAACCAAGGAAAATTCCTTGTCAAACTTGGCGGAGAACTCTTCCACCGCTGTTGTTTGTTTCTTCTTCTTGTTAGGACACTGACCTGCATAGTGCCCAAACTTGTGGCATGCAAAGCACTTGACTTCGCTCATGTCTTTCTTCCCTTCACCCTTGGGTTTGTTTCCTCCCTTAGGACCCTTTCTGAATTTCTTCTTGCTGTTGGCAGCAAGAGCCACATTCTCCTCATCATGACCTGTAGATAAATTGCCATGTACATAACCTCTCTGGGTTTTCTCCTGAACAAAGTCATCCCAAAGACGTTCCCAATTGGGAAGCTTCTCCCTAGTAACAATGCCCTCAACAAAAACAACCCATTGTTTGGAAACTCCATTCAATGCTATCCTCACAAGCTCACTGTCAACTATGTCCTCCCCCACAACTCCAAGCTCATTTCTCACCTGTGTCAACCTAGTAAGATATGTGACCACATTTTCAGCCTTGGTCATTTTTATGCTCTTCAGTTTTTCCCTCAAAACCATCTTCCAGTTTTCATTTGTACTCTGGCACAATTTTGTCAAAGACTCCCACATCTCATAGACATTTGCCTTCCCCGTCAAGTGAGGAATCAAATGGTCCTTGATGGCATTAAGAATAATCCTCTTAGCCTTGATACTCTTCTTAGTGTAAGTTGCAAGAAGCATAGCATCAATAGGTACCACCACAGGATGTGTTGCGGTATTTTTCACAATGTCCTACAACTCATTTTCTTGCAACAACAAGATCATCCTCTCCTTCCAAGCACCAAAGTTTGCTGCCCCATCAAGTCTGTCCTCAACTCTCAAACCTGTAGCCATTGACCCCTTTCTGCTGAAAATTCAAAATTCAAAATTCTGTCCTGTGAAGTGACTGCTGTCACAATTTTCTGACTTGCTGAAATATTTCTGCTTCTTTCAACTCAGCTCTGATACCATGTAAAATTTAAGACCCCAACCCAGTTTCAGTGTCACTGATTTTTCAGCCAATGTTTAATGCCCAAACCCATATTTATAACAGCCAATTAAACTCAGCAGAAAATAAATTTCAAAACTGAAACATGAGGATTCTGAATATCGTTTTTAACGCAGAAATAAAAATATCGGCAACACATAAACTCAGAAAAAATAACACAGTGATTTTTGGTCTAACAGTGACCCTGAAAAAACCCACAAGGGGAAAACCAGTGAGAGGGAGTCTTTAGTATTTGGGAGCTTCAGAGAAATTCTGTTACAGCATATTCATCTTAAGAAATTTTAATGACAAACTTATCTCGATAATCGTGCCAAGTCTTCACACAGGAAATGAACAAAACTCCTCAAAACTCTTTCCAGAATTTTTTGCAACAAAGTACAGGTCTGCTCCTTGATTTCTGTGCCTCCAAATGATTGTATAGATGCCTCAAAATTCGTGCCAACAACAACAACAAATTTCTGGGTGTATTAATGGCTGTACAGCCTCCTAGAAAACCGTGCCAAACTTTCCAGAAAACACACAAAACAACCCACTTCGATTTCTGTGCAATAAAGAGGGTGTACGAACTGTAAAAATCCGTACTGTACGGACTGTGTACAGTGGCTGTACCTTCCTCAAAATTTGTGCCAAAATGAACCGTACGGACTATGTAAATCCATACTGTACTAGTAATAAATGTTGCCCCCTTCCTCGATTTATGTGCCCACAAAAAGGCTGTACGGACCCCGAAATCCGTACTGTACGACCTTCGGTATATGTTGTCCTCCTTGTCTCGATTTCTGTGCTAGTTTGCAGCCTTGGAATGCGTGCCCTAGCTCTGCAAAACTGGCCTCTTCCTGAAGCTTGAAAATCTGCTCTTGCTCTCTCTCAAAATGTCTCAACAACCCACAATGAGTGCGCCCTCCTTACCCTAATCGACCTCATGAGGGAAGGTGAAGAGTGTCTTCATCCAACGGTAGAGATTAGATGAGATCTACGGTGGAAATAACATCACTTTATCCACCCACTTTCACTAAGTCTCAAAAAGTCGCCTTTTAATTTGCATCTCACAAATTAAATAACAAGGGTCCACATTAAGCACTTTCTCACCCCTTAGGCGCCTAGGTGATGAGAAACACTTGCCTAGATACTTTTTAATTTAATTTTTAACAAAGAAAAACAACACACTCATTCTTGAGGACAAGGCTCCAGGTTCTAGGTTTGATTGATTAAATTGATAAGATTCAAATTTACACATCAAGTTTGATAACTGCTAAACACTGTACTTGTGATAGCAATCTTTGAAAAGTTTTATTATTGAATACTTGGTAGCATGTGAGCACTATTGAGATAAATGCTTACTGTAACTTCTCCTCTAGGAGAAACTTCTTGTTTTGTCTCCAAGTTACCATGGAGGAATGATTGATCACAACACTAGAAGAGTGTTTCTCTCATTCCTTATTATTGTATTTCTTACTTTTTACCCTTGTTTCAGGCAGGGCACAAGTGACAACTCTATAGGAGCTAATGTGACGATCGTTCTCACTATTGTTTTTATTATTATAAAGAGTATTATTCTTGTCTACTATTTCTCCCTCGTTGTTCTTGTTCCGGGCAGGTCACACGTGATAACCTCGAGGGAGCTACAGTAATGGTTGCAGGAGGCAACATATTGATGAGACATGGAGTAGACTATCCAAGTTGTATACATGACCGTATACATCCATGTATCGAAGAAGAAGAAGAAGAAGCTACTTTTGCTAGATACAGAACATCTCATATGGAGACAGATCATGAGGAGCAAAAGGCTCCAAAGACGATCGAACAAATCCCTTTGGTGCAGTTCATCACTCTTGAGATCATCAGGAAGAGTTAGTAGAGCCAGAAGGGCCTACCCAGAATCATTGCAGTAACCAGGAAGAGACCAACATGGTCCCATGACACTTTGCAGGACGCAAAACCATATAGCATTGATGTGCCATATCAGAGAGAGCATATCGCTTCGAAGATTATATAGACTCAGAGGGAGTCAAGCTTCAGAGGAAGCATGAAGACTCAAAGTGAGTTTGATCTCAGAGAGGATCAGATGGGAAAAAGAGACGTCTTCCAAGATGGACAGACAGATGCCATGAGTTGAGAAGACTAGATCGTAGCTTTAGAAGACTTCTAGGAGATGTGAAATCTCCTGGGAAGAGTTAGTAGAGCCAGAAGGGCCTACCCAGAATCATTGTAGTAACTAGGAAGAGACCAACATGGTCCCATGACACTTTGCAGGACGCAAAACCATATAGCATTGATGTGCCATATCAGAGGGAGCAGATCGCTCCGAAGATTATATAGACTCAGAGGGAGTCAAGCTTCAGAGGAAGCATGAAGACTCAAAGTGAGTCTGATCTCAGAGAGGATCAGATGGGAAAAAGAGATGTCTTCCAAGATGGACAAACAGATGCCATGAGTTGAGAAGACTAGATTGTAGCTTTAGAAGACTTCTAGGAGATGTGAAATCTCCTGGGAAGAGTTAGTAGAGCCAGAAGGGCCTACCCAGAATCATTGCAGTAACCAGGAAGAGACCAACATGGTCCCATGACACTTTGCAGGACGCAAAACCATATAGCATTGATGTGCCATATCACAGGGAGCAGATCGCTTCGAAGATTATATAGACTCAGAGGGAGTCAAGCTTTAGAGGAAGAATGAAGACTCAAAGTGAGTCTAATCTCAGAGAGGATCAGATGGGAAAAAGAGACGTCTTCCAAGATGGATAGACAGATGCCATGAGTTGAGAAGACTAGATCGTAGCTTTAGAAGACTTCTAGGAGATGTGAAATCTCCTGGGAAGATTCCCTTGTTTCAGTGACAGAGGAGGAAGCCAGTCAGAAGGACTGGGATATGGATTTTGCCTTGAGACTAGAAGGGAAGTCAGTGGTAACTTCCAAGATTGATCTAACAGATCAAGCATGTTGCAGATAACAATATAGAGATGTACAAAGCCTGATTTGTGTCTAGAGGATTCTCCCAGCAAGAGGGAAAAGACTATGACGAGACACTTGCTCCAGTAATTGAAGAAATAGTTCCAGTGCTCGTGAAGATAGTTAGAACAACCATGATTCCGATACAGTATGAGATCCAGAGGGAGCAGTCCCTGTATTTGAGATTGAGTGACCTCCATGAACGAAGAAAGCTACCTTTAGTCTCAGCCACTCTCAGTTTCAGATGAAGTTGTTGCCATGATAGAATAAAAGAGCTACTATCAGAGTTCAACAACTACAGTGAGAATAGAGCAGTTATTCTCAACTTCAGAAATAGCAGCTGCAGGTGCAGAGTCCCGATTCCAAAAGGAACAATTGTAGAAAAAGTAGAGGACATACTCTTAGGAAGTGAGACAAATAGTGCTTTGCAGAAAGCACATAGAACCAACACATGATTATGCTGATTGAGTTGCAGCTGAGTAAGTGTACCGGGCTGGTACAATGTGATGTGAAAATTTGGTTTCAAAGTACAGGACAGGAAGACTCATGTCTGCAAGTTGAAGCAAACTCCAAGAGCTTGGTATGGCAGGATTGATAGTTTTTTGATGAGCTTGGGCTTTACCAAGAGTAAAGCTGATCCCAACCTTTACTTCAAGATTAAGAATGATGGACCAGTTATATTGCTGCTATATGTGGATGACTTATTCTTGACAGATGAATAAAATCTCTTCACAGATTGTAGGAAGAAGCTTGCCGTTGAATTTGAAATGAAGGACCTAGGCTCGATGCACTATTTCTTAGGTCTTGAAGTATGGCAGAGCCCAGAAGAGATTTTCCTTAATCAAGGAAAGTATGCTGTGGAAATTCTGAAGAGATTCAACATGATGGACTGTAAAGCCATGCCCACTCCTATGGAGACGAATCTGAAGTTATTGGCTGATACTTCGTCAGAAATAGTTGATGTTACTCTATACAGACATATGATTGGTTCGTTGATGTTTCTGACGAATACCAGACCATATATATGCTTTACTGTGAACACCTTGAGTCAGTGTCTGGTGGAGGTCAGACGCGTTCACCTTGTGGCTGCAAAGCATGTGATGAGATACCTTAAGGGTATGTTGGACAATGGCCTCTGTTATACTGGAGACTGTGACTTCAGATTGTATGGCTATACTGATTCAGATTGCGCTGGAATGCTTCAAACAAAAAAAGCACTTCAGGATGTTGTTTCAGTTTAAGGTCAGCCATGATTTCATGGCAAAGTAGGAAGCAATCAGTATTGCTCTCAGCACGACAAAAGCGGAGTACATTGCCGCATGTTCCGCCAGTTGTGAAGCCATATGGCTTCAAAAGTTGTTGACAGGTCTGTTCGATCTGGAGATGGAAGCTACCATGATTCTATGTGATAACCAGACTTGCATAAAGATGATAGAGAACCCAATGTTCCATGATAAGATGAAGCACATAGAGATCCGATATCACTACATTCGTGACATGGTGCAGAAGGGAGCTGTAAAGCTCCAATATGTTGGCACAGATGAGCAGGTTGCAGATGTGTTGACTAAGCCTCTGTCTCGTGTGAAGTTTGAGTACTTCCGAGACAAGCTTGGTGTAGTTCGAAAGGACCTCTCTCGAAAGGGGGAGTGATGCTGATGATACTATGGTATCCTGACCAATAGCGGGTAGCTCAGTTAGGATTTTATATCCTATGGGACTGATCATCCCTGGGCAGATCCTGAAAGTCCGGTAAGGACGGTCTGTCAAAGTACTTGTGCATGTATATGCCCGCTGTGGTCAGTAGTGGTAGCTCAGTTAGGATTCTATATCTTAGGGAATCTTCTAATTCCTAGGCAAATCTCGATGGTTCGGTAAGGACGGTCTACCAGAGTACTACAGATGTTGTTGTTGATGCACCTGCCTCATTCTGTTGCCACATATTGATGTTGATGTTCCAACATCGTGCTGTTGATGTTCCAACTTCATGCTGCTGCTGCTGATGATGATATTGTTGATGAGAAAAGCTTCCGATGATTATAGATATGACCAACAATGTTCCAGATGTTGATGACGATGTCTCTTCCTCTTGATGATGTATTGAGCCCAGTCAGTTGTTATTAATGTTGTCAGTAGAATATCCTTCTTATTAAGGGGGAGTGTTGAATTATTGTAACTGTGAAGAATATTCTACCTGAGAGAGTTAAATAATATTACTATATTTAATGAGGCCCTATTGTGCCTTAGTAAAAGTTGGCCCTATTGTGCCTTGTCAGTTAAACTGTAAATTAAGAAGGTAAAGTGACAGGTCGGCCCAGACTAATTATAGGCTGGCCATACCACTATTTATAAGAGAGGCCAGTGCCTCATTTGGAGATACACACACACTTAGCTCTGCAGTGCGCAAGTCTTGGAGGAGAACCTACTGCAACTGGGGGTGACGTCATGGAGGTTTTTGGTGTATGTCTTGGCATCTCTTGGTTAAGTAGTGCGCTACTCTTTCCTAGTGAAGGAGTAGAGGAGGATCTTCTGCTTTGATTCTGGTCTATCTATATTGAGGAAGTTTTGCTGGGTTTTCTTCCCCATGAGGGTTTCCCAGGATAATATGTGTGTCTCTATTATTTCTGTGATTGCCTCTCTTTCAGTGATCTTATTTATGCAGCTAATGTGCTAAATGATTATAATAATAAAGAAGAATCGTAACTGCTAGCTGTATAAGTAAAACATTAAAATTATGTCCACTTTTTCTTCCATCTTGAATAGGGACTGTGAAGGGTTCACGACACTTGAACTCGGCTACTCTTTCTCGGATTCTTTCTGCGACTCCTTTCTCGAGTCTTCCTAACCTCTCGATTTCCTCTTCGATCTGATCTCTAAGTTGGAGCCTCCATCATCTCCAAATGGTCTGAGCTTGCTTGCTAGAGTCGCCATGAGGAGGTTCATATTGCCACTGATGTCGACAACTTGCGCTTTCAACCTCTCAAATATCTCTCCTGCTGGATCTCAAGGGTTGTTATGAGCAGACTCGTCTGCCATGGCAAGGGTTTATGCGACTTCTCTTTAAGCCGATTCCGGGATTATGCAACTTCCCACAAGTACCCAAAAGAAAAACCCGCTTTGATACCAATATGATCTATAAACTGTTGTGGATATTCCACTGGACTAGTTCGTCACAACAAATCTGATAAATAAGATCAAAATCTACACTATGAAGGTTAAATTCCTTTAGATTCTAGATTATTTAGTTACTGATTTTCTGCTTATGCATGATATAGATAAAATGCCGAAAATAGAGAACAGTAAAGTACAATCACACACCATCCACAAGATAACACAAAGATTTGCTCTAGGAAATCCTTAGGGAGAAAACCTAGAAGGTGAGGTTGCTCTGCTCTCTTTTCTCTGGTATGGAAATAATGCAAGTACAAAGGAGAAGGCATTCCTTATGGACTTATCTAAGACCTGTTGCTTGTTACGCTGCTACATAACATTAACCCCCTATGTTATGCTCTCTAATTTCCCACTCCCAACTGTTCTGCTCTGCTATGGAACAAAATACAATAACATAGAATGGAATCCCTTCTCCTCCTAGTGGCCTGGTATTTGTTAATGTTTTATGCTGATATTATAGTTCTTTGCATTTCATAAGATAAGAGCATAATATAAACAAGATCACTGAGAAATACACATCCACAATAGACACAGCATTTATCCTGGGAAACCCTCTAGGGGAAGAAAACCCA
>ML781374.1:965077-984973 GCA_009831015.1 Picea engelmannii | reverse complement strand
CAGTAAACAAAATACAATAAGAACCTGGTACAATAGCAACTCCAGAATGAAGAAGATATCCAAGCTCAAACTGCCAGATGCACAAATGAATGGTGCGCCCCCTCTGAAACTGCCAGATCTGCTCCAGAATCCAACTGAGATGCTAGATAGTAAATCCCTTCCACAGGAATGACTGTCCTGCTGCTGTGATCACTCTGCAACTGACATCAAGGAAATCTGATGGCTAGAAACTTCTCCAGGAAGCAAACAGCCTGATAATGCCATGCACCCTCCTCAAAGATGAAGTCTCTCCAGTAAATAATAGGTGGTAGCTGCTCCAAGCTGCACTCATGCAAAGCTAGCGGCCTCCTCCTATGCTCCTCATGCAACAAGTCTCATGCTCAAACTCCAAAAACTCCTCCTCCCAAGAGCAAAAGTCTCCTTTTGAACAATGCGCCCCTCCTTTGGCCTTTTGCCCCTCTTTAGGCAAGAATAGGGAAACCTAAGATCCAAGGGATGAGATCATCTCTAATCAAAGGTTGAGATCACTCCTCATAAATGTAATCTCAAAACCCACTTTTGGGTTACTTCCCTAAGTCACTTTATGTCCCCTCAAAATCACCAAAAAGGTAATTTAATGTTCACTTTTGCCAAAAGTGACATAATGCACTTTAACCAAAGTCAAAGTACAAATAGACATAAAGTACTAGGACAAAGTGCCAAATGACTTTCCCACATGTGCTAAGGAAGGAAAACACATGGGGAACACCTCCTCAGGTACTAATCTCAACAATAGCTGCTTCTCCCCATAGGAACATAGATAGACTTTGATCATTCAACATTGCCTTAACAAATTCTTCAATGGATATGTTCTTTCTTTCTTTCTGCTCCACCATTTTGTTAAGGATTATGTGGGACTATTAGCTCCCTCTTAATCTCAACTGCTTTACAAAAGGCAATGAGTTCTTTAGAGGTGTATTCTCCTCCATTATCTGATCTCAAGGTCTTGATCTTCTTTCCTGTCAAGTTCTCCACTTCAGCCTTGAATTCTTGGAACTTGTCAAATATTTGTGTACTCTGAAGGAGAGTTGATTGACCTGCTTGATAACTAGTGTGTATGGAGGCAAGGAGTTAAGTGAGCCCTTGTCCAAAGTAGGATTAGGATCTAGAGTATTGTTTGGTGCACAAAATCTCCCTTCTTGCTTAAGTGTGAAATCCCCTGAGTTGTTTGTGTAGAGAGTAGAAGACTATGAGAGCCACTTTGATTAGATGAAAGGAGAGATGTCCATTGAATGCAAAGAGGTCTAAAAGGATAGTGTGTGGATGAATTCTACATGAGTCCCCATAATTGAAGGCTTGCTGGGCAATGGAGTTGTGGTAGTCTGATGTGTCTTACCTATTTGGGAAACTTCAAAATGTAATAGTGAAGTACCTTCCTACAAGTTAATAGACATTGAAACATTGTAGTTTAGGTTGCCTCTACTCACGAGGTTCTTCATGTTTACTTTCATCTAAAGAGGATAGTTAGAGAAAATAGAAGTGTTGGAGCATGATGTGGAGCTTGGTCAATTGCAAGAGGCGTGGAGACTACTACAAGAGGAGAGGTAGAAAATGTCGAAGGGGTTAAAACTTATCAATTGGAACCTGACATTGTTTTCCTCATAATTGGTGGAACATGGCCCTCCTGTTGTGCATCATATTTGGTTGAAATTTGTTCTGGAGTTGCTTTTGTTTTGCAAGTTGTTGCCTTTGCTCAATGCATTGCTTGGCCAAGAACTCATGCTGCTGCCATTTCTATTCTTTCCATTGATGGGTTGGGAGTTGGATGAGGTCCAACCTCTTGCGAGGATTCACGTTGTGAAGCCAAAGGAATGATTTTGTTAATATGGAGTAGAAATCAAAGTTTATGCAACATGAACCACAAGTCTGGAACACGAACCACAAATTTGGGGTAGAGATTTGCGATAAACCGTTGATTGCAAAAGCATGATAAAATAAAAAATAACAAAAAAAATTGAAAAAAAGACAAAAATCTCGAGAGAAAGAGGTACTGTTACCACCGAAATTGTACGTAATGATGAAATCCCTAATCCATAAGGTACAATCTGAGGGCAACCTCTAGGAAGATCACCATTGTCACCTCAACAACCTATCCTTTGCAGCTTTAGGTCACCTTTCTTTCGACTCAAGGTGGGTATTCCCTACTAGGATTACTAAGCCCAAGCAATGAAGCACAAGGTGAAGTTGAGACTTGGGAGTAGCCTCGGTAAAACGGGGTTTGGAGTTTTTAGGGTTTTTTAGAATAAGTCATGGAAGGACATTAAGATTAGTGCCAAGTTCAACTAGGGCAATGGAGTCAAGGTGAATCAAATGGTAAATGAGGTCAAGAAGAAAATCCTTCGGGATTTGGCTTATTTCTTTAAAGGATTAGGGTTTGAGACTAGCACCAAGAGGTAGAGTAATCCCTCACCCAATCAAGATCAACAATGGATTCAAGGTCTACAAGAAGGGTTTCCTCACGAGAATAGCCTTCACCATCCAAAACCAACTATGACTTGATGAAATTACTTAATACTTCATCCAAGGAACCATAAGGAAAAATGTAGCATGGTATCAAGAACTCACCCAATCAAGAAGGAAGAATGAGGACAGACCCTAAACTTCTTCCTCCACGTGATAAAGTTATTCCTCTATGGATCGATCTTGGAAGGCTTTGTAGAAGACGTGAAAATTCCACCATTAATCCTCATGCACCAAAATAAAACCAAGTTGGAAAAGCTTCAAGAATTGACAACATTCATTCACAAAGAAAGAACCCTTAACAACTATGACTTGATGAAATTACTTAATACTCCAACCAAGGAACCATAAGGAAAAACATAGCATGGTATCAAGAACTCACCCAATCAACAAGGAAGAATGAGGATAAACCCTAAACTTCTTCTTCCATGTGATAAAGTTATCCCTCTATGGATCGATCTTGGAAGGCTTTGTAGAAGACGTGAAAATTCCACCATTAATCCTCATGCACCAAAATAAAACCAAGTAGGAAAAGCTTCAAGAATTGACAACATTCATCCACAAAGAAAGAGCCCTGAACAACATAAATGCTCCAAGAAAGATATATTGATTAGGCTCAAAAGAGAGAGCACCAAATTGTCCAATCATGAGTGAAAATGAGGAAGTGCATCTCTTTATATAGATGATGCATAAACTTCCTTTACAATAAAATAATAATATTTCATGTAATTCCTTGGATCTAGTCTAAGAAAAGTAAATTTAACTAACTAATTTTAAACAACAATAAAACAAAAGTGGTCAAGGCACATGTACAATGCACAAGATGAAGTAAACCCCAAAGGTGAGGTCTTTTCCTCCAAAGAAGGGTGAATGATGTCCCAAGCTGCCATGCTGATCTCCAAAGGCCCCTAATATATGTAGATCCTCGAATCACCTCTCAAAAGTAGAAAATCGATCCTCCAAAATGGTGATACAAACCCTCCAAATGAGGTGGCTCCTCCAAAACAGCTCCATAAAAGTGTCCTATAATGTTTCATTACCTCCAAAATAGGTCTAAAATGAGTGGCCATGCCCATACCACATGTCAAGGCACCTCCATGAATCATGGGGATGACTCTCCACGTAAAACATTAGCCAAGAAACCCCCAAACAACTATATTTACATCCAAATACAAGGGGTCGGCCCTCAAGTTTAGCTCACTAGACTTCATGTAAGCCATGTCCACATCATCAAAGTGTTTTAGGTGACTGCCACATCATCCCTTCAAGAATTAATCCTTCAAAGTCACGTAAGTGACGCCTCCATGTCATCCAAAAGTACCCCCATGGCTGTCATAAGGCTTCCAAGTGTAGGTCGGCCCTCCAAACAAGTGAAAATCAGCTCATAAAGTGACCAATGAAAAGAGCATTCAAGGATCTTCCACGTGGCATGGGTATATGAGGTCCATGTGTGCATAAATAGCCCCAAAAATGCCTCAGAGGGTGTGATCAATGCCTCAGGATATGTGAGCTGCCTCGAAAAATGTGAAAACATGCAAAAATCAGAATGAAGCTGACTGCTCAAACGAAGTCATGACATGCCATCAAAACTGTCCTGCTTATCAAAAATGCATGTGAATACCCATGCTAAGAGAAAGGGTAACAGGTACAATGTGTTAGATCTTAGCTACTTGCAAAGGAGTAAAGAATGGACTGCTGACTGTTAATCACCTGAACAAATGGCAAAAATTCATCTGGGAACTTTGGATGAGGGTTTTAAACAACCCTATGAGACTAGAGATTAGGAACTTGAAGGAGAACCTTGGATAGAAGGTGACTAGGACTGCAAAATTTAAAGGTTGATTTGAAGGAAATCCAGGGTGGGGAGTAGAAGGGAGTAACCCTTAATGTAAAACCCAAATTTTTTAGAAGCCAAGGTACACATTGCTGCTGCTCTTTGCTGTAGGAGAGATCTGGGGTGAGGGATGAGTGAGGAAACGCCTTGAATGCAAAAGGCAAATCTTGACATGAAATAAAAGAGAATCTCTGGGTGGAGGTAAAAACTTCAAAATGAACCAGAGAGTGGACAATACTCGATCCTGGGTGGGCTATTGATCCAAAAGAAGAACCAACATCAAGATTTGAAGAGGCCTAATGGAAGGCTCTTATACCAATTGATGTGCACAAGTAACAATGGATATTCACATACAAAAGAAAGAATGCGACAAGGAGATTGCTGCAACTGTACACACATGTTGTAAATTGTGGTAGGTTGAGGTAGGTGGAATTAGGTGAAGAGTTAGGTAAGGTGTCATCTTTGACTAAGTCTCCCATGAACAGTTAGGGGAGGTATATACAACCATTAGTTGAGGTAGTTAAAGTGGTAGGTGAGATACATAAATAATAAATATAAGTATACAAAATACAAATATAATACATTATTGACTAAGTCTCATCATTGTGTTAGTGCACTGAACTGCTTTCTCCCTTTTTGGCATCTGGATAAGTATGCAGGACATTGTTTGCCAATATTTCTATTTGTTCAATTTGCAAGTGTTTGTTATATGAAGGTACAATAAACTAGTGGAAAATAAATAATTTCAGAAGGCATGGTCAATGCAAATCAGCTACAATGATTCATGTTAATAAAACTATTCACCATATGAGTAGGCAGTATTTAAGAGAGATTGCAAAAGCTATTTTTACTGCGGTTATGCATAATGCAGGCAAGAGAGGGAGTAGGTCAAACTAAATTCTTCAGAAGATTATCAATCAAACATTTTGGACCAATATACTAATATTTTCCATACAAATGAATTTCTTGCAGGATATTTGGGGCAATTGCATTTAAGGTAGATCCAATGTTCCTGTCAAGAATTTTAAGAAGGCCACTTTTTGCTGCAGTCAATTCTGAAGCTTCTGCAACAGCAACCTCTGCTACAACAATTCGTAGTCCACTTGAGGATTTTTTTGAGGCAGATCGAAGTTTGGATGATGAAAAGCCTAATGTCTATGGTAATATTTTGTTTCTGTGCTTTTTTAATTGAAAATTTGTCAAATGTGCTTATCAAGTTCTATAAGTGTCTTTTATTTTCCATTATTGCCTTCAATGAGTTTCATAATCTTAATATTCAATATGTAGCTTACTGAAGAAAGATATTGTGCAAATTAGGGATAAAGTTATGACAATAACATTAAACTACACAAATAATAATCAAGAGTAAAACCCAGGTACACAAGGATATGCATGGATACAATAGTACTCTTAACATTCACAATATTACACATAACCCAATTCATTACATAAGATGATCATGCTTTCTTCTTGATGCATGATCATTAATACTATGGTCAATGCACCTCATATATATAGTTTTTAGGTGTGGGAGATTGATCTATAAACTGCCGTGGATATTCCACTGGACAGTTCATCACAACAGATTAATAAAATACTGAAATCTTTACTATGAAGGTAAATTTCCTTTAGATCTTAGACTCTTTGATTACTGGTTTTCTGCTTAAAATGTATGAAATAGTTCAAATGCAAAAAATAGAGAACAGAAATAAATGCACACACACCATCCACAAATAAACACAAGATATGACCTAGGAAATTTAATATGGGAGAAATCTCAGCTAGAAGGTGAGGCCGCTCTGCTCTCTTTTCTTCAAATGCAAGTTCAAAGAAAGAGGCACTCTCTGTGGAGTTGCTTTTGACACTGGCCTGTATGGCTGCTACAAAATCTCTCCTCCTCTGTTATGCTCACAAAATACTAAAGAAAACTGAGGTCCTATGAGGCTGCCCAAACAGGTCTGTCCTTGACCTGAAATTGGGCTCTAAGTTTTGCTCCCAAACTGTCCTTTGCTGCTGTTTATGGCAGCAAACAATCCTGTCCTTCATAACCCAATGTTAGCACATGCAATATAACTCAACACAAGTAACACTCCTCTAGATCTTTACAACACTAAAATGTTGATCTACACATCTAAGCATGCATGAAATTGGACACAGGTATTTTTGGTCAACATGACCCTTGGATAAAACCCCCTTAGGGAAAACCAGTTTGGAATGAAAGTATATATAATGATGATCTTAAGTAGTGAATACAACAACTAAGCTAATACAATGGAGCCTGATAAGACAACAAGCTTCTCTCAAGCTTGTAGCACAGGTTCCAAAAATAATGCGCCTAGGAAAGTGCGCCCTTCCTCCTTGTTGCTCTATCCACTGAAGTGATGCGCCCTCCTTCCTCCTTGGCCCAATGAAGAATCTCTTGCACACAAACAACCTGTTGTGTGCCTCCTCCACCATGAACCAGACAAATTTGAGATAACACATGTCCTCCCACTGCCATATAAGGGTGCACCCTCCTCCACAAGTGCGCCCTCCTCCTTGCAATAACGAATAACAACAAATAATAAGGGCCTAAGCCTCCATGAGCCCTCCATGGAAGGAGGTGCCCAAGCTTCCCTCTCTCAATGCTTCCATTCCCATCCTCTTGCCCTTCTCCCAACTCTCTTGGTGAACATACAAGTGAATTGAGCCTCCCTTTGCCCCTTGTGCCCTCCTTGAGCAATCCATAAGGAAACCTAAATGTGGATGGATAGGATCATCCCAAGCCATCCCTAATCAATAGTTGAGATCTCTCCAAAATGTTGAGATTATGTACCTTGGGAAGTGTTCCCCATGTGTTTGTGAGCTCCTAAACACATGTGGGAAGTACTATGTACTTTGTGCCTTGTACTTTATGTTTAATTTCACTTTGACTTAGGAGATTTAAGTCAAAAGTGAAATTTGGTCATTTATGCTTAAAATGACTATTAATTCACTCCGTGGGGAATTAGGAGACATAAAGTGAACTTAGGGAATGTTATGAACATAAATATACATATAAATATATATTAATAACATAATAATTAATTAATAAATAATAACTATTAATAATGAAAGAGCATGTCTCAAATGACATGACTATTGGTTAAGGGCACCCCTGCGTGGGTATATAAACGAGCCCTCATTCTCAATTGTATATCATCTTATCTATTCATATTTTATACATTATTCCTACATGGATTACTTTGTTATATTCCAAGTATTTTGGATAATTCTTGTGTGAGCGAACTTTGTTCGTCTCATTTGGTATCAGAGCTTCATTTTTCTGATCCCGACTTTTGGCCAGTCTCTTTATCAGACCTTGTCTGAACCGGCTTTTGGCCAACCATACTTCATTCAGAGTTTCTTTGATTTTTTTTTTTTTTATTTATTTATTTATTTATTTATCCGGGTCTTTGACCACAATCGGGCTTTTGGCCGGCCATTTACAGTTCTTAATTCTAGTGAAGAGAAAGTTGTATTCCGCTACAGGTTTGAAGAAAAAAATCAAATCATCTCTATCTCTACAGTCAAAGTTTACAATTATATATATATATATATATTAACAAAAAAAAAATCAGAGTTACCAAGAATCGTGGAAAACAAGGATCGAGGCACTAAAAAAAACGCGAAAATAAGGAATTTAGCAAAAACAAATAAAAAGAATTTGTCATCTGCATTCAAAAAATAACCGCATAACTTAGGGTATTTGGATACAAGAAATGTTCAATGGTCTGAAATGTTCTAATGCTTACAGGTCTGAAATGTTCTAAGCCGCCGCCACTATCCTCGTGTGCTGTTGTACGACACTGTCGAGTAGTGATCTAGTTGTCAATCCCATAAATTAATCTACCGTACCTTTTGTACACCTTGTCAAAACCGTACCACTTCCACCGTCAAACCGTATCACTATCCGCCGTATTGTCTCCTGTCTGCTCCGTACTGTTCGTCGTTAGTTTGGTCTTTCTCTCTCTCTCTCTCGATCCGCACAACTATCCTTTTCACTCATTGTTTTGTCTCGTCCGTACATACATAAAAAAATTTGTGGCCCTCCATATAGTTGCGTGTGTACGTTTAAATAGTGCCATTTAATATTGAGGTGAAAATTAAGATATATAAAAAGGTAATTCTTTAAACAAAAACCTTTTTTCATTTAAAAAAAGTAAAAAAATTGCATGCCATAAAGTGTTATATAAGGGGTACTTATTCAATGCCATAAAGTGTTATATAAGGGGGTATTTATTCAAGTCAAATTTTAAAAAAGAAGAAAGGAAGGAGGTTCGTAAGTTTCAAAACGGTGCTTTTTAAGTATATTCTTTTTTGTCTAAAGAAAAAGGGAAATTATAAACCCTTTTATATAAAAGTATAACACAAAAGCAACTTTATAAAGTGAAAGGTGGCACAAATAAACCCCTTTTCTATATAATAAAAAAGGGTATTAAAAGTTTTTTAAAGAAGGGTTTAAGAAGAGATTAAAAAGGTATCCAATTCCCTTTGGAAAAAAAGAGTTATAAACACCAAGGGTATTACATTAAAAATCAAAGTATTATTTACCGCAAATTTGCAACGAAAAACAAAATGGAGTCTGAAATGACAAATGAAAGATTTTCTTATGAAGGATGTCACATTTCAACTTACGGTTATTTACATTAAAGGGGATTATTCAAGGAAGAGAGGTTAACATCGTTATCAGCATGACCCACGATGATAATTCTATTAATATTAATTTGGCGAATCAATTATTTATTTCAGAGCATAACATAAGTGAAAAGACAAATATTTTTTGCAAGAGACAATATGAAATTAAAGAATTGCAAGTAACAATTGATGATTATGAATATATATCTCAATTCAATGTTACAACTATTATGTTTCAAGAAGAGATTGACATCATTCTCGGGTTACACTGGTTAACAAAACTAGGTACCTTCATTTTAAACATAGAAAAAAAGTTTGTGACTTTTCCCTATAAAAAGAAGATGATGACTCTTCAAGACATTACTATGAGGTCAAAATCGATAACACCTTCATCAAAAGACTTTAAAGATATCTCGAAGGTGATCCTTCCAGATAATCAGAACTCGATATCAAAGATGCAAAAAGAATATGATAAAGTTATTGCTGATAAAAACCAAGAAATATCTCGCTTAAAAAATCATAGTGAAAAGCTACTTACTTAGATTAAGAAGTCAAGTGATACAAAACAACGTGTCCAGGAGTTGGAGCAAGAGAATCAAGATCTCGAGAAGAAATTATCAGGAAAGGATGAAGAAGCTTCTCGTTTGAAGAACTTTAATCAAAATTTGCTTGAACAAATTAAAAAGATGAAAGATGAAAAGCCAGAGAATCGAAATATTATAAATAAAATCGGCAAATCAGAAGATGAAGAACTTTCACGCCTAAGGGTTCATAATCAAAATTTACTAACACAAATTAAAAAATTGAAGCATGATAAGAAGTCTTTACAAGAAGAGCTAGATCACAAAACATCAATAGTCAATAAAGAGACAATGACTGAACCTATGGAGCTAGAAAAGTCTTTAGATGATACGAATCCAACTGATGTAAAAAGGTCTTCAAATGTCAAAGTAGAAACAATCCAGGGGTATAAAGAAAACTCAATTACAAAAGTTAATTAAGAAAAAGCTACAAGTATACGAAGTAAAGATCAAGTTGCGAGGATGCCTTATCGACATCCTAATCACAAAAGTCGACACTTTAGCCAAGCAATGTATCAACAGAAACAAATAACCGCTATATCGAAGAATATTACTTCCACTACAAGTGCGGGTCAAAATAGAAGCTATTAGGGGAGTAATGTATCAAGTTCTTTCCAAGAATCCTATAAAAACCCAAATCCGCAGAAGATTGAATTAGGATGGGCAAACTCCTTTACAATTCGACAGTTCTACTCAGCGATTAGAAGATCCTATCGTCTCAGGTCCTCAATGATTACTAACTCAATAATGAAGAAGCATGAGACAATAATTACAAGCTAGAGCAAACGATAAGTCTTCCATAAAGTATGCTTTGAGGACAAAGCATTTTTAAGGGGAAGGCAATGTTATGAACATAAATATACATATAAATAGATATTCATAACATAAAAATTAATTAATAAATAATAACTATTAATAATGAAAGAACATGTCTCAAATGACATGACTATTGGTTAAGGGCACCCCTACGTGGGTATATAAATGAGCCCTCGTTCTCAATTGTATACCATCTTATCTATTCATATTTTATACATTATTCCTAAATGGATTATTTTGTTATATTCCAAGTATTTTGGATAATTCTTGTGTGAGCGAACTTTGTTCGTCTCAGGGAACTTAACCCAAAGTGGGTTTGAGAGTGAGATTATTATGGGATGATCTCAACCTTTGATTAGACTTGAGATGGGATGATCTCAACCGTCTAGATTTTAGGTTTCCTTATGGAGGTTCAAGAGGGGCACAAAGGGCAAGGAGGAGCTCATTCACTCATTTGTTTACTTGGAGAGTTTGAGAGAGAGCATGAGGTTTCAGGCATTGGTTGAGACTAGCTTGGGCACTTCTATCCACGGAGACAACCAACAAGCTTAGGGCCTCATTTATTTAGTGGGGAGGTTCTTGCTTGGAGGAGGGCGCATTATCAACAGAGGATTTTCAGAGCTCAGATTGCAGTGAGGTCCGTTTCATAGGGAGGCTACTCATCAATATTAGAGTACTGTGGAGGGGTTTCTTCATTAGAGCTTCCAGTTGGCAGTTAGCTCCAGTTTAGTGGTCTTGTCAACATTTATGGAGGGCGCACCATCCTAGGGCGCTCTTGCTTCAGTTGGGCTTGTGTTGCAGCTTGGATCAAGATGCTATTGTATCAGGTTCTTCTATGTATTGTACTTTCTGTATTCCACCTTCCATTCGCCATATATATACACTTATATTCCAAACTGGTTTTCCTCGAGGGGTTTTTATCTAGGATCATGTTGACCAAAAATACCTCTGTTCATTTTCATGTATGTTAGAGTTTAGAACTACAGTATTTTTCAGCAGTAAAGATCTTTAGGTGTGTTACATACATTTTGGTACGCATGTGCTAACCTTTGGTGACTAAAACTACATGCTAGAGCACCTAAATGGCCTATGTAACCGTAACAAATCAGCGAAGAACTTACTGAACAATTTGCTGTCCTAAAACAACAACAAATCATTGTTAGGCAATTGAAACTTAGAGCCAACTTGAGGTCAAAGACAGACCTAGTTGGCAACTTGATAGGACCTAGAAAATCTTCACAAAAGAATCTCAACTCAAAACCCACTTTGGGTTAAGTTCCCTAAGTTCACTCTATGTCCCCTCATTCACCCACTTAGTGAATAATTAGTCACTTTAGGAAAATTTGACTAAATTTCTCTTTTGACTTAAATCTCCTAAGTGAAAGTGAAATTAGACATAACATCTCCCTCTTGTGGTTAGAGGCCCAAAACCACAAGGGGACCACTTTCCAAGGTACCCAAATCTCAACACTCCCTCTTACCGAGGAAAGTGCTATTCACCCCCAATCTCATCCCCGCAGTGGACATGGTTACCTACTGGCAAATACTTGGTGAGTATGGCTGTACCTTGATTATCAAAAGTGGTCTCTGACACAGATCTGCCCAACCTGCATGATCTATAGATGGGAGTGCATCTCCACCTATCCAAGATCACCTAGATCTTGGCATCACACCAAAGATCTCAACCTTGGTCTCTAACCAAGGATTTATACCTCCTGGCATCTCACCAACGGTCACTACTCTTTGCATCTCACTAAGAGTCACATCTCTTGGCATCTCACTAAGAGTACCTGGATCTTGGCATCTCACCAAGATCCTCAACTTGGCCTCTCACCAAGTGACTTCCACCTGAAGTGGAACCTGAAGCTGATCTGCTCGTCTCTATAGCCAAGTGAGGCCCAAGCCTCTGTGGTGCCTTGCTCCTCCTCATCAATCTTTGATGCTCTGAAGCCAAACTAAAGCTTTCCCGGGTGGACTAGTCACCCTTGAATGTGGTGTCCTCGAAAACTGAGTCTGAGCTTCCTCTGAATCAATACTCCGAGTCGGTGGGACCTCCTCAACTCTGTTTGGCCACCAACCGCCGTATGGTGTATCAATTGACAAACAACAACTGACAAAAGCACACTCCCTCGCAAATTGGGTAGTGAACTCCTTCTCCTCTATTGTTGCTGCAGTACCATCTTGTTGCTTCTTCTTCTTCTTGGGACACTGTCCTGCATAGTGCCCCATCTCGCCACAAGCAAAGCATCTCACTTTGCTCATGTCCTTCTTTTGCTGCTCACCTTGTCCTCTCGACTACGACTCCTTGGCCCCAACTTTGGGCCCCTGCCTGGTCTTCTTCTTGCCCTTAGTCACAAAGGCAAGATCAACCTCATTCTCAAACCTGCCACCGCTAAGGCTGCCATTTGATGCTAAGGCTGATACACTCTATCCAAGTAAAACTGAGCAACTCTGAACAACAGATATCAACCTCTAGAGTCTAACACACCAATCAAAAGTGTGAAAATGAGGCTCCTCAACTTGTGTAAATTTGCCCAACAAGAACTAAATGAGAGGCACTTTCAAATATGATTTTTGCTCACTTTTTTAGAGTGTAAACTTGCTGTCCAAAAACAGCCAACAGATCTGATCTTTACCCCACAAAAACTGCCCCCTGTTTGCTTCATAAATCAGCCCTCTCTGTTGTCCTTGAGCTCTAATACCATGAAGAAAACCGAGGTCCTATGAGGTTGCCCAAACACGTCTATCCTTGACCTGAAATTGGGCTCTAAGTTTTTCTCCCAAACTCTCCTTTGCTGCTGTTTATGGCAAAAAAAAATCAAGTAACTTTCTGCTCATAAGTTTTAATGGCTAAGTGTTCTTTGAGGTGCCCTTGCAAGTGTTTTCGTAACCCAATGTTAGCACATGCAATATAACTCAAAAAACGTAACACTCCTCTAGATCTTTACAACACTAAAATGTTGATCTACACATCTAAGCATGCATGAAATTGGACACAAGTATTTTTGGTCAACATGACCCTGGATAAAACCCCCCCGGGGAAAACCAGTTTGGAATGAAAGTATATATAATGATGATCTCAAGTAGTGAATACAACAACTAAGCTAATACAATGGAACCTGATAAGATAGCAAGCTTCTCTCAAGCTTGTAGCACAGGTTCCAAGAAGAATGCACCTAGGAAAGTGTGCCCTTCCTCCTTGTTGCTCTATCCACTGAAGTGATGCGCCCTCCTTCCTCGTTGGCCCAATGAAGAATCCCTTGCACACAAACAATCTGTTGTTTGCCTCCTCCACCATGAACCAAACAAATCTGAGATAGCACAAGTCCTCCTATTGCCAGATAAGGGTGCACCCTCCTCCTTGCAATAACCAATACCAACAAATAATGAGGGCCTAAGCCTCCATGGAAGGAGGCACCTAAGCTTCCCTCTTTCAATGCTTCCATTCTCATCCTCTTGGCCTTCTCTCAACTCTCTTGGTGAACATACAAGTGAATTGAGCATCCCTTTGCCCCTTGCACCCTCCTTGAACAATCCATAAGGAAACCTAAATGTGGATGGCTAGGATCATTCCAAGCCATCCCTAACCAATGGTTGAGATCTCTCCAAAAGAATCTCAACTCAAAACCCACTTTGGGTTAAGTTCCCTAAGTTCACTTTATGTCCCCTCATTCACCCACTTAGTGAATAATTAGTCACTTTAGGCAAAAAGGACTAAATTTCACTTTTGACTTAAATCTCCTAAGTCAAAGTGAAATTAGACATAAAGTACATGGCACCATGGTACAAACATCTCCCTCTTGTGGTTAGTGGCCCAAAACCACAAGAGGACCACTTTCCAAGGTACCCAAATCTCAAAAAATACCACTCTCAACTGTTATGCTTAGCTATAGAACATGATATGATGCAAAAATGGAACTCCTTCTCCTCCTAGCGGCCCAATATTTAACATAGACTATTAGCCGTCTAGGGTTAGGGTATTGACTTCCTCAACCCTCAATTAGTGATCAGGTTTGGACCTTCTAAAATGTTCTAGAAAATCCACTATGTGGTTAGCCCCACACGTTTAACTAATGGGGGTTGACGTGGCATCCACCTGCACCATGGTGGTCAATACGATAGGTCAACTTGCGGGAGACATAACTTTCGCATACAAACTTCGATTGAGGCTATTATTGCACCGTTGGAAAGGTCTTGGTGTGTAGAATATAGTCGCTTGGTCCATAGTAAGATTTGGACCATAAAAATGTTAAGTTTGTTAAATTTGGCAGTGTCAGCAGTCATTTGTAATGAGAGGCCATGTGGGCCACCCTGAGGAAAAATGTTAAGTTTGTTAAATTTGGCAATGTCAGCAGTCATTTGTAATGAGAGGCCATGTGGGCCACCCTGAGGAAAAATGTTAAGTTTGTTAAATTTGGCAGTGTCAGCAGTCATTTGTAATGAGAGGCCATGTGGGCCACCCTGATGCTAGCCAGGGAGATTTGGAGAATCAACCAGTCTTGTGAGGTATTGACAAAAGCCAAGGGGAACGTACAACCTCTGTGAGTCAAACCAAAAGTCAGGACGAATGAGATGCTATATGATCTTGTGAGTCTAGCCAAGGCAAATTAAGAAGCCTTGTGAGTCTAAGACAAAAGTCAAGATGTAAGTCTAATGCAAAAGTTGGGGGGAACGTACAACCTCTGTGAGCATAGACAGTCTAGTGCAAAAGTTAGGGGGAACGTGCAACCTCCGTGAGCATAGATAGACTAGTGCAAAAGTCAGGGGGAATGTACAACCTCTGTGAGCCTAGTCAAGCCTTGTGAGCCTAGTCAAGCCTTGTGAGCCATGAGCAAAAGTCAAGGCATCTAGCAAAAGTTAGGTTGAATGGACAATTCCTATGAACTAGAAACAAACAATCTTCCTTATGAAAATAATGTAAATGTATTGATCTAGTGCATTGGCATGTGTAACATTATCCACCATGAAAAGAAATTCGAGTTGTCTAACTCAAGTTGTAAAAGTCGAGTTGCATGTCTAGTTTGAGTTGTCAAACTCAAGTTGTAAAAGTTGAGTTGCATGTCTAGTTTGAGTTGTCAAACTCTAGTTGCATGTCTAGTTCGAGTTGTCAAACTCAAGTTGACAAAGTCGAGTTGCATATCAAGTTGGCAAATCGAGTTGCATGTCAAGTTGGCAAGTCGAGCTGCATGTCATATTGGCATTTCGAGTCTCAAGTCCAGTTGCAAGGGCGAGTTGTCATGCCATGCAACATCAAGTCTAAAGGATGAGTTGTCATGCCATGCAAAGTCAAGTTAGAACTCGAGTTGAGTTGTGAAGTCTCGTCTAAAGGCGAGTTGTAAACACATGCATTATGTTCCTAATTCGAGTTCACTCTTCTCTCCCTCCTACGCCTATTATAGACAGAGTCGACCCCTCTTCATCACTCACTTGTTATGCAGCGCAAGAGTGGAGGGAAGGAGACTGTTTGCAGGTGAACGAGAGTGGGCAGCGTATGAGTCTGCTGGCTATTATTCTCACAGTGAGAAAGGGCAGCGCTGGAGTTAATTTATTGCAGCTGTTATACACAGTTGCAAAGGCAACAAAGTATAATTTACTGTGTAAAAGTACAACAAAGGATTTTTGCTAGTAGTGTTGGTTTATAATAGCAGTAAAGGACAACGAAGTATTTTGTTGTTTGTTGGTCACACAGTCAGGTATTTTTCATGGTGGTTTATTGTATGGTTTATTGTATATGATCTTACATATTATTTGCAAATAAAGGAAGATTGTTTGCTGGAGTTTTTTCCCTTCTTGGGTTTCTCCAGGGTAAATTCTTGTGCATGTGTGAGATTCTATTTGAGTACTTATTCTACTACTGTTGATCATTTCAAGTGTCCATCTTTTGCTGGTTGAAAGATCAAGTTTTATTTAAAGTGTTGAAGAAATTAAAGAAATAATCCGCGTATTAAATCAAGCTCAATAAATTAACATGGTATTAGAGCTAAGGGTGTGAAAGAGCTTGTTGAAGTGCAACAACAAGGTACACACAGATCCAAAAGAGCTTGTTGAAGTGCAACAACAAGGTGCACACAGATCCAAGAGAGCTTGATTAGTTTCCAGTGTGAGTTCTATGGCATCCTCCATTTTGTTAGGGCCGAGGATAGGCTTGAAGGAGCTTCCAACTTCAATGTGTGGAAGCTCAGGATAATGAATATATTACAGGAGCACGATCTTGAGCAGTATGTGATCTCAGTGATGGAGGAACCCACCTCTATTATAGGAAGAGCGACCTTCAGGAAGAATCAAGCAAAGGCCAAGCGAATTATCTTTGACTCAGTCAAAGACAGTATAATGCCAACAATGACTTCGTTAATGACTACCAAGGAATGTATGGATACCTTGGTAAATCTGTATGAGAAAAAGGCACCAAGTTAGAAGAGGACACTTAAGCACAAGCTTAAGTATTTGAAGATGGAGAAGGGTGAATCAGTTGCATCTTTTTGTTCCACGATAGCCTAGATCAGAGATAACTCTTGGTCACAGGTGTCACAGTGGATGATGATGACTTAGTGCAGGCCATATTTGATGGTCTTCCTTCTTCATGGGAGACTTTCTTATCTAGTGTGAGTGGGAGAGAGATTCAACGCATGTTTGAGAGGTTATGGCATGATTGTCTTCAAGAGGAGAGTCGCACTGCTACCAGGAGCAAGCCATCCAAAGAAGAACATTTGGCATTAGCATCAAGATTCAAGGGAAAGAAGAAGGTCACTTTCCAGAAAGGCTCTTAGAAGAAGATAAATACTAAAGGTACGTTGAAAGGAAAGAATCTTGATACATGTAAGATTAAATGTTTTAATTGCAATAAGTTGGGTCACTTTGCTAGAGACTGTTGGTCTAAGAAGAAAGGTCCAAGGAAAGGAAAACATCATGCCTCAATTGCAGAGGATGATGAATCCAAAAGAAATAAAAAAAGTCATTCTAATGAAAGAGAAAATAGAAAAGAATATTACTTGGTTTCTGCTTTATCCAGTACAGTTATCATAGGGCCAAAAACTTGGTTAGTAGACAGTGGTGCTTCAAAGCACATGACATGATACAAGGAGATCCTTTCAGATTTCAAGAAGAAATCTTTTGCAGAGCAAGTTGAGCTTGGGGATGACAAATGTTACAAGATAGAGGGAGTAGGCTCTATCTCCTTCAGATTGGAATCTAGGGCAATGCTTCATGTTGATGAAGTATTATATTTTCCAGGGCTCATGAAGAATCTATTATCAGTTGCAACCCTTGAGGACAAGGGATATTGAGTGATCTTCAAGGGCAGGAAGGCACTTCTGTAGGCTAACAGTAGCCACATGAGTATAGCAAAACCTATTGGGACTCGTAGAGGAAGACTGTATGTTGTGACAGGACAGTCAGTTCAGGCATTAGCTCGTGATGCAACTAGCTCCAACGAGTTGTGGCACAGAAGGCTTGGTCATCTTTATTACAAAGCACTTCCAGACCTGCAGAATATGGTATGTGGCATGCCCTCTATTTCTTCTAGTGAAAATGAAATTTGTAAAGGATGCATGCTTGGTAAAAATATAAAGAAAGCATTTCCTAGCAGTGATAGTACATCTCAGGGCATTTTAGATCTGGTTCATTCTGATGTGTGTGGTGCCATGTCATCTCCCTCTCTTAGTGGCTGCTTGTATTATGCTATTTTTATTGATGATTGCTTTAGAAAATTTGGATCTATTTCCTTAAAGCAAAAAGTGACACATTTGTAAGTTTAAAGAATATAAAGCCTTTATTGAAAAGCAAACAGGGAAACACATCGGAACTCGTAGAACAGACAATGGAGGAGAGTTTGAATCTCTCCAGTTTGAGGATTTCTGCAACTAAGAAGGAATCAAGAGACAGTTGACCGTGCCATATAACCCTCAGCAAAATGGTGTTGCTGAGAGGAAAAACAGAACAATATGCGAGGCAGCGAAAGCCATGGTGTTTGACCAGGATCTGCCAAATTCCTTATGGGAAGAAGCTACCTCCACTGCCGTGTATATTCAGAATAGGTGTCCTCATGCTATCCTGAAGGACAAGACTCTTGAAGATGGCTTCTCAGGGACCAAACCTGAAGTAGGGCATCTAAGGATATTTAGGTGTCCAGTATATATTCATGTCCCTAAGGAAAAGAGGACAAAGATGGAACGCTCGGGCAAGAAGGGGGTTTCTGTGGGGTACAACGAGAACTCCAAGGCCTACAAGATATATGCACCAGGTTAGAGGCAGATAGAGGTAAGCAGGGATGTGACTTTCCATGAGGAAGCCGCATTCAAGAAATCTAGAGAGATACAGCAGGAATCAAAAGCAGTTCAACCAACTTCACCCTCTTTTGAAAATTGAGAGTTGGATGATTAGAGGGAGGAACCTCATGAAGGGCCATGTGATGAGCCCGTAGAACCTGCTAAATAGTTGGAAAGAACTCTTGAAGAATCTCCAGCCAAAAGGAAGCCAACATCGGTTAAAGAAACAATGCAGGAAGCATAAAAGATAGTTGCTCCCAAAGGAACTTTCAGGGAAAGTAAGAGGCCTCATAGATATGGAGGCTATGTTGCACTGATAAGCAACATTAGTGATGCCGAACCTTCTTCATTTGAAGAAGTAGATAAATTACAAGTGTGGAAGGACGACATGCTTGAGGAATACAGGTCTATTCTAAAGAACAATGTCTGGGACATTGTGTCGAGGCCAAAGGACAAATTAGTGGTCTCTTCCAAATGGGTCTATAAGATCAAACATGCCGCCGATGGCAGTGTGGAAAATTTCAAAGCAAGATTTGTAGCCAAAGGCTTCTCTCAGAAAGAAGGAATTGACTACGACGAGACTTTTTCCCTTATAGCCAGGTATATCTCCATTCGAGTTATTATTACATTAGCTTCAGTTCTTGGTTGGAAATTACATCAGATGGATGTAAAAACAATATTCTTGAATGGAAAGGTTGAATAGGAGGTCTTTTTGGAACAACGAGATGGTTTTGTACTGCATAATAAAGACACTCATGTATGCAAGCTAAGGAAGGCCTTATATGGTCTTAAGCAGGCTCCCAGAGTTTGGTATGACAGGATTGATGGCTTTCTTAAAAGCCTGGGCTTTCAGAAAAGTGATGCTGATGCAAATTTGTACTTCAAGGTAACAAGGAACCAACCTATTATATTAATCCTGTATGTTGATGATCTCTTTCTAACAGGAGATGAAGGGCTTGTTGCCGTCCTAATACACACTTGCTAACGTGAGCTAAGTCCTGCTCACTTAGTGTGTCCTTGGAGGCACAATGCCTAGGTTCTTAGTCCACACTGTCACCTTGACTAGAACTTCTTCCTTCTAGGCTTACTCCTAGAGAAGCCAAAGGGGGTTGTCCCTAGTTACTAGATTGATTTTAGAGTTGAAGTTTCTAGGAGTTAGTTTTAATTCGTTAAGGCTAAAGGGGAAAACTAGCCTAAGATGATCAAGCAGCAAAATGCAAAGTGCAAGTTAACTATATGAAAATCA
>ML781374.1:920797-935945 GCA_009831015.1 Picea engelmannii | reverse complement strand
TGGGTTTTCTTCCCCTAGAGGGTTTCCCAGGATAAATGTTGTGTCTCTTGTGAATGTGTATTTCTCAGTGATCTTGTTCTTATGATGCTCTTATCTATTGAAATGCAAAGAACTATAATAATGGCATAAACATTAACAAAGTGGGTATAGGTAAGGGATGGTATAGACCTTGCTTCCTGTTACGGGGCTTGTTGGTACAACAAAGCATATATCCTCTAATATACCGTGCTACATCTTCTTGCATTTTGGGCCAATACACATACCTCTGTAAGTTGGCAATTGTCTTCCCAAGACCAAAATGTTCTGGAACCTTGGAGGTGTGAGCCTCTCTGATAAGCTATTGCCGTTCACCTTTAGGGACACGGAGTTTGTCGAGCTTGTAGAGTAAATCATTCTGGAAATGATAGTCAGCCTTCGTGTCACCTTCTTCTATATGAATTTGGCCCTATAGTTGTTGAAACACCCCCTTGAAGTCCTCATCTTCTATGTATGCTTCTCTCTGGATGTGGGTGGCCTTGAAAGCATATCTTCCAACCTGTTTGTGCTGCCCTTATTATACTTGATGACTAGATGAAATTGTTATAAAAACCCCATGCATTTGTAATGTTTGGTTTGTTATAGCTTACTCTAGGCCTGCAAACACTGTAGCGGTTGGTGATATATGTGGATGATGGTCTCCTTGCCCATCAGATAGTGTTTCCGCTTCTTGACAACTTGAATCAGGGCATAGAGTTCCTTGTCATAGGTAGGGTAGTTGAGAATTTCCCCATGAAATATTTCATAATGATAGCATACAAGCCTTCCTCCTTGCATTAAACCTGCTCCCATGGCATACCCACTTGCATCTGTCTCCACTTCAAAATGCTTTTGTAAGTTTGGTAAAATGAGAACTAGTGCTTGACTAATCTTTCTTTTCAGCTCATCGAAATCCTTCTGCTAATTCTTTTGTTGATGTTTTTATTAGCATCGGACAGGTACACTCACATGAGTTAGTGTGTTTAACGTGTGGGAGACATTATTACTCCTATGAACCTTAGGAAATTCACTTTATAAGTGTATTATTTAAGTGAATGTCTTATTATAATAAATTGAATTTATTATAATAAGGTTTTTGGCATTAGTGGTTAAATTAAATCCTAGCCATCGATCTCAAGTGAACGTGAGATTAGATCTCAGCCGTTGATCATTTTGGAGATATAGGGTTTTGGATTTAGGGTAAACTTAAGGTTATAAAAGGTAGCCTAAGTGAGAGGAGTAGACACACACACATAGAGTGAGAGAGTGAGATCTCATTGATTGGGTGAAGAAGGACTCTCCTCCAAGTGTGCAGGGCAGGGTTTGAGGAAAGGAGCAAAGGAGCAGCAAGGGAGATAGCAACCGACCAACAAGATCGAAGGATTGTTCTTGGGGTTTGTAAGGCTTGGCTATTTGTTGTACTGTATTTTCCTCAAGAGGGCCATTATCCAGGGATTGGAGTCCAAATTAGTAATAATAAACATCTCACGGTACTGGTTTTCTCTTCGGGGTTTTTCCCGGGGCTTCTACCCAGAAATTTCATGTACAATGTGTTTGGTTTCCAGTTTTTTGCTTCTGCTGTAGGGTTTCATTAATAACTCAGTTGTGCATTTATTCAATAGAAGAAATCTGTTTGAAACTAATTGTTGAGTGTGGGTTCAAGGGAAATTAACATGGTATCAGAGTCGTGGTTCTGAGGGAAAACCAAGTTGCATGAAAATGTGATTTGTAGCCCAGATATTTTTTAATTTTGCAGGTCTGTAAGTTTAAAGCTAAAAGAAAAAAAAATTATGAAAGAGAAATCGCACAACCGTATGGACTGTACAACAGCCAGTCGTATGCCGTACAACTGCACGGATCTTGCTGCAGGACGTGGTAGCTCAAGTAGCAATATGCAGTGAACGTTGAGTGGAGAGATCGCTGTGTGAAGGGCTCGACATTGATCATGAGCTGGAGCGACTGCTTCAGAGAGAAATTGCAGGTTGTAGTGACGGTGCATGGAACAATAACTGACAATGTGGTATCAGGCAGCTGGTCTGCGTGAGTAACAGCCAGGATATTAACTGCGGGCTGAGTGGAGGCATGAAGGATTGGGGGGATAGAAGGTGTTAGAGGTCACAAGTGTTGGGAGCGGTTGCATCGGGTAGAGGTAGCCGTGTGGGCGAGCAGAGCAGCCGGAGCTTGGGCACTGGGTAACAACAGAGTAGTCGCCAGGAGAGGGTGACGACTGAAGCGTGTGGGGGTCGTGGACTGCAGTAGGTCATCGCTGCAAGCAACAATTGTACAGAGAGTCGCCTGCAGGGTCGTCGATCGGCCAGCTGGCAACAAGCCACAAAAGTTGTCAGGCAGCCCAGGAAGCCTCAGGTAGGCCCAACAAAGTCACCGGGCAACCCCATAGAAGTCTCGAGCAACAGTAGAAGGACCCGGGCAACTCCGAGCAGGGATCTGGGCAACCAGTAAAAGTTTTTGGTTTTCGTGCCTAAAGGACTAGGCACATATTTTCAGTGTTGTGATTAGATCTTGGATATGGAAGCAGCTAGTTTGAGGTATCAGAACCGGTTGCAGGGTGCCTCTAACTTTATTCCATGGAAAGCGAGGATCATGTTTCTTCTGAAGGAGAATGGACTGTGGAGTCATGCAAATACTACAGTGAATGTGCCGACAGATCCCGCAGAGCTGGCCAAGCATGAGGCAAGGGAGGCCAAGGCAATGTGGATGATCTTAGATTCGGTGAGGGATCATCTTATACCTCACCTATCTAAGAAAAAGTCAGCCAATGCGATGTTCTTGACTCTGACAAATCTGTTTCAGAGTAATAACAAGAATCAAGAGAAGGTATTGAGGGACTGACTCAGGAACACCAAGATGTCCAACACTGATTTAGTGACCAGTTATCTCACCAGGATCACTAAGGTTTGTGATCAGCTGAGGGCAATCAGTGAGACAGTAACAGATGTGGAGTTAGTGAGGGTGGCCTTGAATGGTTTCACCAAGCCTTGGACTCTATTCATCGAAGGCATTTGTGCTCGAGAGAAGCTTCCGGACTTAAAACGATTGTGGGGTGATTGCATCCAGGAGGAGACTCATCAAGAGGTTATGGGAGGCCTGTAGGAGGATGTTGATGAAGAGAACCTTGCACTTGCCAGTCAGGCAAAGAAGGGTAAGGGGAAAGTCAAGAAGAATACAGGTGGAGATTCATCTTCACAAGATGGCACAGGGAAGGACCTAAGTAAGGTCAAGTGTTTTAACTGTCATAAGAAGGGACACATGCTTCAGTGTCCGGAGAGGAAGAAGGGCGGAAACAGGGTGCAACCAGAGGTAGTTGCGTCGGTAAAGGCTCAAGTGGATGTGTTTTCCAAGAATTTTGAACAAGAGTTCTTACTTGTTTCCTAGACTTCCTTGGCCACCATATCAACTAGTGCATGGATGCTAGATAGCGGAGCCACATGTCATATGGCAGGAGCACGAAAGTTATTCGAGAGCTTCACAGAGTCGGACTTAGACGTGTGTAAGTTTTGAACCTGTGAAGTAAAGCAATGCATATAGATTCTAAGCAAAACAACAATTAATCAATGGTTCACACATATAGTACACAAAGATTTACGCTGGAAAACTTTAATCGAGAGAAAACCAACCTTCCTTGGCGCCGCACCTCTCAGCTCTTCATTGTATTAATTTCACCATTCGCAATACAATATATACACAATATTTTAGGTGTTTCGCAGCTACCAAAACCCTAATCCCTTAATTCAGGATTAATTTAGAAAACCACTAAAAATAGAAAAAAAGACCCAAAAAAAATTCGAGGCGTTGCCCCGAACCACGTCAGCTCACTCAACGCTACCCCAAATTCTAACTGTCACAATCTAACCTTACTGCTTATTGTACCAACGTAATACCTGAACACAATCTCTGTAACCATACATTTCCTTGCATGCATGAGTGGCTGCCATGTATTCAACTTTTGTAGTTGAGAGTGCCACTACAACTTGTCTTTTGCTCATCCAACTGATTGCTCCTCCAAATAGGTTAAACACATACCCACTTGTAGATCTTCTACGATCCAGATCTCCATCTCATTCTACATCAACAAACCCATGTATGTCCAACACTCTGTCCAATCCTGGTCTTCCTTGGTAGCACAATCCATAGCTAGATGTGCCACATAAATACTTGAAAACTCTCTTTACTGCTATCCAATGCTCCTTCCTTGGTTTTGACATATATCTGTTCAAAACTCCCACTGCATGTGCAATGTCTGGTCTAGTACAGACCATTGCATGCATCAAACTGCCAACCGCACTAGCATATGGAATATGGGACATGTCCTCTTCCTCTTCCCGAGTCTTGGGACACTGATCTGTAGATAAATTTACACCTACTGGAATATGAACCTTAACCGGTTTACTTTCCTACGTATTAAACCTCTGCAATATCGTCTCAACATATTTTCTTTGATTCAACCAAAGTTTCATGTTTGCATGATCTCTTTTAATCTCCATTCCCAGAATGAAGTTAGCAACATCAAAATCCTTGTCAAATTTGAAGGATAACTACGATTTCACCTCCTTGATAACTTCCATGTTATTTTCTACCAACAACATGTCATCGACATACAACACTACATAAATGAAGTGATTACCAACTTGATTGGAATGTACACAGTGATCAACCCTGCTTCTCACAAATCCCAATCCAAGGATGTATGTATCAAACTTTTGGTACCACATCTTAGGTGATTGCTTCAGACCATATAATGACTTCTTTAGCTTGCAGACTAGCTCTTTCTTTCCCTTCACTGCAAAGCCTTCTAGTTGCTTCATCCAGATCCCCATGTAGGAATGTTTTCTTCACATCCATCTGTTCTATTTCAAAATCAAAAGCAATAGCAACAGATAAAAGAAATCTAATAGAAGTTAACTTGGCAACAAGAGAAAAAATTTCACCAAAGTCAATTCCCTCTACCCGGGAATAACCTTTTGCTACTAACTGAGCTTTGTATTTCTCCACTTTTCCTTCTGCATTCAACATCTTCTTAAACACCCATTTGTTGCCAATGGCCTTTCTTTCAGTTGGCAACTCAACTAGATCCCATGCCTCATTCTTATCCAAGGCATCCATCTCTTCAACTATGGCCTTCTTCCAGAGTTTACTATCCTTTGAATTCACTACTTCCTTGACAGTTCTGGGATCATCATCAGTAATAGATAAAACAAAATTAGCGCGAAAATCAGGTGGACTATACCTTTTTGGCTGCCTTCATTCCCTCATTGATCTCCTCAATACTGGATTATGAGGTTCTTCTTTTGATTCGTCTTCTTCCGTTTGTTCAAGTTTTGCATCATCCAACTCAAACTCTATTTTCTCAGGCTCTTCTTGCCTTTGTAGGAATTCATGTTTGGGAACATCTTTAACCTCTCTAAAAACAACATCCCAACTATAAACATTCTTCTTGGTTTCTGGGTTTCAAAGCTTATAACCTTTCGTACCATCTTTATAACGAATAAAGATACACTTTTCAGCTTTATTTTCCAGCTTACTCCTATTTTCCTTTGTAACATGTACATAAGCATCACAACCAAACACTCTAAGATGTTCAAGAGAAGTTTCTTACCAATCCATATCTCATGCGGAGTTTTGTCCACCAACGCTGATGAGGATGATCTATTTACCAAGTAACATGCAATACCCATTGCCTCTGCCCAGAATACGTGTGTAATCAACAAGAGTTCATTTACAAGAAAATACATAATGTAAGAAGGATAAATAGTTGAAGTCCATATAGAATATAAAAATATATAATTGATAATGAATACGTGATTGATTGTTACTATAGCATGTGACATTGTGTATAAATATACATTGAATGGTCACATTAGTGAATAGACATGTGCCCTTCTAATAGAGGGATTATTAGGAGTTACAAGCTCATATTGATGAGTAAGAACTGCCAAAATGAATGAACTAATCAACATTAGTTCATTTACAGGAAAATATCCTATGTAAGAAGGATAAATAGTTGAAATCCATATAGAATATAAAAATATATATTTGATAATGAATACGTGATTGATTGCTACAATAGTGTGTGACATTGTGTATAAATATACATTGAATGGCCACATTAGTGAATAGACATGTATTTTAGACATGTGCTCTTTGAATATTATTATTATAATCATATGTACTTTATGTTTGTTACATTGCCTCCGCTTTCAAAGATGCTTTGTCTTCAAACCATGATCTGGAAAAGGTTATGTCTTCATCCTTGCTTGTAATGCTCTCACTTGATGCTTTGTTCTTGATGTTATAATGGTTGAAGAAACAAGGTAGTATGATCTTCGAAGCATTGAACATAATTGTCTAATGTTGAAGGGTCAATCCACCCTGGTTCGATCCTTTGTGAAACTATGTGTTTATAGGGTTCTTGGATATAACTTTTTGTATTTTGATTCCAAAGATGACTTCTATTTTGAGATCCTATTGCAATTAATTAATGTTCCATTGGGATGCATCCCCTAGGGTTGAGAGCGCACCCCCATGCTTCCCACGTTCTCGGGACGGGGGGATGCCTGGCGAAACGTTTCGCCGCCTCCCCCTTTTTGTGAATCACACACCAAAATGTTTCACTAGTTTGCAAAATGTGTTTCAGAAAAATGGAGGCTCATGGGTGTGCACCGCCTCCTCCCCTGATTTTTTGCCAATAACCTCTAAAAATTAAAAAGAATACACAATTTTTTTTTAAAAACACAAAATCTTCTAATACCTAATCCTCTATCTCATATTTCATTTTCAAAGTGATTTTTGTCTTTTTTGAATCTGAATCTGAATCGTTTTTATATTATTTACAAATTTGAATTTAGTATTTACATTGCACTATGATGAATTTGCATGGGATGAATTGTTATTGTTGGGATTTTATTTTTATTTTTATAACTTTAGAGACCCCTTATGTTAGGGACCCTGACGTCCCCTCGTCACCCATCAATTTCCCTAAAATTTGGGGGTGTCTCCACACGTCCCCCATGTGCGTTTTCTCACTTCTGTGCTCTTGCGTCCCAGAAACTTGGTGGAACACTGGAATTAATATTCTTTGGAATGTAGTTCAATATTGTCTTTGTTCAAAGCAATGCTGCTATATTGATTGGTTAAAGTGTCAGCTCCTGTGATTAGGATGTCGATAAGGTGTCCTGGTAACATGATCTTTCCTTATCGTAAATTTAGAGTTTTCTTGATTCACTTTTGATATTATGTCTTCTTCATACACTTGTGTCACTCTATTGAGCTTTGAAATTTTATTAGTAGAGGCACTTGGATTTGGGAAGGTTTTTGTATTCATCATTTGTACTTTGACATCTGAAGATACATGTTACTGCTCAAACTCTCGCCCTGCGGAGAGCTTGGGGCAATGGATAGGCAAGCCGCTCACTGTCACCTCAGCGACCTTGCCTCTACATTTCTAGGCTAGAGTTTCTAACTAAGGAGAGTTTTCCTAGGGGGTCAATACTGTTAGAAAAGAGGAAAATTCAAAAACAAAAGGGCTTTTAAAATTTTCTGATTACTAGATCAGCATAAAGAATAAAACATACCAACAGATCTGAAGCAAATAAAAATTTCTGAGTTATGAAATAACTTTTAGCTTACCTCCTGAATCAATGAGAGATGTACCTGTCACAAGTGAGATGTATGCCTCTGTAAGTATGCTCAAATTTAGTTCAGGTTCATGGATCAAACCTCTTAGGGTTTGATCTCTGTCAAAGAGAACTGTGGGACAGTTTTTCCATAGATAGTAAACCCCAATGGAAACAACAAAAATCCATAGTCATAACAGTAAATAACCCCACCAAAAAAAACCTTTCAATAAACAGTGATAGCACAGAAGGAAATCAATCACAAGAGAACCCTCAGATCTAGACAGCAAGTAGATCAACCATAAGAGAACCCTTACACAGATCTGGACAGTAAGTGGCATACACTTCACAAGTCTAGATAGCAAAACCCTTCACTTAGCTAACAACAAGCCCTCACTCAAAAACTGGATAACAAGGAAACATCCACAAGTAAACTCTCACTCAGATCTGGACAGCACAGTGAATATCCACAAGCAAACAACCTTCCACAGATCTGGGCAGCAATGAGATCAGGACAGCAAGGTGAACATCCACAAGCAAACAACCTTCCACAGATCTGGGCAGCAATGAGATCATACACAAGAGAAAACCTTCCACAGATCTGGATAGTAAAGAGATCATACACAAGAGAAAACCTTCCACAGATTTGGATAGTAATGAGATCATACACAAGAGAAAACCTTCCACAGATCTGGATAGTAATGAGATCATACTCTCCACTAGTCAAAATAGAAAACCCTCTAAAACAATAGCAAAAGCTCAGATCAGTAATAACTGTACAGCAAGTGTGAAAACCTCCATAAGCAATAAGTAAACCCTCCATAGAGAAAAAGAACAGAACAATAAGAAGAAAGACCCCACGGGGGCTTCAGTTCAACACACGACAGCTGGGAGGAGAGGTCGTGGCTATAGGCTGTCAAAGATAGAGGGGCCACGGCTCTTACACAGTCCTGGCTGTCTAGGAGAAGGGGGCTGCAGCTCTTACACAGTTCTGGCTGTCAAGGAGAAGGGGGGGGGGGGGCTGCAACTCTGTTACAGTAGATCTGGCAATCAAAGAAAGAGGGGCTGCATGCACCCTATACACCAGCAAAAACCAAGATCAATCAACATCTGAAACTGATACTCAAGAGGGAGGATGCACCAACTAGAGAGAATGTTCACTGAGGTAGCCACAACAAAGAGTGTGAGGAGAGAAAGAGTGAGTGATGAATGCTATGTTAGAATATAATGGATGTGCTCGTTTAACCATAGACAATATAGCAATATTGTCACCCAACCATAGGTCGAAGCCACCCCCAAGCACCTTAACCTTGAYAGAGAATGATTCTGGAAGCAAACCCTAGGTTTAATAGCCAAACAAGGTGGCACACCTCTCTCCAAGGATAGCGCACCAAGCAAGAATAACAGAAATTGATCAGAGAATCCAACCCAGAAAACCGAAAATGCAGATTGCAGAACTGCCAGCAGCAGCTGCTCCCAAGACTTGCGCACAAACTGGCCAACTGCAGTGCGCACAAGTGTACTTCTACAGTTTTGAGAATGCTGGCCAAAATGAAGACTGGCCTCCTATATTTATACTGTCTTTGACAGACTGCCTGGGCCGACTTCTCATTCTGGGTGCTAATTTACTTAGTATATAACATTTCCTTTAGCCGACTTCCTTCTCTTGGAGGCTAATAACCTAATACAAATCATTCTCTTGAGCCGACTTGTCTTCTAGGGTTATTAGCCAACTAATTAGGGTTTCTTCTTACTTCCCAGAATATTCTATTCTCGTCAGGGTTACATGTGGAGGTAAATACCTCTCGCAGCTACCATAATATCAACACTCCCTCCTAGCTAGGGAGGTATTTGAAGGCAATGGTCTTGAGCACAAACATACCATTGAATCGGTAGCATCATCATAGCCACACATGCTATCTCATGATCAAATCACGAGCACCATCATCACTATCAGTGTCATCTGACAATATCAACTGCATCATCTCCCAAAACCATACTCTATCTGAGTAATCAGACATGATGTTGAATAAGTCACTCACTCCAAGGAGTGATACAAAAGCCATTCTTCTAATCCGAGCATATTTCCTAGAAGAATAGATGTTCTGGACCATTTTTCGTCTGGAGAATCTCTGTCCATCAGTACACTGATCATCCATCTAGCTGATAATCATTTTTAATACTTCTAATAGTTTACAAGGCAATCAGAACAATGCCATGCAATAGAACACAACTGTGTCTATCCATAGTAGTACACAACTACAATCTAGTGGTACACTACCACACCAAGTAGCACATAACTACTTGATCAGTCACATATAGTCACAATCAATGGAACACATCCACAACAATAGCATATATCTATTGTCCAGAGACATACAGTCTCCATGGCAATCATATCATCTGATGTCAACCTGCACAGAAACAATATTATGATATAACTGATTCGTCTGGGCCATTCTTCCACTCACATCTGTGAGATCTGGAAGAGCATCTGCCCTCAGAGAGTAAAACATCAACGATGGGCTATCTGGACTATTCTTCTCAAGCAAGGAAGAATAACTATCCTGATTTCTGAGCCTGGACCATTCACCTATCTGGGCCATTCCTCCGGCACTAAACAGAGTGCAACCTAGAGAGAATGAGTCTTCCCTAGGGAATGTCTGTCCTTGATTGTTGAACCTGGACCATTCACCTATCTGGGCCATTCCTTCGGCACTAAAAACAAAGTGCAACCTTGAGAAAATGAATCTTCCCTAGGGAATGACTGTCTGGACCATTTCCTAAGGAAATGACTGTCTTGCACCAACCTCCAAAACGGACTGTTGCCGTCCTTATACACACTTGCAAACGTGAGCCAAGTCCTGCTCACTTAGTGTGTCCTTGGAGGCACAATGCCTAGGTTCAAAGCCCACGCTGTCACTTTGGTTTGAACCTCTTCTGTCTAGGCTTACTCCTAAGGAAGCCAAGGGGGGTAGACCCTAGTTTCTAGATGAGATAGAGTTTAAGTTCTAGGAGTTGATTTTAATTAGTTAAGGTTTAGGGGGAGTCTAACCTATGATGCAGAGGCAGCAATGCAAGATGCAAGATTTAGTATGTCAAGCAAGCCTTTCCCTAGGTCAACTGAGACTAGTGCCTAAGGTTGGGCAAGGGGTCAACTAATATGTAAGGGTGTTTAATTACAAGTAAGATTACAAAGATTATCAATATACACTTATGCTACATCAAGGTTAGATACTTACAAATAAAGAATGCTAGATACACAATATTACAATATAACAAGCTAACCACGTTTGCTTGAATGTGCAGGAAGTTAGATACAATCAAGACGTGAACATCATCAACACATTAAGCCTAAGCATGCCCCAATAGCACTTACTCTATTGGACTGCTCCTTAATGGCAACATCAACACTCAAAATCCACAAGGACACTTAGAAGATTTGAAAGCTTTAAACAAAGTGTTCCACAAGAGTTACAACATCTAGTTAATTACCCACAAAGCATTACTTGTAGATGAGATTGGAAGATTATACTTGCAAGTGTTTAAACCTTAAGATATGCCAATTTGAACCAAGGTTATTAATTGCTTAGTGAGTTAAGGGTTTTTTAAGATTTGAAAGATTTTAATTACCCTAACTAAATGTTTGACCAAAAACCTCCTCCCCCAATTACCAAATGTCTACTGGATGCTCAAGAAGTGAGGCAACGAGGCCTACCCTAGCTTCACAGGTCAACCTTGATGAACCGAGTACTTTTGGAAAGGACGCCACGCGTCGTGAGACCGTCCCCGGCCTAGCACCTTTCGTTGCCTTCCTCAATGCCCATTTTAGATGGCGAAGATGGTGGTTTTAGGTACCCTATTAAGTCTATTAAGTTTATAGATCAATTGGTTAGGTTTTTAGGTGTATTAGAGAGTGTTTTAATGACTTTTAGTTGCCTTAAAATGGTGATTTTATGCCAAAACCGAAACTTTAAGCAGCTTAGAAAAATGTGTTATTAAGCATGAAAATTAAGCACATTAACACATGTAAAGCAAGTAAAATAAAGCTGAAATAAAGAGTGTTATTGTATCACCACTTATTAAGCCACAACATGAAAAGCTTGTAATGAAAGAATGCTAATGAACAAGGGCAAGAACAGCTTGCCAAAGAAAGGAAGAAAGATTTCAAGCTTATCACCACTTAAACATTGATTGTTATAGCATTAAGATAAAGTGTTAAGTGTGAAAAGAAAGCTGAAAATTTAGATGTGTGCCTACACTATCAACATGTCCAACAATACATTAACTTAAATGATGGCAAATGGCCTTAAGTATGAAATAACATGAAAGAGAATGCTACCTATTATATCATCAATGCATTAAACCATTTAGTGTTGGATTAGAGCATGTGAAATAAGATAAAACTTGAGATAGCTTAGAACACGCAAGTAGATTATGCCCCAAGGGCTTAGGCTAAACTTTAATGTGTGAATGAGATCTAGATCTAGATGATTTTAACCATTAAAGCATGAAAGAACCATTAACACATCGTTACCCTAGCCTTACGATTTTGGGGGTGTCTCTCCCAAGGTGTAGGCAATTATTAAGATTAGAAATAACTTGGAAAGAGAAAGAGAAGCAATAAACAAACCACTCAATGGCACAAGGTGGAGGCAAGCCTACCTTTATTGTGCCAAAGGGGTTGAGAAGAAAGCAAACAACAACACTTTTTCACAAACTACTTGCTAACCCCATGTCCTAGCCTTGGAAGACGCTTTTGAAAGGAAAACTTGAAAATGGAACTAACCCTAAGCTCACACGTGGGAGATAGGCCGTACCAATTCTCCTCCCAAGCTATGAGCTAGCAAAATAAACTAAAAATGAAAGAAATATGCACAAGAAGCTTAGAAAAGTGAAGAGGAAGGTTGAGATTCGTTACCCACTTGAAGAGAAGGATCTTGGAGTGTTGTGTGGTTGATTTTGGGCAACATAACCCCCTCAACCTGATAAGAACCTGCAAAAACCAGCAAGCTATGCTTGCTGGAAAAGCTACACAACAATAAAGATGAAGAAAAATTTCTGTTTTAGGGCAGAAATGTTTCACATAATTTTTTTATGGAAAAAGTATATTTTAGATGACCATTCTATGATGTTAAGCTAGCTGAAATATTATATGAAATGGACGGCAAGAAAGGAATGAGAAAAGGAGTTTGAGTAAGCTTTGAGGGAAGACTCCTCCTTGAGGCTATCCCAACAAAACCCTAGAAGCAAACCTGCAAAACTTCAACAAAATGTGATGCATACAAGTAGATAATATGGTTGAATATGCTAACAAAATAAAATACTTGTACCCTATTAGCAAACCCACATATATAGATCAACAATAATACTAGTTGTGTGATCTACCCAAGTAAAATACTTTACCCAAGAATCTACTCTATGCAACCCAAGATGCCAAATCCACAATATTACCTCATATACAAGCAAGAAACAAAAATACTTGTTGTTCTTCCAATCCTCCAAAGTTTCTCTTTATTACTCAAAAGGAGAATCTTGTAGCAATAAATTGCTCCAACACTCTCAAGAGCAAAAGAATGGATGCAAGATGGACAAGAATGAGAGAGATGTGAGATGGAAATCAAGTAGCATAACAATAACTCAAGATATGGTGAGGTAAGAGTGAGGAGAGGGTTTTATTTATACTTGGAGAGGCAAACCTACCTCTCTTGGATCAATGTCAAGTGTCCACCCCCAAGCACAAGAGAGAATCTCTAGGAGGGGGGCGCAACCCTAGGGTTTTGGCCAAGGAGTGGAGAGGAATAAATGAGAGGTGAGGTGGGGGATCAAGCAAAAGGGTGACGTGGAGGTCTAGGGAGGGCGCACTAATAGATGGAGGGGTCCACCACCCCTTACTTTTTAAGTTACAACGTTTCATTAAGGAAGGGGGGCGTAACTTCCCCTAGGGGGCGTGAGGGTTTGAGTGGGTAAGGGGGTGTGTAAAGGTTAAATCAAGTTGGTTTGGGTAGGCTTAGGTTAGGAAACACATCTCGTACCTTTTTCCATCTTTGCATCACCCTTTTAACTTAAAATTACAAAAAGAAATTTTTCCAATGTCATGACCTAGCAATTAAAATTGTTGTTTTTGACTGACTGAAACTCTTAGTGGACAAACACCTAGCAAAAGTTGTCCAACTGAGCTGAAACTTGGTCCAAGGGTGTAGGGGGTCTCATTCCATTTCTTTTGAGCACAAATACCCCTATCAAAAGTCCAAGGACCTAGTTTTTACAATTTTTGCTCAAAAATAATTAATTAATTAAATAATTAAACCTCCAAACTTAGGGAAATTTAATTAAAAATTAATTAATTAAAAAAATTAATCTAGACTCGTCGGAATTCCGCGAAACTTTCTAAGATGTCATACATGGTCATTTACATCATCCCTAAACAATAGTTACCAGAGGATAATCCCATTAGAATGCCCTTCACCACTTTGGAGGAATTATTGCAGGTGTGAGGGAAAAACTCAAGGCAAATTAATAAGGCTAAAAAGTCCAATTAATAACCTGAGGATAAAAAACCCTTGGTGAAAGGAACTCTCCCAATGAACCCATCCCAAGGTAACTGACCTAAATATGACCCATGCAGACCTATTACATTATTAACCTACACAGGGGTGCAGAAATTCCGTTTACAAAAAGAAGTGCTGGTGGCAAAAAATGCCCTGTAGAACCAAACTGTCTTCGACAAATTAGCATCTGATGATGCATCTCTTCATGGTACATGGAGTTGACCCCCTAGTTGGATAGGTGGTCAACACAGAACATTCTTCGAAACTACTCACAACTGTGAGCTTTGAAAGAATGACTGTCCGACGAGGTGGACCAGTCTTCTTGACCACTACTGATAGTGACTTTCAAGAAGAAAGACTGTCCTAGACCATTCCCCCACACTGGCCACAAGGGGAATCACTGTCTATGGTGCATCAACAATCCATCGAACCATTTTCATTACGAAAATGATCGTTCGATCTGGACCATTTTCCGAACTGGAAAATGCCTGTCCGTCAGAAATTTCAAACCACTTTCCGAACTGGAAAGGAACTGCTCATCCTGGACCATTTTTTGAACTTGAAAAATAACTGTCCATAAATCAATAACACATCAGTGCTCCCTCCCAACCTGGGAGTCATCTCTTCCTTTTTCAATAAGGAAGTCGTCTCCACGAGCTCCAACTTGAGTATGCAAACTCTTTCATCTTGGACAGAGGTGTTAAAATTACATGCAGCAACGAGAGCCATTCTCCTGAAGGATGGCTAAGACCCTAGACAAGATCTACGGCCCCCAATGCACTCCTGGGGTATGTGGTCTGGGATCAAATTGATAAAGACCCTAGACTGGGTCCAGGGTAACCATGCCTGGGGCATGGGAGTCTTGGTCTGGGACCAAGCATTTGAAGACCCTAGATATCTCTAGGGCCCCTGGACTGGGTCCAGGGTAACCATGCCTGGGGCATGGGAGTC
>ML781374.1:850650-893801 GCA_009831015.1 Picea engelmannii | reverse complement strand
ACGTCTCCCTTGGACTTGCCCTCCTAAATAGAAAGAGCCCCCCATCGAGGTGACAGTGGGTGGGGAAGCTCCTGTTACGCCGGTTTCAAGCCCTGACTCAAGCCCTTGGAACTATCCTACAAACCGTGCGATAACATGGTTAACAGAGGAAATGGTCCGGACAGTCATTCCTTAGGGTTATACATTCTCTCCAGGGTGCACTTTGATTAGTTTAGGAGGAATGGCCCAGGGTGGGGAATGGTCCAGGCTCAACAATCAAGGACATACATTCCTTAGGGTTTTACATTCTCTCCAGGGTGCACTTTGATTAGTGTAGGAGGAATGGCCCAGGGTGGGAAATGGTCCAGACTCGGACATTCCTTAGGGTTTATACATTCTCTCCAGGGTGCACTTTGATTAGTGTAGGAATGGCCCAGGGTGAGGAATGGTCCAGGCTCAAACAATCGTTCTTCCTTGTTTGAGAAGAATAGGGCAGATAGCCCATTGTTGATGTTCTATACTAAGGGCAGATATTCTTTCAGATCTCACAGATGTGAGTGAAAGATTGGCCCAAATGATTCAGTTTATTCTTAACAATATTTTCTGTGCAGGTTGTAATCAGATGATTGTTATGGAGATTGCCTGTCTCCAGACAGTAGAGATATACTACTATGGTGGATATGTTCCACTGGTTGTGACTATGTGTCACGTAGTTGTGTACTACCGTGGATAGACACAGTTGTGTTCTATCAATTGATATTGTACCAGTTGTCATAGGAGATTATCCAGTTGGATAATAATGACGGTGCTCGTGATACTACCAGTTGAATGGTCTGCTTGTGCTCAAGACCATACCTCCCTAGCTAGGAGGGAGTGTTAATATTATGGTAGCTTCAGGAGGTATGAACCTATATTGTGACCTATGACGAGATTAGAATGTTCCGGAAGGAAGCAAAGAAGTGAAGGAAACCCTAGACAAGTTGTCGGCTACAGAAATATATTTAATATGAATTTATTAGTACCCAGGAGGAGAAGTCGGCCCCAGTAAGCCTGCTCAGACTACTATAAATACAGGGCGCCAGTTCTCATTATTCACAATCTCAGCAGTTGCAGAGAGAACTGGATCTGCGCAGCACAGTGGCAGTCTTGTGCGCAAGTCTCTGGGAAAGTGTGCGCTAGCTTCTGGGTGGGATTATCTGATCAACTTGGTTTCTATTCTTGCTTGGTGCATTAGCCTCTCTTGGCTATTGGATTTCTACCAAGATTCTCTTCTTTGTCAAGGTCAAGGTGCTCGGAGGGTGGCTTCGGCCTATGGTTGGGTGACAAGGGTATCGTCAATGGTAAAACGAGCACAATCTTCTATATTCTAACAACCCTGTCACTACCAGTGAATCTAGGGAGCCATTTTTCATACCTCGGGGGCATTTGTCGAGGGTAACCCGGAATTTTACTCATATCCAAGGGTTTAAAATTTCCTGGGTCCCATTGAGAAGCCATGTTTAGCTCAATCATTAGTGGAGGCGCCAGATAATCCTTCTAGGGATTATCACCCTCAGTGGAGTCGCCAGGTAAGCTTCATAAGATAAAGGCTTTGAGGAAAAGGCAATATTGACTCAGTGTTCCTCGACAGCGGTGCCAAAATGTTATCGTACAATCTGTACTTGCCCAAAAGCCAAGGCAAGTGGAATCAGGATTGGCATAACATGGGGTGACCTATCACTGTCACCTTAATAGGAAACCGCTTCCTATTTAGGAGTATATCAAGGTACCTCAGGGGAGACATCTCCAGTGACCTGAGAGTTTGAGAAGGCTAAGGAAAATGATACAAGAAAGCTCCCTCCTCTCACAAGTCACTCAGATTCAAAGGGTTCTTTATGTCTTATAGAAATGAAGCAAATGAGTAATTTTGCGTACCTGCCTAGAACAAGACAATAAAATAGAAAAAGGGCATTTTCCAAGTACTAAAATGATATTAGTGCTTCATAAGACAATGAACTCTTAAGAAATGTACTAGCTGATATAAAATTGCAGCAGTATAACGGTTTATAACAGCAATAAGAAATTTGCAACAGCCACGATAATTATGCTTCAAAATGCTTGACAAAAGACATTGCTAAAACTGCTTGTGACTATCTATTATCAATTTGCCTAGTTAAAGCTGTTATTTCAAGTCTTTTGTCAAGCATTTTGAAGCATAATTATTGTGGCTGTTGCAAATTTCTTATTGCTGTTATAAATCGTTATACTGCTGCAATTCTATATCAGCTAGTACATTTCTTAAGAGTTCATTGTCTTATGAAGCACTAATATCATTTTAGTACTTGGAAAGTGCCATTTTTTCTATTTTATTGTCTTGTTCTAGGCAGGTACACAACATTACTCATTTGCTTCATTTTTATAAGACATAAAGAACCCTTTGAATCTGAGTGACTTGCGAGAGGGGGGAACTTTCTTGTATCATTTGCCTTAGCCTTCTCAAACCCTCAGGTCACTGGGGACGTCTTCCCTGGGGTACCTTGATATACTCCAAATAGAAAGGGGTTTCCTATTAAGGTGACAGTGATAGGTCACCCCCTGCTACGCCAATCCTGATTCCACTTGCCTTGGCTTTTGGGCAAGTACAGATTGTGCGATAACAGAAACTATATAAAATCCTTAGGAATTTGAATATTTTTACAAACATTTTATGGTTACCATTTTAAGAATTAGTAAGATTCACCAATGTTTCTACACTTTATGATTAGTATGGATCCTTTAAATTTTCCCTGCTCCTTCCAAGTTACTATATTGGTCTCTGACATTGCATCCTTTTCTCTCTTTGGAAATTGTGCTGTCAGTATGTCTTTGAAGGAGTTGAAAGTTCTGTCCACGCCTTTTAGAAATTGGCTTTTGATCAGATAAGTGCCCAAGCCAAAGCCAAGGGTTATTTGTGCATTCATGATGCTAAGAATGTATCTGCTACTGCATATAGGTAGTTGTTTTTGTACTCTATAAGTTGACGGTTTATTCTCCATAATATAAGATGCATCATCTCAGAAAAAATATAAAATCAACAAACTTCTTTAAAAATTTGGTCGTCTTCTTGTGCATGTGTGCTCTGAAAATCATCAAAGACATCATTGAGGGTTATTAATCAACAGTTCATGACATGTAGTTATGATGATTTTAAGAATATAATGTGTATTTTACATTCTGAGCACTTTTATAGATGGGAACTGTTCAAGTATGAAACAACAGGGATGTATTGATGGCTTGGTTTCCTTTTCCCTTTAGATTGAAACACATGGCAAAGATCAGAGCAAATGCAGAAAGCATCAAGACAGAACAACACCATTATGAATATGGGCCCTGGGGTGACCTAAGTAACAAGACAAGTCCCTTAGGGGGCTGGTGTCTGTATCCCACGTGTTGGACATGCGACATGTGTTTGGCACACGTTCTAAAATAGGACACGTGCCAAACACATGTCCGACACGTGCCTTAGATGTGTCCAACACCAAGGCACAAAAAAACCCCAGGGACTCTTAAAAAACATATTTTCCTGATCAAGAGAAAAATGTGGGATATGTTTCCCGATGATATGGGTTTGGACAATGGTGTTGAGTTGGCATTAGCCATCTTGAATCTTAATGAACTAGTGCTAGAGCTGGTCACTTTTGATGATAGTGATCCTATTGAGGGGTCATCCTCCACACCAATAGATGCAGATCTTGGATTGGATATAGAGGTGGAGGAGGAGGAGCATGGAGGAGAGAGCAGCAATGGTGGTAATTTTGATGATTCTGACATGGAGGAAGACTACTAACAGTGACGAGCCATGGGATTCTTCAATCTACGGTTCTAGTATCTACCCTATTTTGTATTTGCCATTGGCATTTCCACCTATAGTATCAGTGACTTAGTATCTATGTAATACATTTTGATTTTTATGACATCAAATTACTGAATGAGAAAACTGCAGTTTATGGTTCTAACTTCTAAACTTCTATTTTATGACATGTGTATTGAATAATCTAATTTCTTGTGTGTTTGAACTTTGATCACCATTGATGTACTAACTAGTTGTATCAATATTTTGTAAATGTTCTTGTTTCTAAAAAAAATTGGATTTTTTTATCTATATTTCATTTTTGTATTTGTAATTTTTAATTTTTTAATATATATAATTTTTTCCCCGTGTCCTATTTCCAGGGTCGACGTGTCCTGTGTTGGATGCTCGTGTCCACTTGTCCTCCGTGTCCCATGTCCCCATGTCATGTGACCTAGGGGGTGACACTATTCTTTTGATTGCTGCATGGTTATGATGAAATCCTTTTTGGAAATCATCTTTGTACCTATTTGGAAAAAATCTGAAATGTCTCTATGGTGAGATTCGAGAAACAATAAAAAATATGTTTCATAGAATAGAACATGTTCTTCTCGAATGACAAAAGCTAAGCACATATGCAATATCCTAGGAAGGTTCTGAAATATATGGCATATCAGATAATAATGCCCTTAGAAAAGAACTAAAATTCTTGAGTCTGTAGCAGTATGTGAACAACTAAGAAACTAGTGTGGTAGTAGCAGAACGATAATAACTAAGAAGGTATGTGTTTATAGCAAAGGTAAAGAAGTACTGGACTAAACAGAGCGCTGAGAAACAAGAAGCTTAAATTTGAGTGAGATGCTATCTTCTTTTAATGGCAAGAAACTGTAGAGAAATGAAATAGAACTTATTAATGTTCTTAAGAGACCAAAGGCATTCAATAGGACTCAGAAACCTATTAGCATACACGTCACAGCCATTGAAGGAGAGCCTAAGGCGTCTTCCAAAGATAGAATATCTAAGCTAGATATAACCATTTAATATCATAAGGAAAGATAAAGCTTTATGAAAGTATATTGCTGTGAGAAAATATGAATGCATGCATACGTGCTATACTACTTGGGAAGGCTTAATTAAATGGGACCTAGAGTTTAACATGTTCTCATCTTTAGAGGAGATACCGATTCCTATGTGAAGTCCAACTGCAGGTGCAGGATAAACGTACGAGCTTTGGTAGATTTTTATTTCTGATATTTGTGATGCCTATATTATAGTGCATTTTGATGTTCTTTATTTCTTCTTTATCAATGTTAGAGTCTATGTAGAGGTAAAAGTTGGTCTATGTGGAAACAAAATGCTGCTTCATTACCGATATGCGTTATAAGATAAGACAAGGTTATCCCTTGATTAGATCAAGGTAGATCCCTTGAAATATGTCATTCGAATCTTTCTTTCTTCTTTATCAATGTTGAGTCTATGTAGAGGTAAAAGTTGGTCTACATGGAAACAAATGCTGCTTCATTACTGATATGCGTTATAAGATAAGGCAAGGTTATCCCTGAAGTGGAGGTACAAGGTTATCCCTTTATTAGATCTAGGTAGATCCCTTGAAATATGTCATTCGAATCTTTCTTTCTTCTTTATCAATGTTGAGTCTATGTAGAGTTAAAAGTTGGTCTACATGGAAACAAATGCTGCTTCATTAGTGATATGCTTTATAATTATCTTTCTTTCATTCATCAAGATTGTAACGCATTAAATATCTGTTTGCAATATCTAGGGCGAGGCTGGAAGGCCTCTGAGCTCCGCCTCAAGTCATGGGATGATCTTCAGAAACTATGGTATGTTCTCTTGAAGGAGAAAAATATGCTATTGTCTCAGCGGCAAATGATGAACTCTCAGAACCTGAGGTTCCCAAATCCAGAAAGGCTTCCCAAGGTATGCAGGATATAATGCAATACATTTTAGCAAATCATTAGAATGAATTCTCTCTCAAAAATAAACTTTCTGTTGCAGTTGCATATAAAGAAATTTTAAAACGAGCGAAGATTTCTGATAAATTGATAATATGTTTCAAATACACTAGCATAGTAAGGTTGAGGCTGTCTTGGAATGAAGGGAATTGGCATTGATTTTACTAAATCCATTATTTGTCTATTTTTCATAAGAAAGCTTTGTAGGATCTAACCTTAATCACAGACTAGTTGATTGCTTTGTAACAGTAATACATTTTACATTCACATAACTCTATAAAATTGTGGTGGATCTAAAATATATCTGAAATTCTGGAGGCACCTCAGTTTTATTCAGGTTAATTAATGAAAAGTTGAAACAAAAGTATCTGCTAGCACTAGATCGATAAAAGACAATAAATGTATGGTACAGTCATCAAACCTTCTCTCTGTTCATTATAGCTTTTATGTTGACCATTGTCCTAACAATGAGGGGATGCTGAGACAATCAAATGAAATTATATTAGCGAGACTCGAAAGCAGAGTAAGTAATAATAACCAAATAAAGAGTGCTTAGGGCTTCTCTTCTCTAAAAGAAAAAAAACAAATGACATAATAACAAGTAAAACTGGGGTTGGAACTAGGATGAGTAAACCCTCGACAGTGAACTAAAGTACAGCCCTGAAGATGAAAAAGAAAGAAGGCAAGTGATACCTTAATGGAAAAAGAAAGAAGGCAAGTCATAAAAACCACAAGCAAAAAGCTAGCATTACCATGAAACAACCAAATCTTGTCTGTTAACCATTACCTTCCTACAAAAGCGAGGAGTTTAGGCATTGGCTGGCAACAACTGAAGCAGGTTACAAACCAAAAGATTTGTGTCTGAGAGTTTACTTGTGTGGATTTAGCATCACTCTCTCCATTCGGTTCGCCCTTGAGGTTTTGAGACACTAATTTTTTCTCTCTTCTTGACAGTTAAAAGAGGTTGCAGGTTCTTGTATTTTACTTGGCCTACCATTGTTCTTGAAGTTTGCTTCGAAGACGATTATTTCTTCCTTGACACCCCATCCGCTCTCTGTGTTTTAAATTTGTTTAGAATTAGTTGTCTATATCAACTTCTGATTAGGTGTGGAAGAAATGCATGTTTGTAACATAAAATTGTATCCCTAGAAAAAGTCATATTAGAGGATGAGTCACTGAATATTTCTGTTCTATGGAGATGCAACATGCATAATTTTCCAAATTATTTCCTTAGGCAACATGCATTGTGAAATGAAGCCCATTGAGATCAGAGATTATTACATTTCCATTTTACCTCTCCTTGGATGCATGTGGTTAACATAGTCAATTTATCAGGGTGGAAATGGGCTGCTAGTCTACAGCATAGTTGCATTGGCAGGCATTTTTCAGCCAAAAATACGTTTAAAAGCTTTAAGGAACTTTGATCCAAGTTGAATCAACTGAAGAAAACAAGTTTGATATTTGTCAGCCAGATTCACGCATTTTTTTGGAAGTTAAGTCAATCAACACTCTCGGAGTTCGGGGGCTACCACTACACAACACGAACTTCATTCGGCTTTGGTGCCAGGTCTAAGGGGTAACTATTTCACTAAAATTGACCGGAACTTTCACCTGGCCTCTCATCCTTTTTTGAGATATGTCATTTGGCTGGGTCAGATGCAACCTTTTTGGGAAGAATCATCTGTAATTGATTTTTTAGCGATGCATGTTGGTTGGCAACTTGGCTGACAATTATGCTCTGTTTTCTCCAATCGGAACTGGAATAAATTGAAGTATCGCTAGGATGGAAATTTCTAGCATCTTGAAGTTCCATACCAAATATGTTTTTTTTAATGAAATGCTGCATGGGGTAAACTTGGTTACTCGGTGATTGTTTGAGATCACTCTTCCAAGGCTGAACCATTGTAAAATAATGCTTGTTTATTGGCTTTTGCAGGTAAGGAAGTCAATGTGCCGTATCAAACATGTGCTTACTGAGAGAGCACTGCAGGATCCTGATCCAAGAAGACAGGCTGAGATGAAGCGCATGATTAATACCTTATGAGACAATTATAAAAAGTTAAGCTTTAAAGTAGAGAATATTTTGAGTTCATGTATACACAACCACTTCTTGTGCATCTTGTTATTCAATCATATCATGGTTGCTGTGGATAGTATTGTTTTGTCCTAACAGGCTCTCGCTATGAACTTTCTAGGACAACTTTGCATGTGGAAACAACTGCCCTCAAGTGGATCTATGTGAAGAAAAACATTTTGTGTAACTATAAACATGATACCAAATCTACCTTAATTTCTGTTATTACTCTAAATTTTGATAGATATTTGAACAAGGTGATTAAGAAAAAATGGTGCGGAAAATCAGGCCATTAAGGATTTGTTTACAAGTTGTGCAAGTTCAACCAAGTTATAAAATATTAGCATCCTTCATACAAATATGAAATTGAGGTTGAATATTCTCTTTGAATATGTAAGAAGGCACTGTAACCAAACTACTTTGCATGTGTTAGAAGGCAATGTGGGCATAACATGTATGAATGACATATTTAATCTAGATGCCTGCTTATTCTGAAGTGACAAAAAGATTATATATATATATATATATATATATATATATATATATATAAAGAGCAAGAGTGAACAACTTTACATGTGTTAGGAGGCAATGTGGGCATAACATGTATGGATGACATCCTTTTAAACTAGATTCCTACTTCTTCTGAAGTGACGAAAATTATATATATATATATATATATATATATATAAAGAGCAAGAGTGATCCTGCTTGTGAACTATATAGTGTGTTTTGAGAGTAGTTTTATTAATGTCATCCCGTGATTTAGGGACGTTATTCTTTCACCTGTTGTATTTAAGCAATTGCAAATGAAATAGAGTTTGTTTGCAACAGTATTTCATTCGTTTGCTTGCTGAAGTGTTTGAGTAAGATTTTCGCTATTGAAATTAATACTGATCACCATCTTGAAGTTAGAAGCTTATTGAATCCAAGAAAGCACTATCAGCTCTGGCACTAATCGCTGGATTGCATATATCTAATGAAAATGATCATGGTTTTCTTTGAGAGCAGTCTGTTTTTTTGTCTGGAATTTGTATATAACCATTGTCAATGTAGATGTTGATTGACATCCATGCAAATGACAATCACCAAATCTTAAGAAGCCATATGTAATTTAGTTGAGAAAGATCCATGAAGCCAAGGCTCTGTTGATACCAGATCCTGTTTACCTCAGTGACTGGACAAATATGACAGAAATTTTTGGAAGGATACCTAGACAGACAAATGGATTTACAGTAAGAAATAGATCACAAAAAATTGCATTACTCAATACAAAATAACAATAGTCAATGAAGCCTTTCAATACAACAATACATTGAAATAAACAATAATAAAGGAGAACAAAGAGTGGGGGGTAGTTACACACCCAAGGGTTGTAATGCACCGGCAATTCCTAAAAGATGGAGGAAAACATTTCCATGTACTTGGTACTCAAATTAGTAAACAAGATTTAGTTTTATTGATAATATGATAAATTGATTCAAAATGAGGAATATAAATTTCATAATAACGCCTCTCCACCAACATAGTGGTGATTAATTAATGCATTAATTCATAGCTTTCTGCTAACTTAGTGATAACTCATTGATACGAGTAGCTTACAACTCTCAACTTGTGATGAGCCATTAATGAGAGTACGAACAAAATAGCTCATACAAAATATGTTGTGTATAGGTACACAATAGACAACATGCTCTTCATCATGTTGTGGCTTGTGGTTGGGATGGGACACTATCATCTAAACAACCTAGGTTTGAACCCTGGCAAGTGTAGAGCCCTTGTGTGTGTGTGAGGAAAAGTGTTGACATCGTGGAGTTGTTTTTTTTCCTTTGTAAACAAAGGGGCTTAACATATGTTTGACAAACCAAATTGGTTAAAGTGGACATTAGTATGATACTTCATCATTTTTTATATAGATGGAGGTTGATAGTGGTAAGTGCATTCCCTTGTGATGACACATGGAGAGGGAAAATATTATTACTAATAAGAGTTGCTAAGTAGAAAAAAGAAGGTGCTAATATGACAGTGAACTTAAAGTAGAAGTAGGTGAGATGTATACCTTGTGTCCCTCTCATGTTCATTGTTAGAAGATAATAGGTGTTGTTGATTGCAGCTTCATGAGACATTCTCCAGGTCGTTCTCCTCTAGATTGAGTTAAGACGATTTGTGAGAGAGCCCATGTGATGGGTGTGTCATACTCCTTTGGACTGAGTTGAGATGACGTGTGGTCTCCTATCATGCTCCTCTGGACTAAGTTGAGACGACTTGAGATGGTCTCCTATCAGACTCCTATGGACTTAGTTGAGTCAACTTGAGATGGCTCTCTAGATGGTACTCCTATGGACTTAGTTGAGTTGATCTATTGAGAGTGACGTCCCTGTAGCTGAGTACGGGTGGACGTGTCCCTAGTGGCTAAGCACTACAGGATGTGTGGATCCCTTGCTATATTGTCTGAGAGTAAGATTTGTTGTAACCCTAATTGTATAAAGGGTACAAGTCGACCCCACCATGTAAAAGATAATTAATATTGTGTAAAGATTAATTATATTTATGAGTTGTACAGGTCGGCCCTATTGTGCCAATAGACACATCCTTTTGATGTGTTAGGTCTTGTATAAATAAGAGTAGATCCCCATTGTGGATCTCTCTCACACACACTTCATTGTAGCCTTCTCTCAAGCTAGTTGAAGTGTGCCCTTCTCTTAGGTGCAAGTTTCTAGGTCATAGAGCACCCTCTTGTGTGCCCTAGGGTTTATGGTGTGGGGGATCTTCTCTTGACTCTATAGCAAAGGATTGTTGGGTTTTTCCCTTTATTGAAAAGGGTTTTCTCAGGATCAACTCTCGTGTTCTTGTGCATGATTATTCTTCGTGTGATCTTGGTTACTACAACTATTGTATATTGTATTGTTGCATTGTTTATGGTTCAAATTCATGCTAAATTGAAATAAACTACGCGTGCTTGAGCTAAGCATTAAAATTCAACATGGTATCAGAGCTTAGTTCCTAAAGAGCCATTGCACAAGCCATTGAAAAGTCAGTCATCACCTTCTTGTTGCAACTGCAAAAACGACCCTCTTTCTTTTGCCAGTTTTTGTACCTTCCACTTGAACGTTGGGGCTAAATTTTGCATAGGTGTGTACAACCTCCTTCAACACACCTCCAACAACTCTTAGATTGCAAATCAGAGAATTTTTTATTTTTGCCCCCTAGGGTTTCTAGGGTTTCTGCAGAATTTCAACCTCTAGGGTTTCTACAACTCATTGAAGGATTTGTGCAGCTCACCAAGGTTCTTCTGACCTTCCAAGGTTTATTGTTGGCAATCATAAGTCCAACGAAACCTAAGGTTGTTAGCCTAGCCTAGTCGTTAGGTTTCCTAGCCTAGCCATTAGGATTTGTAAAGAATCTGCAAACCATGAGGAACATAACTTTGGTGGAAGATAGGCTTGATGGATCAAGCAACATCAGCTCTTGGAAATCAAGACTACAAATCACTCTGGAAGAGGATGACCTATTGAGTTTGATAGAAAAGACTCTACCAGAAACAACAACCGATGAAGAGAAGGATGATTGGAAGGCAGACGATGTCAAAACAAGGAAGATAATCATCTATTCAATAAGAGATAATCTACTACCTCGTATTTCTACCTTGAAGACATCTTATGAAATGTATGATGCATTGAAGAAGTTGTTTGAGAGCAACAACACAAATAAAGATATTACATTGAAGCACTAGCTTCAAAATATCAAGATGACGAACATTGACACCGTTGCCACCTTCTTCGTGAGGATCTCAGAGATCAGAGATCAACTAAGTGCCATTGGAGAGACCATAACGAACAGAGAAGTTGTCATGACTACTCTCAATGCCCTTCCAAGAGATTGGGAACCATTTCTTCAAAGTATCAGTGGAAGAGCATATCTACCTGAGTTTGATCGTCTATGGACAGACTACACCCAGGAAGATACCAGACTTATAGCCAGAGGAGTGCAAGACTCTCATCATGATGACAATCAAGCTCTTGCTTCTCATGCAAAGAGAGGCAGAAGGAATAGAAAAAGTTTCAGCAAAGTATTCAAAGACAAGAAAACTTCAACAACTCCAAGTCATGAACAGAGAAAAGAAATATCAAGGATTCAGTGTTTCAAATGTGACAAGTATGGACACATTGCAAGAAATTGTCCTACCAGGAAGAAAGGAAGATAACTTGCATCCATTATCGATGTTGATCCAAAACCAAATCAGAGAGATGAATACATAAAAGATGAAGCATTCTTCTTCATATCAACACTCTTAGGTACGGTTCCTACAGATAGTGATATTTGGTTAATTGACAGTGGTTCTTCCAGACCATGACTGGATACAAAGAACATCTTGCAGACCTTGTTGAGAAATAGTCTCGTGTACATGTTGTGCTTGGTGATAATGCCAGATATATTGTAAAAGGAGTTGGAACTTCTACCTTCCAACTATATTCTGACATACCACTTCAATTAAGTGAGGTACTATATGTACCTGGGATGAAGAGGAACCTTGTCTTTGTTTCTTCCTTAGAGGATAAAGGCTACAAGGTTACCTTCTTTGAAGGAAAATTTCTTACATGGCAGAATAACTCACACATGGATTATGCCCGAATGATTGGTGTTCAAGAAAACAGTTTGTATAGATTGATTGTTCGACCAGTCCAGGCTTGTTACATGATACTATCAGTTTGAGCGAGCTGTGGCATAGGAGACTTGCTCATTTACATTACAGAGCCCTTCCCGGTCTAGGGAAGATGGTAACAAGCCTTCCAGAGATACATTTTCAGCATAATGGTGTTTGCAGAGGTTGTGCTCTTGGAAAGAATGTCAAGGGGTCCTTCTTGAGCAGTGACAGTAGATCCAAGGGGATCTTGTACTTGATACATACATATGTTTGTGGACCCGTGATTGTTGCTTCCCTGAACGGATATTTGTACTATGTGCTCTTCATCGATGATCACTCTCAGAAGACATGGATTTACTTCTTGAAGACCAAGGATGGAGTCCTTGCGAGATTTCAAGAGTTTAAAGCTCAGATTGAGAACCTAACCAGGAGGAGGATCAAGGTGTTGGGATCATATAATGGAGGAGAGTACACCTCTAGGGATTTCACTGATTTATGTATTGAGGAAGGGATCAAGAGGGAGTACACCGTTCCTTATAACCCTCAGTAGAATGGGGTTACAGAGAGGAAGAACATAACCATTATTGAGGCAACCAAAGCGATGATACATGATCATAATCTACCTATGATTATGTGGGCAGAGGCATCCATGACAACAATGTATGTTCAAAACATGAGTCCTCATCAGATTCTGAAGAACATGACTCCCGAAGAAGCTTTCACCGGAGTGAAGCCTCAGGTTGGACATTTCAGGATATTTGTGTGTCCAGTATACTTGTATGTACCCAAGGAAAAGAGGACCAAGCTAGACCCTTCAGGAAGAAAGGGTACATTTGTGGGGTATAGTGAATCTTCGAAGGCATATCGGATATACATCCCTGGTCAGAGACATATCGAGGTTAGCAAAGATGTCACTTTTGAGGAAGAGATAGCCTTCCGAAGATCCAGAGAATCTCAGATGGAGATTGACAGTGAGAAGAAGGAAGAGACAATACCTTCTCCCCCTTCAACAGTTCAGAGGGAGACAGTTACAGATCTAGTTGATCCAGTTGATGTTCCCAGAGACATTGGAGTAGGCCATAAGAGGCCTGCATGGGCTCGAGGGACTCTACAGGAGGCAGAGGGACATGCAACTCCTCGTGGTACATTCCGAGAGAGCAAGAGACCACATATGTTTTCAAGCTATGTTTCAACTATGAGTCACATCATTGATACTAAGCCTTCTTGTCATGGAGAAACAACATGCCAGCAGGTTTGGCAAGATGCCATGACCGAAGAGTATCAGTCCATCATGAAGAATGATATGTGGGATATTGTTTCGAGACCAGAAGGGAAGTCTGTAGTGACTTCCAAGTGGATCTATAAGATCAAACATGCAGCTGATGGAAGTGTTGAGAAGTACAAAGCGAGATTTGTGGCTAGAGAATTCTCTCAGGTGGAGGGAATAGATTATGAGGAGAAATTTTCTCATGTTTCCCGATACACTTCCATCTATACGATTATTTCCCTTGCAACATCCATGGGTTGGAGACTACATCAGATAGATGTAAAGACAACCTTTCTCAATGGTGAGATTGAGGAAGAAGTTTACATCGATCAACCAGATGGATTTGTGACACATGAGAAGGAGTCTCATGTATGCAGGTTGAAGAAAGCCCAGTATGGACTAAGGCAGGCACCTCGTGCGTGGTATGAGAATATTGATGGATATTTTGATGAGTTTGGATTTCAACGAGAGTGTAGTTGATCCCAACATATACTACCACATTGTTGGTGACGAGTGCATGATTTTGGTCCTATACGTTCATGACTTATTCCTCGTCGATTCAGAAAGTCTTATTGTTGAATGCAAGCGTGCATCGACTTCTGAATTCGAGATGAAGGACCTTGGTATGATGCACTACTTCTTGGGACTAGAAGTATGACAGAGGACTGATGAGAATTTCCCGAGTCAAAGAAAATATACAGTGGAGATATTGAAGAAATTCGGGATGATAGACTGCAAATCCATGCCTACACCGTTGGTGATGAATTTGAAGAAAATGAACGAGGCTTCTACTAATTCAGGCGAAATTGATCCACATCTTTACAGAGAGATGATTAGATCATTGATGTATCGGTTAACACCAGACCTAACATATGCAATGTAGTGAGTGTACTCATTCAGTTTATGAGCCAGCCGAGACAAACACTAGATAGTAGTGAAGCATGTGTTGAGATATCTACGAGGCACAGTTGGTTATGGCCTGAGATATGCCTCCAGTGTAGACATGAGATTGCAGGGATATGGCGATGCAGATTGGGCAGGGAGCGCAGTGGACTGGAAGAGCACATCCAATTGTTGTTTAAATTTGGGATCCGCCATGGTTTCTTGGTGCCGCAAGAAACAAACTTATGTGGCTTTTAGTACTGCAGAAGCATAGTACATTGCATTATGTGTGGCAGTGCGTGAAGCAATGTGGATTTGCAAGCTCCTTGCAAATTTATTTGGACATGAGATGGATTCCATCGTTATCCATTGCGATAACCAGAGTTGTGTGAAGCTCTCTGAGAATCCTGTGTTTCACGATAAATCGAAACAAGTTGAGATCAAGTACCATTATATCAAAGATATGGTACAGAGGAAAGCAGTACATGTGCATTACCTTTCTACACACAGGCAAGTTGCAGATGTCTTCACCAAACCGCTTTCCAGGATGAAGTTCGAGTACTTCCGTGAGAGACTTAGCCTGGTGGAGAATGCCTCCCTAGTTGAGAGGGAGTGTTGTTGATTGCAACTTCATGAGACATTCTCCAGGTCGTTCTCCTCTAGACTGAGTTGAGACGACCTGTGAGAGAGCCCATGTGATGGGTGTGCCATACTCCTTTGGACTGAGTTGAGATGACGTGTGGTCTCCTGTTGTGCTCCTCTGACTGAGTTGAGACGACTTGAGATGGTCTCATGTCAGACTCCTATGGACTTAGTTGATTCAACTTGAGATGGCTCTCCAGATGCTACTCCTATGGACTTAGTTGAGTTGATTTGTTGAGAGTGACGTCCATGTGGTTGAGCACAAGTGGACGTGTTGTTGAGGGGTCCTAAATCCATTTAACTCAACAACAGGAACCAAACCCGCCACAGAGGCCCAATTAGATTCTGCAGCGTTTGATGGTGGAATGGTTCTCCAGATCTTTCGATTCGACCAATTTATCGATGGGCTTTACGTAGTGATTGACAGGATAACTTCTTATGAAAGTTCCTCCTTCAGTTTAAACATTCTCTTTTTGTCTTTTCTTTTATTAGATGGGTCTGATCAATAGATATGTGTTGATATAAACTAGCTGGTAAAAGGGGTTCTTAACTACTGAAGAAGGTTGAGCTTGAGATAACCCTCATGCTCAAGCATGCAAACAAAGATATTTGCACTTGTGACAAGCCTAGTACTAATACATTAACTTGTTGGTACTTCAATTATTGAGTGAGATACAATTATCGTAAGAAAACACGCATGCAATAAGATGATGGCAAGAAAAATAGTTTCTTTAGCTCTAGCATTAATCACACATTAACACAATGATTTGCTTTCGTCATTAGAGACAAGAACTACAAAAAATATTGAAACGACTAACTTATCAATAGATTCAAAAATTCTTACTCATTACAGCATCCATTAATGAAATAAAGTTGGAAGTAATTCCTCCTCAATTCAATCATACAATGTCTTTGATGAAAAACAGAAATTTGTCTCCGGTCCTAAACATGACTTCTCAATTAAGGTAGTTCAGAAAATAGTTCTTTACAAATTCCAAAACATGAGGGTCTTTTCCAAAACCATCGACCTTCGCTAAAAAGTCAATCCTCTTATTTATAATGAATCATTAACTAAAAATAGTTATTACAAGTGCAAGCTAAGTAAAAAAAAATATCGCCATGTGGCACGTTAATCTCTCTATTCTCTAAGAATCATCGAATAGTTTTACTGAAGTGGATGACTATTCTCATAGTCCGACCATTTGATGAAAAGTTCATCGCATGTGTTGGCATATGGGAACCTGTGTTGGTCCATCGAGGTTGAAAGGATTTCTTTCAGTTCTACTACCAGTTCTTTGTACTTAATTATTTTAACACTCAACCGCTGCAAAATTGCTCGAGCCTTAATCAGATACTCCATGAATTGATGTACTTGACCTGGCACCATGCTTGCCACCGTTGCTATCTCTATTGTCCATGTCGAGTCTTGTTCTGCATGTTTCTTGACTATGTCATGCAGGTCAACAAAGTCTTCGAGTGAGCCAAATTCTGGGAGGTCGGTGTCTTTCATCTCCCGATTAATCTTTTCTCAGCGCCTTTCTCACTCAGTCCACTTCTTCTGAATCTCTCGCTGAGGTTCCTGGGCCATTTTTACCCAGTATTCGTTCGCTTTCCTGATCCGATCGATGTTGCTATCCCTTAGCACCCAAATTTCATGCTCTTCGACGTCTCGGCCCTTTTGAACTGCGTTGATGTAATCGATCATTTCTACTGCTTGGTGAGCTTTCTCATACCACCTTTCCACATCATTGCAGGTCACTAGTGCCATAAGGGTGTCTTCTTGGAAATCGGTTATACCTGCAGTGAAAAGGTGTCGTTCATTCCTGAATTTGGCATAGGCATCTTGGAACTCACTTCTCAAAAACATCGTGGCCTCTATGGAGTCCTGATAGTATTTTTCCATATGGTGCAAATGCTCCAACTCCTTAAGTGCAACGACCAACTCTTTTTCATCTCTTCTTTCTCTATCCAATGTGGCCTCCGTGATAGCCATCCCTGCACCGATAAGCTTGGACGTCTTGGCGTTCTCATGATGGCTTTTATCTTCCTATCATAGGCAATCAATTGTATGTCGGCGACCTCATCAACAGGTTCGGGGATTTGTTGTTCTCCCAAGGTTAGAGTATTTTCCCAGGCTCTCGGTTGTGTGTATATGTTCTAGGATGGGTTCCTGAACTTATTCCATATGTCTCGATGGCTCGACCTCCATTTGTTGCTCATCGACTGGTGAGGTATCGGCCAAAACTGAAGAACCAGGAGTAGGTTCGGTACTTACTTGGTAATCAGTTGTCGAAGTGTTTATTTCTTGTTGTGGAATCTCCTCTTTCTGGCCACCTGATCCTAGCTCATCCCTCGAGTTGTTGATTGGGGTTCCTGGAAATTCGAGTAGATCAGTGTCTAAGACACCTTCGACCTCATGGTCGCTCTGCGGAAGGTTTTGAATTGAAGCATCGAGACCTGGGGTAGATGCTTTCTCGGGTTATTTTTCCTCTGTAATCTGCATTAGAGTCGCCAGGGACACCTTCAAACTCTTCTTATCATTGTAGATGGTTATTAAATCAAACAAGGGGTTTGGTTCACTTGTCCTACTTGGTATCCTTGTTATCTCAGGCTGGGTTGAAATTCCCCCTAGTGATTTGATCTGTGGTGGTGGAACTTCAGGGTTTTTTTGCTCAGTGATTTCTTCAAGTTGTATTGGCTCTAAGCCACTTGGCTCGCCTCTACTTTCGATTGGGTCATCAACGGGAATCCTCGACATCTCTACGAGATCAAGGTCATTATGTAGTTGATCAATGATTCTTTGTGCCCCTTCTAGCAAGATAAATCCTCTTCTTTGTGCCTCTGTAGTCTTTGTTGCTCTAATTTCTTCCCTAACATTGAGGGTCTCTTGAGCCGACTATTCTATTGTCTCCACATGTTCATCCATGCTCATAGCCTTGAACCTGGTCATGTTCGGGTTGGCCATCCTCTGTACTACCTCCTCTCAATACTGAGCGCACTCTATGAAAATTTCATCCTCAAATTTGTCATGCGTGTATGGCCAACAAGGGTATACCTGTGAAGCATGTTGGGGGACCAGGCCTTTAGGGTCGTGCTTGCAGAATCGGCCTGTCGGGAACCTAAATTCAAGTTGGCTCAGCCCTTCTTATTTGGCTTGAGCAATGTCATTTACCAAAGAAAACCCCACATGGAAGTCATAAGATATGAAAACCTTCTTCTTGTCCTTGACTAGCGTGGTGTTATAGCCTTGCAGGATAGTCTGATAACAAATTTATCCCACAATGAGCCGGTCTTGGACATGAGCAGGGAGTAGATGCAGTGCTCTGGTGGCCCCGAACACCCTGATATAGGTTGAGTGTTCATCTAAATCCCAGTGGCCTACCTTTGGTACCATTTTCTTAGTTGTTGCGGATAGTCTCGGGCATTCCCTTTTAAATACAATAAAATGAATACGAGCGATGAATTCATCGCAAATGAGTGAGTAATATTTTTTGTACATGTCATCCCATAGTATGTTGAAATAAACGTGAACAAGGAGCTCTGCAACATGCCAGCTTAAATTCACGCCGACGAAGAAATTTCTCGCACATATCACATCGAGAAGGTACGAGGCCATGTGGAAAGTGGGTGCTTCCCCTTCTTTCGGTCTCTGAGTCTGTTGTACACAGATGCTCAATTGATTGGAAATTATTGCTCCCCAGTTGAAACTGCTTCCGGAGATCACCACTGTGTATGGTAAGGGCATCGATGCTTCCGAAAACTTGGAGCAGTCCTTCTCTCCATATAGTCGGCAGATGAGAGCCATCAAGTAGATATATAGCTCCCTAAGGTTAACTGTCCCATACCAACCATTGCTTCGATTTGTAAACTTTAGTCCTCCTTCCACCATGAGGCCATCAACCAATTGGTGTTGTGGAATTCGTAGAACATCACCACGAAGTCTTTTTTTAGACGCTCCTCTGGGTCTCTGAGTTTGTAGTACTTCTCAACTTCTATTGGGAGGAAAACTTCAATACACCCTCCATTCTCATCGTTGATTAAGCATTTTTTCACGTATGTATGGTCGATTAAACACTTCAAAACCTCCATGCTTGGGAAAACCGGGATTCTGCAAACTACCATGTGCAAGTATGATCGTCGGATATTTGGGAACACATGGTCATCAGACGCCCTTACATATGGATCGTTGTGTGGGATACATTCTGGGTACTCCTCCCGGTTGATTATGTTGAATAGGTCTCCCCACTGTGGAGCATTACTTTGGATCCAGTGTTTTCTTTTGTATCACCGAAGACCGGAGGTTGAACAAAAGCTTTCTTTGTTGAGGTTTTTACAGCTGGCTCTACCCTCAGAGCGTACTCCATCTGCCTCGCGGTACCAGGAGAAGAACCTTCACCTTTTTTTGCTTCCTGTAGCTTGGGTGCTCTCGGCAAGCATCTAGTGGTTGGATTTCTCGGAGGCATTTTCCCTGCAGCTTAGAAAATAGTTAGACATTGTGCAAGAAATCATATGTATATATAACAAATCTCGACCGTCGAATTGACAAACTTGAACACATACCTCTGCTGCTTGTTTAACCTGGTCTTGATAATCTGAGAATCAACACAGTCTCGAGATGATTTCTTTGCTTCTTCAGATGCTCTGAAATTTGAAATTGTGCGCAGAATGAAATTGTTCAAAGTTGTTCTAGAGATTTAAACAGGGATTAACTTACCTTGTCGCACCAGTCATTCAATTTTGGTTATGAGTGTAGTTCTATTAAATACGTTTAAAATTAAATTCGAGCGTAGGTTGACGACGCAAGCGTGGGTTGTAACGTGGCCTATCGGTGATTTCAAATCGTTGTTATTCAATTTGCGCTCAAGGTAGCAACATATGCAGGATGAAGCATTAACTATTCTATTAAATGCCAGAATCTGATCGTATCTCATGCCGAAAACATCCCATCGTTTCGCTAGTCCAAATGGTGAGTCGGGGGTTAGGGTTCTGCTTTGAACACTTCTCATTGATATCTCCTTGCAAAAGCTATTATGTCAAACTATATTTTCGTACAAAGTTGACGTGGCAAGGCTAACTTAGAGGTGTGACTAGAACACGGGAAACCTTAAGATGACTCGAGACAAAACTAGGTCGTACGACACCCCTATGTGACAAAGACACGTGGCACTCGAGACCGGCGTCTTCGTTTACCCGTGTTATTCGGAATCATGACTTTTCTTAAGCTAAACGCTCTAAGACTCGATCCTATCTTGTCGATGCTGAAAAGTATCAAGGATCGGTGATCGACAATAAACCTACCCAAGTGCTCCCAGATTGACTCTCTCGAAAATTTCCCGATGTCGAAAGTGTATCGTGGATTGGCGATTGGTGATATGTTTATCGCAGACAAAATCGATTGTTTTAACCCTTCTAGATTTCCCCTACCCCGAGCAAGCTCATCGGTCATTGGCTACCAGTGGTTTTTTTATGGCTTTTGTCAATGTCTATCCCTCCCGTACTTTGCCGACGTCGATGAGGATCGGCTATCTCTTGAAACTCCGGGGCAAAAAACTCACGCAAACCAACTCCGCCTTCTACCGATGTCGATGGTGCATCGGCCATCAACGATTAGTGTAACTGTGTGGCCACTTTACCTGCTTGAATTTTGTTGACACCGAACACAAGCACATTAGTTGCAATGTTAGCTGCAGATTCTTAGTTAGGATGTCAAGTTATTTTAGACACAAGGTTTCATTTAACAAGTTCAAACAAACCCGACTTGATTGATAAGAGGCATGAAAACAAAACAAAATAAACCATCCCCAAAGTGAACTCAATTTAGACAGTAAAAGAAAACAAGTGTTACCCAAAAAGTGATAGAATTTCATAAGGATTTTTAGGGTGTGTTGAGTGCTCAACAAATGGCGATTTACTGGGCGAAAGAAAAATCTTTGTTCCTTCCTCGGGCTTAGTTGATGCAGAAATTAGTTAAGAACCTAACTGGTTTTGTTTTTATCATAGTCTCTCATATCCTTGCGTTTACAATTCCCTCGGTTCGTGGATCCGGGCTCGCCCATGGAGTTTCAACCTTCATTCTGCCTTCGTTCTTCTTGACCATGACCCATGCCCCCTTTTGACAAGAGTCGAGTAAATCATTCACTGGCATCAGGCCTTTTAGTTATCATCATTTACTGGTTTCAGTGTTGCTTCGCTGTCAGCGAGCGTCCATAACCCCGACAGAGTCACCCCGACATCACAGACTTTGCTCTGCCGCCAGCGAGTGTCCATAGCCCCGGCGGAGTTATCTGCATACCCTCTCCTACTTTTCACTCATTGATATAATTGATTTATTTTTGGCAGAGATACCATGAGCAAGTGGGAGCGGAGGACGTTTGTTATCTGTAAGATGATATGGTTAAGGTGAAATTCTTCTTAGCTTTGTCTTGAGGTACATGCGGTCATTTCCAACTTGCCATCTTTCCCTTTAGGTTTTACCAGACCACTAGGAGGATACTTCATCAATTTCCAAGGTCGTTTATCTGCAAAGGTTAGATACATAACTCTTTTAAGATAAACACAATTTGCCAGTGTTTCTTGTGTTGCATGTAAGTGTGAGTCAGGAACATAGTTTTCTACACCGTATTGATTAAGGTCAACCAATGTCTTGCATAACACAACTTTATTGCACAAAAAATACAACAAAAGAAAAAACATAAATAAAGGACTCTGCAATGAGCCTACCTAGCACCTACACATAGAATAACATCAAAACACACACACACACACATTTTTTTTTTTTAACAAAAATATTGTTTTAGGGTCTGGCCATTCACCGGGAGGGCATCGAGTTCCCCCCTCGGATTTTGAAACTGATACATGTCTGCCCCAAGTTTCTTGGCTACCTGGAAAGGTCTGAGCCATAGATTGTGAAATTTTGAATGTTTTCCCTTTGGTTCATTTGCTCTATCCCATTTCAGGACTAAGTCTCCTACTTCAAAATTCTTCTCTCTGGCCTTATGCTTGTCAAACCATCTTTTAACTATCTGTTGATGAGCGAAGAAATTTTATTTTTCTTTCTCCCTTTCTTCTTCCAGCATGAGGAGGGTATCAATTCTCTGTTGAATAACCGATGAGGGTTGTCCTCTAGATCCATGAGAAAGCTGAAGAGATGGAAGATATAGCCCATTCAGGAGAATGGATTCTTGTCCGTATACCAGAAAGTACGGGGAGTTACCTATAACTTCCTTGGGTGTTACTCTATCGTCCCATAAGGCATTATGAAGCGAACTATGCCAATTTCTCTTATTATCTGCAATTGTTTTCTTCAAGATCCTTACTAGGTTCTTATTGGTTGATTCTGCCACTCCATTCATATGTGGATAGTAGTTTGCAAAGTATCTGATTATGATTCATTTGTCTAGAACAAACTTTGTTAGTAGGGTGGAAGAAAAGTAAGCGGCATTATAAAAAACAAGAACGGAAGGCATACCGAACCTTGTGATCAGTTGTTTTTCTATGAATTGGATTACCACCTTTTCATTTACATGAGTCAGAGGGATGGCCTCTGCCCATTTTTATGAAATAGTCTGTAGCGGTCAATATGTATCTATGTTGTTTTGAAGAACTCGGGGTAATATCCCCTATGACATCTAACCCCCATTGCTTGAATGGTCTGGATATGGCCACTGGTTGGAGTGGGACAACTGCTCTTTTTTCCCTCCTCGCGCTTATTTGACAAGTTTTGCAGTTTCTAGCGTATGTATGAGAGTCTCTAAATAGCGTAGGTGAGTAATAACCGGCTCTCAGTATCTTGTGAGAAGTGATATTCCCTGCAAAGTGTCCACCCGCGGGACCATCATGGAGCTCCTTTAGAACCCTGTCTGCATCTTCACGTTCAAAGATCTCAAAAGTACCCCATCATAATTTATGTGGAAAAGCATCGAATTTATGAGGCGATATTGTGTTGATTTCAATCTAAGAGCTCTCCTTTCCTTAGGGCTTAGGTTTTTGGGGCAAGTCTCGTGATGCAAGAGATAAATTAGTTTTCCATACCAAGACTCCTGCCCTAGGGGAACATGCAAAGTTTCACTACACCATAACGCCAATTCATTCTCTCCCCTGGAATCTTCAATTACTTGGTCTTGGGCTTCAATGGCCAATTTACACAATCCCTGTCTCTTAACCAGTTTAGCAGGTTTTATATCTAGATTAAATTCTTGGGCAGCTGTCATCTAATTTCCTCTTCTTTCCTCCATTTCCTATTGAGTGAATAGGGATCGGACTGCAGGATGAGGCACAATGACTTTGGTGTGATTTTTTATGATGTAAGATATGAAATGTTTTACTGCTTTGTATACTGCATAAGCATGTTTGTCTATAGCAGGGTAATTTAGTTCGGCCCCTTGGAGATTAGTGCTCATAAATGAGACTAGGGCCTCATTGTTGTCATTATCTTTCTGAGTCAATATTGTAGCTTAAGATTGGTCGGAGGCAAAAGTATAGAGGAAAAAATATTTGCTAAAGTCGGGACTTCGCAACATTGGAGCTTAATATAATGCAATCTTAATATTGTTGAAAGCATTTTTTCGTTCGTCGTTCCACTTAAAATCAACATCCTTGCTGAGTATTTTTTGTAAGGGTTTGATAGTTTCAACGAAATTGGGCGTGAACTTCCTCACAAAATTGATTTTCCCAAAGAATGATTGCATAGCCTTTTTGTTGTGGGGTAAGGGAAGCTGATCTATTGCCTTAATTCGTTCTGGATCTATGTGAATTACTTCTTGAGATATGATATGACCTAGTAATTTCCCTTCCTCGACACCAAATATAGTTTTCTTAGGGTTTAAAGATATACCGTATTTTCTACACCTTTCGAAAATCTGGGTTAGATGTTGGATGTGATCTTCTTTGTTCTTTGAATACACAGTCACGTCGTCCAAATAGACTACTACAGAATTTTTGATCAATCCCCGAAAAGCTACGTCCATGGCCCTCTGGAAGGTTTCCCCTGCATTAATTAACACAAAGAGCATGTGTTTATAAGAAAAGGTTCCCCACTTGGTTCGTAAGGTAGTTTTCATTATGTCTTCCTTTGAAACTAGAACCTGGTTGTAACTTGAAAAACCATCTAACATGGAGAAAATTTCAGAACCAGACACGGTCTGCAAGAGTTGTTCCATTGGTGGGACTGGGTAGTTATCATTTTCTTATGTTCTGTTGAGGTTTCTGAAATCCACACACAAGCGGTTTTCCCCAGAATTTTTCCTGACAAGAACCAAATTTTCTACCCAGGCAGAGTGTCTAACCTGAAAGATAATTTTAGCATCTAGTAATTTCTTTAACTCTTGACACATGAGGGGTTCCAGATATGGGTGGTACTTCAAGAGATTATGTTGGAAGGGTTTTACTCCAGATTTCAAGGGGATTGTGTGTTGAATAATACGAGTGTCATAAGTTTTCATATCTCGGAAGGACCACGCAAAAAAATCTTGATATTCTCTTAAAATTTTGAGATGGGCTTTCCTTTCTTCTTTAGACATTGTTTTGCCTAGATTTATATTTTGAGGGTTTTCCAGGGTTCTTAGATTTATAGTCTTGTACATGAGACATGAGCTCCCTGGCTTTGTGTTTGTTGACCCTTTAAATCTTTCCCTTAAGTCAAATAGGTTTTCCAAATTGGCTACCCTTTTCGGTATCGTGTGAGACTTTGGTTTGTTACTAGAGTGATCTGCTTTACCTCTTTGTTCATGGGAATCGGTTTCTACTAATTGCTCTTGGAATAATTCATCGTCAATAGCCAGGTATTTAAAATTTTCTTGATTGGTCAAGAAGTTTATAATCTGTTCATCTCCTTCAAAGGCCTTCTAATTAGACGATCCCCAGGACAAATAATACTCTTGTTGATTCCCTAGCCACTGCTATCTCGAGGCTATCTCCTTTAGAAGAATATGAAGCCTCTCGGTTCACTGTGAAGGCCTCAAAATGTTATATTAGCATGTGCACTTCCTGTTGATAATTCCTCAGGTGGGGAGAGTTTCAATGTATAGTGTTCTTTACTTGCCTAACAATAATTTCAGAGTCCCCAAAAAATTTTAATTCTTTAATGTTTAAGTCTATGGATTTCTTTAGTTCTTGCACTAATGCTTCACACTCATCAGTATTATTAGTGCATTCAAATTCTATTCTGTAGGACAGGAAATTTTGTTTCCCCTTCCTTCGGGTCAATGAGGATACATCCTGCTCCCAAACCTTCTTGCGATTTAGATCCATCAAAGTACAGGGTCCAAACTTGTGATCTATAATCATCAGCTTCTCCATGCCTACTAACTTCCTCCTCTCCACCTATTTTGTCTGTGGTTTCCAACAGAGGTTCATGACAGAAGAGGTTTTCTTCTGTCGCTACCAGTAGATTTACTTGAAAATACATTTCGTAGTTTTGAGTAAGAGGTACATCAAATGAGAGAGGGGAGAAAATGTTGAGATCAGAATCGCAGAGTAGTTTCCTAGCACGGGGAAATCTGTCGACAAGGGTTCGTTGAGGGATTCTAAATCGGTGACAATATGTTTGAGATACCTTTCCCTATCGATCATAATCATGTTTGCATGTCCATTTAATGGAAACCAGAGGTGAGCCTAGTCCGTGCTAAAGTATCCATTCAACTTCTCAGACCAATCTCGACTAAGTAGCAACACATAAGCTTCTGGTATATCCACTACAATGATGTCAATCACTTGAACAAATTTCGGGTTTGTAGCCATTATGATCATGAAATCCCCGAGTTCCCCAATAATGTTTACCTGAGTTCTGTCTAGTTGTATAACGTGTTTATCACTTTTGAGCGGGACTACGTTTAATTTCTTGCAAATAGATAATGACATGACATTAGAGGATGTCCCTGAGTCAAGTAAACAATTATGGAGGTTCTTGTTGAAGACTTCAAACGTTAAAAGGAAAGTTGGGACAAAAGGATTTCTTTTTTTATCTATAGAGCAATCGTTCACATTCGGTTTATTCTTTAGGTCTGTGGGAGTTGGGGTTTCCCCTTGGTTAGTGATTGTTATAGGGATTTCTACTAAATTTAAGGCTTGTAACAAAAAGTCCTTTTGCTGGGGAATTCTACACATGTCCATGACCGATACATTTTCCTTCAATCTTTTTAGATCTTCTACTATGTTGTAGTCTAGCTTGGGTGATTCTCGTGTATGGATTTTTATAGGATTTCTTTGGGAGACAAAAGGTGCTTTCGACTGATCGGTTGTTTATTTTCCTCTCGAAGTTTGGACAATGCTAAGGTCATTTGAGACCGGCTAACCCCTACTTCGCGTTTGCACAGTCAAAACCTCAGCAGGTGGTTCTTGAACCTCAAACATATCATCGGAAGGCATTGGCAAGTCAGGATCTCACAGTAGCATGGTTGTTTCTTCCGGGAGGTCAACTTCCTTCTAATCTACAATATTTATTGTTGAGTCGCTTGATTGTTCGGTAAGGGAAACTTCATCTAGGAACTAATTGGCCATCAACTTCATGGCATGCACCCATTGTGGGCAGTCTCTCTCGGAATGTTTCTCTTGATGATACGTACAGAAAGAGTCAGATGTTATATTAACTAGGTTTATGTTTAAGTTGGATGGGGGAGGTTCAATTGCTTTGAACGATGGGTTTCTCTTAAAAAATGGTTTATAAGGCCTTTGGCCTTGGTTTTCTTCCCCTGCACTTCTTTTTATGTCTATGATTTCATTTGACAATTTCTTTATCATCCATTGTAGGTCTTCTATGTCTCCACTTCCCTTTTCGGGACCTTGTTCTATTTGTTTTCCTGGGGCTCTAGTCAACAAGAGTCCTCTCCTGGGTGGAGGTCGTGTTTCCTTCTTAACTAGTGAGACATGGCCCTCTTTACATCCCTTCTTTTGGAATTCAATAGTTTTGGCTTCCTCGAAATTTTCAGCTAGGGTATGTTTGGCAACCCTTTTTACAAACATGGAAATAGAAGAAAAGAGAGCATTAGCATATACCTCAATTTGCAACTCCTAAGTGGGTTTAGCTTCGGGTTGAAATTTGTTCAGAATAGTGGTAAATCGTTGATTGAAGTCTTTAACCTTTTCTTTTGAACTCATGGTGGCGGCGAACAGTTCATCCATTAAATCTCCTGTAGTGGTTTCTTATGTAAATTTGTATAAAAAATATTTTTGAAACTTCGTCCAACTAGTTATGGACCCTACAGGCAAGTTAAAATACCATGTTGAGGATTAATTCTCAAAGGTATAGGGAAAAAGGCTGCATACTACCTCCTCATGTTGGACATTGATCAGTCTAATAGCTAGTATGAACTTTTTAATATGGTCTTCAGGTAATCCGTAGGTTTCAGGGTCAAACTTGGGGAGTAACTTTTCTGGATGTCGAGGGAGGTTATGTACCCACCCTGGGATTTCCAGAGCATCTTTGGCCAACCAAGGTTGATTATTTTGAGGTGGGTTTCCCCTTTCTTCATTATGATTATTGTTATCCTCCATGTCGTCTGACTCCGAAGTTGAGCGATTCGAGTAAAACCCTTCCTCGTCAAATTCAAAATCGCCAGGCTCAGAGTAGTTACCAGATGGTGTTTCATGGATCAAATTAAGGGGATGTTCGAACTCGGTGAGGGCGAAATCTATCAGGTCTTCTATTGTGTGAACAAAAACCTAGTCGGGGGTGTCGACCACTGGTCTGCTTACTTGTTTTCTACGAGGAAGTAACGGAGCTAAGGGTAATGATCCAATTTGTCGAGCGTAAGCTCTTGTGATTCTTTTGAACTGGTTCAAATCCTCTAAGGAAGAGCGTAAGGTATTCCAGGGAATAGATGTTCTTCCTCTTTCTAGGGTGAGTTACTCGTTTTGGGAGTACTCAGTGTATGTGGGTTGTCTTGAGAATGACTAGCCATGCATGTGGGTTGTTTTGAATCTGTAGTCTATGTGAAATATTATATCAGAAATATTATTAACCATTCATACAGGCCCTCCTTCAATTTAAACGTTCTCTTTTTGTCTTTTCATTTATTAGATGGGTCTGATCAAAATATATGTGTTGGTATAAACCAGCTGGTAAAGGGGGTTCTTAACTACTGAAGAAGAATGAGCTTGAGATCATCTTTGTGCTCAAGCATGTAGACAAAGATATTCACACCTTTGACAAACCTAATACTAATACATTAACTTTCTAGTACTTCAATTATTGGCTGAGATACAATTATCGTAAGAAAACACGCATGCGATAAGATGATGGCAAGAAAAATAGTTTCCTTAGCTCTAGCATTAATCACACATTAACACAACGATTTGTTTTCATCATTAAAGACAATAACTTCAAAAAATATTGAAATAGCTAACTTATCAATAGATTCAGAAACTCTTACTTGTTACAGCATCCATTAATGAAATAAAGTTGCAAGTAATTCCTCCTCAATCCAATCCAATACAGGAATAGTTCTTTACAAATTCCAAAAAATGAGGGTCTTTTCCAAAACCATCGACCTTTGTTAAAAGATCAATCATCTTATTTATAATGAATCATTAACTAAAAATAGTTATTACAAGTACAAGCTAAGTAAAACAAAATATCGCCACGTGGCGTTATAATCCCTCTATTCTCTAAGAATCATTGAATAGTTTTACTGAAGTGGATGACTCTTCTCATATTCCGACCATTTAACGAAAAGTTCCTCGCATGTGTTGGCATACAGGACCCTGTGTTGGTCCATCGGGTCTAAAAGGATTTCTTTCACTTCTACTACATGTTCTCTATACTTAATTATTTTAACACTCAACCACTGCAAAATTGCTCGAGCCTTAATAGGATGCTCCATGAACTGTTGTACTTGACCTGGTGCCATGATTTCCACATTTTCTATCTTTGTTGTCCATGCCAAGTCTTGTTTTGCATGTTGTTTGACTATGTCATGCAGGTCGACAAAGTCTTCGGGTGAGCCGAATTCTGAGAGGTCGATGTCTTTCATCTCCGGATTAATCTTTTCCCATCTCTTTTTTCACTCACTCCACTTCTCCTGAATCTCCCGCTGAGGTTCCTGGACCATTTTTACCCAATATTCGATCACTTTCCTGATCCGATCGATGTTGTTATCCCTTAGCACCTGAACTGTTGTACTTGACTCGGTGCCATGCTTTCCACCTTTGCTATCTTTTTTGTCCATGCCGAGTCTTGATTTTCATGTTGTTTGAATATGTCATGCAAGTTGACAAAGTCTTCGGGTGAGCCGAATTATGGGAGGTCGATGTCTTTCATCTCCCGATTAATATTTTCCCATCTCTTTTCGCACTCAGTCCACTTCTCTTGAATCTCCCGCTGAGGTTCCTGGGCCATTTTTACCCAATATTCGGTCGCTTTCCTGATCCGATCGATGTTGCTATCCCTTAGCAACTGGATGTCGTGCTCTTCGGCGTCTCGACCCTTTTGAATCGCACTGATGTAATCAATCATTGCTACTACTTGGTGATATTTCTCATACCACCTTTCCACGTCCTTGCAGGTCGCTAGTGCCATAAGGGTGTCTTCTTGGAAATCGGTTATATCTGCAGTGAAAAGGTGTCGTTCATTCGAGAATTTGGCATAAGCATCTTAGAACTCACTTCTCAAAAACACTATGGCTTGTATGGAGTCCTGATAATATTTTTCCAAATGGTGCATATGCTCCAACTCAAGTGCAACGACCAGCTCCTTTTTATCTCTTCTTTCTCTATCCAATGTGGCATTCGTGATAGCCATCCCTGCGTCGATAAGCTCAGATGTCTTGGTGTGCTCTGTGTTGAGCAGCTTCTCCTCCATAGTGATGAGAATCGAGCTATCTAACGTGAGCCTCCTCTTCTTAGTGGTCCTCTTCATGATGGCTTTTCTCTTCCTGTCATAGGAGATCGCTTGTATGTCAACGACCTCGTCAACAGGTTCGGGGATTTGTTGCTCTCCTCAGATTAGAGTATTTCCCAGGCTCTTTGTTGTGTGTATCTATTCTAGAACGGGTTCCTAAACTTATTCTATATGTTCTGATGGCTCAACCTCTGTTTGTTTCTCATCGACTGGTGAGGTATTGACCAAAACTGAAGAACCAAGGGTAGGTTCGATACTTACTTGGTAATCAGTTGTCAAAGTGTAGAATTTTTGTTGTGGAATATCCTCTTTCTGGCCACCCAATCCTAGGTCATCCCTTGAGCTGTCAATTGGGGTTACCGGAAAGTCGAGTAGCTCATTTTCTAAGACACCTTCGACCTCATGGTCGCTCTATGGAAGGTTTTGAATTGAAGCATTATGACCTGGGGTAGATGCTTTCTCAAGTTCCTTTTCCTATGTAATCTGCACTGGACTCACCAGGGACACCTTCGAACTCTCCTCATCATCGTAGATGGTTATTAAGTCAAAAAAGGGGTTTGGTACACTTTTCCTACCTAGTGTCCTTCCTATCTCAGGCTGGGTTGAAATTCCCCCTAGTGACATGATCCGTGGTGGTGGAACTTCAAGGTTTTCTAGACCGATGATTTCTTCAAGTTGTATTGGATCTAAGCCACTTGGCTCTCATTTTCTTTTGATTGGGTCATCAGCAGGAATCTTCGACATCTCTACGAGATCAGGTTCATTTTGTAGTTGATCAACGATTCTCTGTGCCCCTTCTAGCAAGAACAATCCTCTTCTTTGTGCCTATGTAGTCTTTGTTGCTCTAATTTTTTCCATAACTCTGAGGGCCTCTTGAGCCGACAATTTTATTGTATCCACCTGTTCATCCATGCTCATAGCCTTGAACCTGGTCATGTTCAGGTTGGCCATCCTTTGTACTACCTCCTCCTAGTCCTAAGCGCACTCTATGAAAATTTCATCCTCAAATTTGTCATGCGCGTATGGCTAACAAGAGGATACATTTGAAGCATGTTGGGGGACTAGGCCTTTAGGGTCGTGCTTGCGGAATCGGCCTGTCGAGAACCTGAATTCAAGTTGGATCAGCCCTTCTTGTTTGGCTTGAAAATTTTCCTTTACCAAATAAAACCCCACATGGAAGTCGTAGGGTATGAAATATCGCTTCTTGTCCTTGACTAGCGTGGTGTTATAGCCCTGCAGGATAGTCTGATAGCAGATTTCTCCCACAATGCGTCGGTCTGGGACGTGTGCAGGGAGTAGATGCAATGCTTCGGTGGCCTCGAACACCCTGATATAGGTTGAGCATTCATCTAAATACTAGTGGCCTACCTTCACTACTATTTTCTTGGCTGTTGCGGATAGTCTCGAGCATTCCCGTTTAAATACAATAAAATGAATACGGGCGATGAATTCATCGCAAATGAGTGTGTATGATTTTTTGTACATGTTCTCCCATGATATGTTGAGATAAACATGAACAGGGAGCTCTGCAACATGTCAGATTAAATTCATGTCAACAAAGACATTTCTCACAAAGATCACATCGAGCAGGGACGAGGCCATGTGGAAAGCGGGCGCTTCCCCTTCTTTCGAAGTCTGAGCCTGTTGTACACAGATGCTGAATTTCTTGGAAATTATTGCTCCCCAGTTGAAACTGCTTCTGTAGGTCGTTGTTGTGTATGCCAAGGGCATCCATGCTTCCGAAAACTTGGAGCAGTCCTTCTCTCCATACAGTCGGCAGATGAGAGCCATCAAGTATATGTATGGATCCCTCGAGTTAATTGTCCCATACCAGCCATTTCTCTGGTTTGTAAACTTTTTGTCCTCCTTCCACCATGAGGCCATCAACCTACTGGTGTCGTAGAATTCATATAACTTCACCATGAAGTCTGTGTTTAGCCACTCCTCTGGGTCTATGAGTTTGTAGTACTTTTGTACTTTTGTCGAGAGGAACACTCAAACACACCCACCATTCTCATCATTGATTAAGCATTTTTGCGCATCTGTATGGTCGATTAGCCACATCAAAACCTCCATGCATGGGAAAATCGGGGTTATGCATGCTACCATGTGAAATTATGATTGTCGGATATTTGGGAACACATGGTCGTCAAGCGCCCTTACATATGGATCTTTGTGTGGGATACATTTCAGGTACTCCTCCTGGTTGATTATGTTGAATAGGTCTCTCCATTGTGGGAGCATTACTTTGGATCCAGTGTTTGCTTATGTATCGCTGAAGACCGGAGGTTGAACAAATTATTTCTTTGTTGAGGTTTTTACGACCGGATTTGTCCTGGGAGCATACTTCAATTGCGTCGTAGTACCAGGAGAAGAACCTTCACCTATTTCAGCTTCCTTTAGCTTGGATGCTCTCGACGAGTGTATGGTGGTTGGATTTCTCGAAGGCATTTTCCCTGCAGCTTAGAAAATAGTTAGACACTGTGCAAGAAATCAGATGTATATATAACGTATCTCAACCGTCAAATTGACAAACTTGAACGTATACCTCTGCTGCTTGTTTAACCTAGTCTTGATAATCTGAGAATTAGCACAGTCTCGAGACACTTGCTTTGCTTCTCTGGATGCTCTAGAATTCGAACTTGTGCGCATAATGAAATTGTTCAAATCCTTTATAGATATTTAAACAGTGATGAACTTACCTTGTTGCATCAACCATTCAATTTGGGTTATGAGTGTAGTTCTATTAAATCTTCCGCCAGATATTCAAAGACGTTTAAAATTAAATTCAATCATAGGTTGATGGCGCGGGAGTGGGTTGTAACGTGGCCTATCAGTGATTTCAAATTGTTGTTGTTCAATCGACACACGGGGTAGCAACATATGTGGGATGAAGCATTAACTAGTCTATTAGATGCCATAATCTGATCGTATCTCATGCTAAAAACATCCCATCGTTTCGCTAGTCCAGATGGTGAGTCGGGGGTCGGGGTTCCACTTTGAACACTTTTCGTTGATATCTCCTTGCAAAATCTTTGACGCCGGACGATATTGTCGTACAGAGATGACATGGCAAGGTTGACTTAAAGGTGTGACTAGGACATAGGAAACCTTAAGATGACTCGAGATGAAACTAGGTCGTACGACACCCCTATGCGACAAAGACACGTGGCACTCGAGACTAACGTCTTTGTTTACCCGTGTTATTCAGAATCGATACTTTTATTAATCTAAATGCTCTAAGACCCGATATTATCTTGCCGACGCCAAAAAGTATCAAGGATTGGTGATTGGTGATAAACCTACCCAAGTGCTCCCCGATTGACTCTCGAAAATTTCTCGATGTTGAAAGTGTATCAGGGATCGGCGATAAGCGATATGTTTATCGCAGACAAAATTGATCGTTTTAACCCTTCTAGATTTCCCCGACCCTGAGCAAGCGCATCGATCATTGGCTATCAGTGGTTTCTTTATGGCTTTTGTCAATGTTTATCCCTCCTATACTTTGTTGACGTCAATGGGGATCGATTATCTCTTGAAACTTTGTGGCGAAAAACTCATGCAAACCAACTCCGCCTTCTACCAATGTCGATGGTGCATCGGCGATCGGAGATTAGTGTAGTTGTGTGGCCACTTTACCTGCTTGAATTTTTCTGACGTCGAACACAAGCACGTTAGTCGCAATGTTGGCTACAGATTCTTAGTTAGGATGTCAAGTTCTTTTAGACACAAGGTTTCATTTAACAAGTTCAAAAAAACCCGACTTGATTGATAAGAGTCATGAAAGAAAAACAAAATAAGCCATCCCCAAAGTGAACTCAATTTAGACAGTAAAAGAAAACAAGTGGTACCCAAAAAGTGATAGAATTTCATAAGGCTTTTTAGGGTGTGTTGAGCGCTCAACACGTGTCCCTATTGGTTGAGCACTAGAGGATGTGTGGATCCCTTGCTATATTGTCTGAGAGTAAGATTTTTCATAACCCTAATTGTGTAAAGGGTACAAGTCATCCCCACCATGTAAAAGATAATTAATATTGTGTAAAGATTTATTATATTTCTGAGTTGTACAGGTTGGTCCTATTGTGCCAATAGACACATCATTTTGATGTGATAAGTCTTGTATAAATAAGAGTAGATCCCCATTGTGGATCTCTCTCACACACACTTCATTGTAACCTTCTCTCAATCTAGTTGTATGGATGAAGTGCGCACTTCTCTTAGGTGCAAGTTTCTAGGTCATAGAGCACCCTCTTGTGTGCTCTAGGGTTTATGGTGTGGGGGATCTTCTCTTGACTCTATAGCAAAGGATTGTTGGGTTTTTCCCTTGATTGAGAAGGGTGTTCCCAGGATAAACTCTTGTGTTCTTCTGCATGATTATTCTTCTTGTGATCTCGGTTACTGCATCTATTGTATATTTTATTGTTGCATTGTTTATGGTTCAAGTTCATGCTAAATTGAAATAAACTACATGTGCTTGAGCTAAGCATTAAAATTTAACAATAGGGTGGGGAATGTGTCTAGTGGTTGTGGACATAACATTCTCCCCTTTTAAAAAACCTTTGTTGTCAAAGATTCAACTTAGGATTTTATTGAATGTGGTGTCCAACTTCCCATGGGATGTCCTCTACATGAAAGTTCATCCACTTGATGAGACTCAAAAATAGATCTACTATGGAGGTGGCAAGTTTATGATTGTTGATGGATTCTAGTTTGAGGATTAACTTACCTTTGTTATCTAACACTAGTAGCACTATTTTTTTGGTGTTGTGTTCCTCAATTACCCTCTTAAGACATAAAATATAGAAAACGTTGTGGAGACACGAATTCTAGTGGCTTTAAGGTATTGGAAACTTCAACAAGCTTGTAAACGACCCTAGAGGGCTTGTAGAATTTAGGCACTAATTTTTTAACCTTCTGCTCGAGTGATCACTACTTTTGACATTGATGTTGAATATTATCTCAATCACCTTTTGCATTATTCTGGTTCACTGCAGTGTTGGTTAGCCAATTGCTTCATGATGTTTTCTACAACTGGAGGTTGACCTCAATCAATCTGAGTATGTCATGAGCACAATGCAAGTGTTTCTCCATCATTATACCTTTGGGTGGCAATGTAGATAACTCACAATGTCAAGTGGTGGATATCCATAAATGGCCTCAAAAGGGGGTCATCTTGTCTTATGTGTGGTATGTGGTATTATACCACCATCCAATGAGTGGGACCCACATAAATCACTAGAATTTTTTTTTGGACACAAGTAACATACATATCCTTGAAGGGATATATTGAAAACTTTTGTCTAGTCATTTGTTTGAGGGTGATAGGTAGAGCTCATGGCCAATGTGCTTCCCTACAACTCGAGTATTTATTGCCAAAAGTTGCAAGTGAATTTGGGATCCCCGTCACTCATTATCACTTTCAAGTGTCCATGGAGTTATCATTCATGAATACTTATGCTACTTGTCTAGCTTTAAAATTGCATTGGATGCCTCATAAATGAGCATATTTAGTGAATTTTCCAATTACCACCAATATTGCATCCATACCTTCAAATTTAGGCACTCGTGTAATGAAATCCATGCAAACCTCCTCCCATATTCTATCACAAGAATGTGTAATAGTTTAAGAAAGTCTTGGTGATTTGATAGTCTCTCCTTTGTTTCGTTAATAGACTTCACATTTTACAAACATAGTTTGGATATTATTCTTAATACCTCTCCATAAGGAATTCTTAACCTTGTGATAGGTCTTAAGGAACCTTGAATGTCCAATCGATGGGGAGGCATGGGATTTGATTGGATGAGCTAATTGAAATTTAAGATATATCTTATCTTTGCACCATGGTATGCCAATCCTCCAAGAGAAGAGGTAAGAAGTGCCTTGATTGGTGGTTGTATTTTTTGTTGGGTAATGGGATCTTCCTACATTTCTACTTTCATATATCCATTAAAGGACTAGAGAGGTGAGGAAGCATAAGGTTATTTCCCCCCTCCTTTTTTTCTCTGAACAAGGCATCTTTGACAATGCTTTCTTTGTCATTTTTGTAAATAAGTTTTAGTAGTTAAGCATCTTGGCCACCTACTTTTGTTCCTCTTTTGAAGAAACCCACTATTAAGTGTGTTAGGTTATCATGGTCGGTCTTTGTAAAGAACCAATCTAGTTCTTACGACGGATATCCATCATAAATGGGATAAATAATTGTAATCCATATTGGAGAATAAATATATTGAATAAGAATGTATATAAATGAGATGAATAGATAGATGATGAATGAATACAATTAAAGGGCCCACATATATATAAACCTAAGGGTCACCTTGATGATCATTGATGAAAGGTATTGACCTTTAGCTAACAATGTCAATGATTAATACTATGATTATTCATCATCATCATCATCATCATCATCATCATCATTATTATTATTATTACATTTTATTTATGTTACATTGTCTTCCCCTTAAAAATGCTTTGTCCTCAAAGCATGATTAGAGAAAGACCTATCTCTTGGTCTAACTCGAACTGTCTTCTCGTGATCTTTTGTTTTTGTAGTTGTGACACTTGATGAAACAAAACGATATAATATTCAAATTCTTGAAGTAATATGTTGCATCTTCTCGGTAGTGATCCATCCCAAATCTACCTTCATTGGAAATGTTTGATGATCGATTGTTCAGATAGAACTTCTCATTTTAGGCTTCCATTGTCGATTTTGTTTTCGTTCTTTTTCAATGTTGTAGTTTATTTGTCGGGATGATGAACATTGTTTATATTCCTCTTGACCTTCTCGTTGGTCGTAATGACTCTTGTGATTTGGATGACGATAAGGCATATGCATTTCTTATGGTTCTTGTTTGCCGGATCTCTCTTCCACTTTTGATGCATCTGGTAATTCAATTGGATCGGTGTTTGTTCCCTTCTTTGAGGTCTGGACAATATTTGGAATCTTCTTTATGGGATCAATGATAGTTCTAGATCTCTATTCCTCTTTTGATGTTTCTGGTAATTCAATTGGATTGGTGTTTGTTCCCTTCTCTAAGATCCGGACAGTATTTGGTATCTTCTTTATGGGATCAGTGATAGTTCCCTTGTCGACCATTGATCTTGTATTGACAATTTTATGCGACATTTTTCGTTGCAACTCTTTTTCATCTTATAACTTATTAATGTGTTTGATCAAGTCTCAATGATGACTTTTAAGGTGACAAATTTCAACATCCTTTTCGAATAATTTCTTCTCGAAATCTTGATTAGCTTGTTCTAACTTTTTATCACCTTGATTTTTATTTTTTAATTTCTTGATTTGTGTCAAGATTTTAATTATGATTTCTCAAACGAATGATCTCGTCGTTATTGTGCGGAAGTTTCTTATTGATGTTTTCAATCTCTATATTTTGGGTATTTCCCTTGTCGTTAATTTGTTGTTGTAGCTCTCTTATTTGTTGTTGCATTCAATAGATCTTTGAATCTTGGCTTTCCAATTTCTTTTGGTTTTTCACAATTTCTTTATCCTTGTTGGTAAGGATTTTGTTCAAATTCTTGATTTCCCCTTCTAAATATTCGAAATTTCCATATGGTAATTCTTCATATATATTTTCTGATGAGGGAACTTTTGTACATGATTCCATTGTGAAGTTCTATAACGTTATTCTCTTCTTTTTATAGAAGAAGGTCAAAAATTTCCTTTGTGCATTAAGAAGGAACGTACCCAATGTTTCCATCGAGTCAAAACCTAAGACTATGTCAACATCTTCTAGATCTATACTTTTAACAATGAATTGGAATACAAAAATATAATTGTCAATTCTTAAAGATAAATTATTTTTTTTATCTTCGTTCCAAAGTTTGATTTTCTCTATACTTGATTCTAGAATTTGTAATTGATTTGAAATATCCACGTCTATATAATTCTACTTGTTAAATGGAAAAATAGCGATGATGATATTACGTTATTGAATGGTGCCCTTAACTTTTAATATCTCATGAAAAATATATTTGATCAAACATCAAAAAATATTTCCTTTTTTTCATCACTAAAATCCATGTCTTTTGTCTTTTAATAATATAATAATATATTCTCCCCTTTAAAATTTTAGAAGTAACTTGTTTAAATTTTCTCTTCACTTGAACTTTATAACTTTTTTAAATTCCCTTTTTCCCTCAATGTTTCTTGAATACTTTTTTTTATAATACTTTCATGTTATAACTTTAATTTTTATTTATTTTTTTCTAAATCACCCTTTTTCAACATATATTTAAAGGTATGTATGAACAATCATTAACTTTCATCAACCTTCACCTTATTCACCTTACACCTGACCATATGGACGCGGCGAATAGATGGTACGATCTGTATGTAATTTATTTCTTTAATTGTACAAACTGATAGCGGTATTAATCGGGTATTGTACGGACAACAATTGTTGTGTTTTTTCGTAAGGAAAAGTAAAGTACGAGGGTTGTACGGATGAATCGATTGACTGAATGTACGAATGCAACAAATGATGTTAGAATTTTGTGTTTGTTTAACCATAAGCATTGCTACACCATTGCTACCCAACCATAGGCACAAAGCCACCCCCAAGCACATTAACCTTTGACAGAAATAATGATTCCGGGAAGCCACACTAGAATCAATAGATAAACCAAGAGACCACACCTTCTCCAAGGTAGCGCACAAGTAAGAGTACAAAAAAGGTTGAACAAGAGTGTGCTACACCACTGTAGCTAATGTTACTCCTCTTCCACACTTGTGCACTACTTATGTTGCTACTGCACTTCTAAGATATGTGCACCAACTGAGTGAGTGTGTGTTTTTCCAAATGAGATAAAACGCCTTCTATTTATACTAATCTGGCCAGGTGAACAGGTGTCTCTTCAAGCAGGGCCGACATGTCCTTTTATGCATATAATACTTTAATATGACTTATTATGTTGAGACGACTTGTCTTCCAGGGTTTTCACACATATGTTTAGGTTTTCTCCTGCTTCCGAAATATTCTATTCTAGTCAAAGGTTTATCCATGGAGGTTAATACCTCCCACAGCTACCAAAACATCAACACTCCCTCTTAGATAGGGAGGTATTTAACCATGATGTTCCCTTTTTGTCTTCGTAGCTTTGTTTTCCATGCCATGATACTCTCGTCATGGTTACGTAGACCATACTATTGTAGCATCATTACTATCATCATTATCCATCCATCTCATATGGCATGGGCAAGACCTACATGGTCTTGCAGACCCGTAGCATCACCAGAGCTACACAAGCTATCTCATGATCACCGAGATCATATTACAAGTAACACCATCACAGCCATATAGGTTATCGACTATGCCACTACCATACTAGACTGTCTTGTTGGTGTAGCAACAACTCAACATACTAGACCATCTCACTGGAGTAGCCTATATCTTGGCATAAAGCCTACAACTTGGCATAAAGCCTACAACTCGCCATAAGGCCTACAACTCAACATGAATCCTACAACTCGCCACAAAATCCTACAACTTGGCTCAAAGCCTACAACTCGGCTCGAAGCCTACAACTCGGCATGAAGCCCACAATATCCTTATTTTTGAATTATGCCATCAACTCCCTCTAACTAAGAGAATCCTCAAACCACCCTTCCATCTACTGTATGCCCCTATGCATCATGCAAAGTGTCAAGAAACCTTGTTTCTTCCTTATCACTGACTCCCTCTGAGTCCTTTCAAGTCTTGATTTTTGTGGTAACCTTCCTGGAATACGTAGGATAGCCTGCCCGAGATAGGAACAATAAGAGCAAAATTATTTCCAATATGATGGAATTTTATATAAGAACATATAAATTTCATGGTAATTCATTATAGCATTACCAAGGTGTCCTGCCTGAGAACAAGAACAAGAAATATCTCCTAGAGGAGATGTTAGTTCATTGTCACAATAAATAAATAATATAATACAAAGACATTAAAATAATAAATAAAAGTTAAATTAAACATTAATGTAATAAAAGGTCATGACTCTTCATAAAAATACCATAGGGCATGTGTGTGTGTGTGTGTGTGTGTGTGTGTGTGTAGGCAGGCCCTATCGTTGTAATGTTAGTCTCTAGTTTTGACTATATTTTTGCCTATATCATGTCAAATATACCTCCATTTTCATATCTAGTATCATTTCCTTCTGGCCTTACCATGACACATTTGACATCCTTTTACAACTAAATGGGGCTATTCAAGGTATTCCTATGATTCAAGTTATTTTTAATGTATTTTGATATTTTAAACTAATGTTGATACTAACATGACATGAGTTAGGTACTGTTCCTTTGAAACAGAACTTATCAGTACCAGGTATCGGCTTGCACTTAGTGGAGATGCCAAAGAAGATGCCAAAGACTTGCACGACATGGCCAGAGTGTATTGACAGTCTGATTCATATGATTGATTGAGTCATAACTCAATATGCTAACTCGGGGCGAGATTGTAGAACTGTTTTATTAAAATGATTTATGATCCACGCTTCTTGACACTGCGTGTCATGAAGCTATGAAGTTCGTTTTAACTGACTATGAGTCATTTTCAGATCTGAGACTCATTTAGATTAATGCACCTATGTTTAAAACTATTTTGGAGAGGATCTATATAAACTGGGATCGCTCTCAAGAAACGTTGGTTACAATATGCTATGTGATACGATTTCTGATAATACAATTTGCTATGCGTTATGTTATTCGTTGTTAAATGATTTGAGTTGTTTTATGAATTATGGAGCGTGAAGTATGAAACATTTTTTGCATGGAATGATCTGAGTAGCTCTGGTTTCGTTTTAGGGTGATTGCACCTCTTGGTTGGGCCCGCCAACAGGTTCAATTCACTGTCTCTTTTCCATAGTAGAGTTAGTTTATTTTTGGTTTTAGAATCTACATGTAAGTTAGTTTTGAGCTTGGAATTACTCTGTTAGATTCTTGCTTAGCCATTCTTCGGTTAGATCATTTTCAGTTTGATATTATCTCATAGATTGATGAACGTTGAATGTGTTATTTATCTCTGTAGAACTTGAAGAATGAACCAAGTGCTTAACCTAGATTTGCTTTGTTTTTAGTTTTCAGTTTGATCATGATTTAAAGAGAATGCGAGTTTAGATTTACTCTGTTCTGTTAGGATAGTTAGCTTATAGTCTGTTTTTTAGTTTTCAGTTTGATCATGATTTAAAGAGAATGTGAGTTTAGATTTACTTTGTTCTGTTAGGATAGTAAGCTTATAGTCGGATTAAAGGAAGCTTCCAGTACCTGTAGGGTAAATAGGACATTTATTTGTTTCACCTGTGGTTAGATTTAGAACTGTTTTTTTATGCTTAGATTAAAAGGTTTTTAAAAATGATCTATCTTTTATGGTTTAGATAGATATGATGATGATTATATGTTTAAGCTAATGGTAGATGGTCTTGGGATATTACATCAGATCAGGAATAGAAGTACCTATACTTAAACTCAGAAGTGTTTTCATTTGATGAATTAGACAAGAGATGATTAGTTTCAAGATAATCATTAGGGTTCAGTTTCTAAGAGAAAGTTTGTGTTTTCTTCTCAGAATAACCTTTAGATAGGAATTAGAATCTTACCAGCACATATAGTGTAGCAACTCTAAGTTCACTTACCCTAGTTTGACAATTCAGTGTTTTCAGGTAATTAAAAATCTTTAATATAACAGCCTGACATTTTTGGCGCCGTTGTCGAGGATTTGTTTAGAAGGTAAGTTAGATAATTGTTTTGGTTATTTTCTTAAAATGTATTTGGTTTGGTGTGGTAGTTAGCAGGTTGATGAAAGAGGAGTTGTGAAACGAAGGGTGAGAACCGACATATCTGTTATCACAGGTTCCTCTAAAACTCAATCTTAGTTTTTCTTTCATCTAGTATGTTTTCATGAGAAATAGAGATCATAGAGGTAGATTTAGGGGAAAAACAAAAAAACAAAAAGAAGAAACCTCCACCCAAAAAGAAATAGAAACTGAGACTGGAACTCTGGCTGAGGAAACCATAGAGCAAAACATAGAACTAGGAAACACCACATACCAACAAATTCAAATTTCTAGTGATCCAAACTTGGTTGACACAATTAATCCAGAAGAAGTGCAAGCTATTCTCAGGAACCCTGACACTATAGTTTCACAAATAACATCTGCAATTGTTGAATCAAAGGTAATAAGATCCTCAAAAGAACCAATAGGAGATAGCAATTATGTCAAAAATAATCCAGAGAGGTGGGATTTCACACCCTCACTAAAGAAAGATCAGATTGCATATACAATTTTTGGTAACCTTTTTAACATGGTAGAAAGAGGGAGAGAATTGGATAGAAGAGAATGAGGAGAAATTCATGTTGAAAATGAAGAAGAATAACAAGTAGAGACTGAGCTAAGACCAGAAACCACCTTTGGGTTTCCTATTTTGGATTTGGTCCAGAATGTCAATATGAAAAATATCCCACCTTCGGCACTACCAACCTTTTATGGGAAAAGTAGTGAAGACCCAGATGTATTTCTTTTTGAGTTTGACATCCTATGCAGGAGTTATAACTATCTCCAAGATGCACAAAAACTAAAGTTGTTTCCTGCTACCCTGAAAGATTTTTCATTATGTTGGTTCATGAGTTTAGGAGAATACAACATTAGATCTTGGGAAGATATGAAGGAAAAAAATTTAAAGAAGTACCAGGACTATTGTAGACCCAAGGATTCTCGAAATGATATTTTTAAAATGCAACAACAAGATGAAGAGAGCCTTGAGGATTTCTTAGAAATATTTACATATACTCTTCAAAAATCTAAATATAATGATCTCCAAGATGAAGCAATCAAGACTCTTTTCTTAAAAGGGGTTTCAGATGAATATATTGACACTCTCAATTTAATGGCTTCAGGAGATATTTATCAAAAAGACTTTGAAGCAATCAGTGAACTATGTAGAACTTACTCAAGAAGTAGGGGGGAAACTGCAAAAAGTGTGAGAGAACCTGTCAACAAAAACACCAAAGTACCCACATCTGGTGGAGTTACTAGAATTGAATT
>ML781374.1:803355-842178 GCA_009831015.1 Picea engelmannii | reverse complement strand
TTCTGATAATACAATTTGCTATGCGTTATGTTATTCGTTGTTAAATGATTTGAGTTGTTTTATGAATTATGGAGCGTGAAGTATGAAACAATTTTTGCATGGAATGATCTGAGTAGCTCTGGTTTCGTTTTAGGGTGATTGCATCTCTTGGTTGGGCCCGCCAACAGGTTCAATTCGCTGTCTCTTTTCCACAGTAGAGTTAGTTTATTTTTAGTTTTAGAATCTGCATGTAAGTTAGTTTTGAGCTTGGAATTACTCTGTTAGATTCTTTCTTAGCCATTCTTCGGTTAGATAATTTTTAGTTTGATATTATCTCATAGATTGATGAATGTTGAATGCATTATTTATCTCTGTAGAACTTGAAGAATGAACCAAGTGCTTAACCTAGATTTGCTCTGTTTTTAGTTTTCAGTTTGATCATGATTTAAAGAGAATGCGAGTTTAGATTTACTCTGTTATGTTAGGATAGTTAGCTTATAGTCTGTTTTTTAGTTTTCAGTTTGATCATGATTTAAAGAGAATGCGAGTTTAGATTTACTCTTTTATGTTAGGATAATTAGCTTATATTCAGATTAAAGGAAGATTCCAGTACCTGTAGGGTAAATAGGACATTTATTTGTTTCACCTGTGGTTAGATTTAGAACTGTTTTTTATGCTTAGATTAAAAGGTTTTTAAAAATGATCTCTCTTTTATGGTTTAGATAGATATGATGATGATTAGATGTTTAAGCTAATGGTAGATGGTCTTGGGAGATTACATCAGATCAGAAATAGAAGTACTTGTACTTAAACTCATAACTGTTTTCATTTGATGAATAAGACAAGAGATGATTAGTTTCAAGATAATCATTAGGGTTCAGTTTCTAAGAGCAAGTTTGTGTTTTCTTCTCAGAATAACCTTTAGATAGGAATTAGAATCTTACTAGCACATATAGTGTAGCATCTCTGAGTTCACTTACCCTAGTTTGACAATTCAGTGTTTTCAGGTAATTAAAAATCTTTAATATAACAGCCTGACATGTAATATCATCATTATTGTATAATCAATTATTATTATATATTTATTATCGATTCAAAGTGAAGCTTTTTATTAAGAAACTCATGTGTTCTTCACATTGGTATCAGAGTTGGTCGCTCCCCTGTATCACATTCATTCCCCACACCCCCATGTTTTTCCCCTCACTGCAACCCCCTCATTCCCCACACGCCCCACGTCATTTTCCCTCACCCTGCATCCCTCATTTCTGTAAAATTTCCCCCATAGTATGAAATTGTAGCCTTACCACCCTCCTTTAAATCTCCTGTAACCCTCCCCACTCCCTCCCGTAACCCTCCCCCACTCCCTCGCGGCCTCTCCCCAATCCCCCGCGACCTCTTCCCACCCCCTCTCCACTCCCTCGCACCCTCTCGTAACCCTCTCCCACTCCCTCCCACAACTCTCCCCCACTCCCTCGCGACCTCTCCCCACTACCCTGCAACCTATTTCCACCCCCTCTCCACTCCCACACACCCTCCACCCCCTCCCCCAATCCCCCACAGTATGTGTCCCCCTCCCCATTCTTCCACAGTCTACATCCTCATTCACCCATTCTCCCACGGTTAGCGTCCATCTACTACATGCCCCTATGCATCCTGCAAAGTGTCATGAAACCTTGCTTCTTCTTGATCATTGACTCCCTCTAAAGTTTGACTCCCTCTAAGTCCTTTCAAGTCTTTCTTTTTGTGGTAACCTTCTTGGAATATGTAGGATAACCTGCCCGAAACATGAACAACAAGAGCAAAAGTATTTCCAATATAATGGCATTTTATATAAGAACATATCAATTTCATGGTAATTCATTATAGAATTACCAAGGTGTCCTACCTGAGAAAAAGAACAAGAAATATCTCCTAGAGGATATGTTAGTTCATTGTCACAATAAATAAATAATATAATACAAAGACATTAAAATAATAAATAAAAGTTAAAATAAACATTAATGTAATAAAAGGTCATGACTAAAAGTCGTGACTCTTCATAAAAAGACCATAGGTCATATATATATATATATATATATATATATATATATATATATATATATATGCAGGCCCTGTCGTTGTAATATTATCATTATTTTATAATCAATTATTATTATATATTTATTATGGATTCAGAGTGAAGTTTTTCATTAAGAAACTCTTGTGTTCTTCACATTGGTATCAGCGTTGGTCGCTCCCCCGTATCACAGTCATTCGCCACACCCCCACATTTTTCCCCTCACCGCAACCCCCTCGTTCCCCACACGCCCCATGTCATTTTCCCTCACCCCGCAGCCCATGTTTCCATAAAATCTCCCCCACATTATAAAACTGCAACCTTTCCACCCTCTTGTAACTCTCTTGTAACCCTCCCCACTCCTTCCCGTAACCCTCCCCACTCCCTCATGTAACCCTCCCCCACTCCCTCACAGCCTCTCCCCACTCCCCCATGACCTCTTCTCACCCCCTCTCCACTCCCTCGCACCCTCTCGTAACCCTCCCTCACTCCCTCTCGCAACTCTCCCCCACTCCCTCACGACCTCTCTCCACTACCACGCAACCTATTTCCACCCCCTCTCCACTCCCACGCACCCTCCACCCCTCCCCCATTTCCCCATAGTCTGCGTCCCCCTCCCCATTCTTCCACAGCCTGCATCCCCATTCTCCCATTCTCCTACAGTCCATGTCCCCCCATTCTCCCACAGTCCGCGTCCCCATTCTTCCATCGTCTGCGTCCACCTCACTCCCATGTCGTCCCTCTCCCATTCGCCTTTCCTTTCATCATTCACCCACCATATACTCTCCACTCTTATGCACCCTCCACTCTCCACAGATCGGCACATATCCTTCCACCTTAAACTACATACAATTATTTAATTCAAATAATTAAAAAGGGGATATTCCAAAAGGATCAAAATTACAGAAAAATACTCACCCCCAAACACCAGAAGGATGTCGGAATTAAAAACTCAAGTGGAAAAAATAGACCAGGAATGTAAAAGCATTAGGAAATCACTTGAAAAGTCAATACAAAAAAACTCACAATGAGTTACTAGAAGAAATAAGGCTCAACAATGAGGCACTCAAACAAGAGTTGACCCATAATCTTAAAGAAAAAATTTCAACAGAATTCAGAATCAAATTACAAAAAGGCATGGATAATCTAAAACAAGATCTTAAAGACGATATTTTTCAAGAACTCGGGGTTAACCTACAACGAGGTTTTGGAAACTTTAAACGAGAAATAAATGATGATTTGCAACAAAGTTCGGTTGTGATGAAACAACATCGGGAAGAAAAGCTTAATGAGATTTTAAAGTTAATAAAAGGCCAAGGAAACCAACAACCACCCAACCACAACCAAATGACTCAAGCACATCTAACACATCACCACCATCTCCGCCACCACCTCCCTACAATTCAAATTCCCAACCTATATCACAACATCAACCCTTAATAATTTATCCTCCCAAAGCCAAAATTGAACTATAAAAATACAATGGAGGCAATAACCAATGTGTGGCTTGGTTTAACAAAACTGAAGAATATTTCCATATATATAATATTACAACCGATGAAGAAAAGGTAAAATACGCATACATGTACCTCGAAGGAACTGCATACAATTAGTATCTATGGTGGAAATGAAGAATTCAGTCATATAATTGGAATTCTTTAAAAAATGAATTTTTTTTAAGATTCTAGGGCATCTTAGAAAAATATTTTTTTTCAAAACTAACCAGATTACAACAAAAAGGCAGCATAGATGAATTTACGCATAAATGGGAATCTCTTGCCACCCGAGTATTTGGACTATCTAATGATCAATTACTCCAGTATTACATAGGTGGTCTCAAACCACATATCCAAGATGAGTTAAGATTACATGAGGTTACTATGGTAGAAATAGCAATACGCAAAGCAAAAGCAACAGAAGAAAAACTAGAAGGCCAATCAAGATTCAGCAAGGTTGACTCAAGAAAGAGTGTACCTCAGACCATAGAAAATGACAAATACATACCACCCAATCTACGTGACGATAGAAGAAGAAGTTTAGAGTCCCAAAGGATAAAAGAAGGAAAATGTAAACAATATGGAGAGAAATGGGACCCAATACATAGGTTCCAGATCGAAGATAACTCAAACAAATTGTACACTTGCAAAGCAAAAAAAGACGACGAATCAAACTCAGCATAATCAATAAATGAAGGAATGGAAAATTTCCAAAATGACACTTCAGAACTCATAGAAGACAACACACCAAGAATATCGCTCGCAGCCATCACAAGCATTACCCAACCACAAACTCTTAAATTAAAAGGACATTATCAAAAAGGACATATCAAAAATGATAATGTCATTTTTGATATGTCTAGATCGTCCCTCTCGGAGGAGTAGATGTGGTTTTAGGAGTCCAATGGTTACAAACCTTGGGCACATACTCATTCAATCACCATGAACATTTCATCCAATTCAAGTGGCAATGGAAAAGTTATAAATTAGATGGTTTTCAACCTCCACAAACACAGGTTGTGTCATCACAACAAATGAAAAAAATGATTTGACAATGAGCAACCACATACTTCATCTAATGCCACAACATAGAAATAGAAGAATCGGAACAGGATGACTCCAGAACATCAAACATCCAAGATCTAATTCAAAAACATAAGAAGGTATTTCAAGACCTTCCCATGGAGTTACCGCCTCAAAGAAGAATTGAACATATAATTGAAGTTAAACCAGGATCAAGCCCAGTCAAGGTTAGACCATACAGATACCCTCATCACCACAAAATAGAGATAGAAAGATTCGTCCAAGACCTATTAAAATATGGTGTCATCACGAAAATAAGAAGTCCATATTCAACTCCAGTAGTGTTAGTTCAAAAAAAAAATGGATCTTTCAGATTATGCATAGATTACCGAGGGATAAACAAAATAACAATTAAAAAAAAACTCCATCTTGTTTATTGATGAAATTTGGATGAACTTCACACAGCAAGATATTTTTCAAAACTTGATTTAAGATATGGGTACTATCAGATTAGAGTTAGACTAGAAGATGTAGCCAAGACTGCCTTCCAGACACACGAAGGACACTACGAATTCAAGGTGATGCCTTTTGGGCTAACTAATGCCCCCGCCACTTTCCAAGCGACAATGAATGAATTATTTCACCCATACTTACATAAACATGTCTTAGTTTTCTTCGATGATATCTTAGTGTACAGTAAAACATGGGAGGAGCATATGAAACATTTGGGACAAGTGTTATCTCTTCTAGAGGAAAATCAATTCTATGCCAAAATGTCAAAATGTGCATTTGGCAAGGAGGAAGTAGAGTACCTTGGTCACATCATATCCAAAAAAGGAGTCAAGATAGACCCCAAGAAAATCAGGGCAATCACAGAATGGCATAAACCCAAAAACATATCCAAGTTAAGAGGATTTTTATGATTGGTAGGATACTATCGAATATTCTCCAAGAATTATTGTTGTCCCTTGACCAAGTTTTGAGAATCCTTGGTCAGGTTTGACCTATTTTGGGACTTCGACAGGCTGTCAAAGGTGGAGCGCAAGTCGAAGCAGAGATCGCAGGATCTAGACCCCTTTTTAGGGAACTTTTTGGTTTTGGGCTTATGTAAAGGGTATGGGGATGTTGTCCCATGGGTTTACCCATGTTTTGGCCCTTTTGTAATGTATAAATAGATGTTTAGGCAATGTAAGAAAGAGACGGGGGCCTAGAAGAGCCAAGTTGTAATTTGTGCTAAGTGCAAGTGATAGTTGTAAATGCTTTGTGCATACTGTGTGAGGCTTGCAAGGCTAAGTGAAAGTGACTGTAAGAGATTGTGTAAAAGCTTTGTGTTGTACCCTAGCTCGGGGAAGGAGGATCTGGTGAGGTGCACGCAGATCTCTTGTCTTCTACGGAGTAGGATTTTGATGTTATGTGCATGTAAGAATCTTGACCCAAGATAATAAAGAAGAGAAGAGTTGGTGGACGTAGTCCCAGGCTGGGGGTGAACCACGTATATCTTGTGTTGTGGTTGCTTTGTGCATTATGGTTGTTATATTTTTTAAATGATTCATGCTTAGTCTAATGATGAATGATTAGATGAATATGATAGCTTAGTGCCTAATGATGTGAATAAGATGTTAGATCTGATCTGTGTTGATATGCTTAGTGCTTGAATATATTAGATCTAGATGAATACTACAATGCTCTGTTATTAGGGTTTATATGTGTTGTAAACAAAGGATGAATATTAATGAACTATAACTGCTAAGTTCACTATTAAGGTGTTACAATCACATATATGTGTCTCAGCTAAGGTTGCAGACACTGGAGTCCTTCAACCACCCCTGCCTCTACCTCGGGTGAGACTTCATCTGCCTCGCAAGTGTTGTCGAAAGGGTCGGTAGTTAGGGTTTTGTTGGTGCAATGTTGAAGCATTGAAACCTGGGTCTTCCCCTGTGCCAACAAACATTTCTGTTGTTGGGACCTGAAACTGTGATTGTTGGGAACTGAGGAAAACAAAGAAAGCTATGTGAATAGATATGTTGCTTTAGTGCGTAGTATTCTACTTGACTGCGTGGCTCTGTGCTAAGAAAGGAGGCAGATCTGAAGAAAAGAGGTAAGATCAATGAATTTTTTTTATTAAAGAGGTAAGATCTGAAAGCTTTATTCTTTGATAAAGTTAATATAAGTGGAATATTTTTTTTCAAAAGTATGGATCTAGGTATGTTTGATAAATTTTGTCCTAGTCTGAAAACTAGGGCACAGTTAGAAGAAAGAATATTTGATACGAATGGATCTGATAGAAATAATGAAAGATATGTTATTCCTATGCATAGAAAGAATGTTTGGACTAACAAATGGATGAAGGATCCTAGGAAGAATTTTTTGCAAGTTAGTTACTATGATTCTAGTGCGCAGTACAAGAAAGGTTGGGGATCATTTAAGAGAAAGAGAGGATTAACCCTTTGTTACAACTGCAAAAGGTCGGGTCATCTTGCTAAGGATTACCCTGATAGAAGACCTAGTTGTCTTTGTTGTAAATCTATGGACCATGACGTTCTGGATTGCCCTAGAATGATTGCTAAGGTTGAAATAATGAATATGAGATAAGAAAACCCTGAGAAAGGCCAAGAAAATAAGACTATGGCATAATCCCGGAAAGAATCAGAGATTGTATTACTACAAATGAAAGAAACCCTGAATGACCACAGAGATATCAACTTATCAGAGATCTTCAAAGAGAAAGAGTGCATTGAAACAAGAATAGGAGACTTCAACATAGACTGTGTTCTGGATGAGGAAACACGGGTGAATATTATGACAGAAAGAACGTGGGAAATTTTAGGAAATCCTGCTATGATTCCTTCATTAAGAGGAATAGGATTATTTAGATGAAAGCTAATAGACCTATGTGGAATACTTACCCAGATATTTATGAGTTCTCATAGAACTTCGACAGAGGAAGAATTTGAGGTTATTAAATTTGTTGAGAACAACACCCCATTTGCTTTATTGCTAGGAAAACCATGGATTGAGAAAGATCAGATCTGGAGAAAAGAAGAAGAATCCCTAGAACAAAAAAAGAAAGAATTAAAATATTTCATGACTAGGAGAATCGCACACTTGATAGCAGAACAAGAGAACCAATCCAAGCTGCTAAAGACCAAGGATCTGGATGACGAAGCTGAAAGAACACAGAAAGACTTGAAGAACCTGTCCACACAGGAAAGCAGAGCACCTACCCTAGACAGAGAAGAAGTATTACATTTGAACCCTATGAAAGACCATCAACGGCGTGAAGTTATTATGCCAAGAGGAGATAAGAATCAGAATGAGAAGAGGAACCCAATAACACAGATCACAGGGAAAAAGGCTAGAAATCTCAACAAGAAGAAGGCAAAGTTGGAGAAATTATAGGAAGGTCCAGAGAAGACTTTGCAGAAGGAAGGTCCCCAGAATTCAAACTTCGTCAGAATATCAGAGCAACTCAGATTGGCACTTTTCCATGGTGAAGCAATATAACTGTTGGAGTCATTATGACCGTTAGATCGACGCTCCCAAATGGTTAGAACAATAGTTATGACCAGAAATATCGCCATCGGACCGTTGGGACCGTGCTGTAACGGACATAACTACATTGATAAAGGCTTCTTATCCGTTGGAGAGATCTGTTACCTCGTTGTCTACTTAGTCCGTCAATTGTTGCACCAAGAACACTTTCGCGAATTGTATCTGAGACAACAAAAGAACTCATTGCTACCACGTTGTGTTTACTAATCTTTCAACACTTGTTCTATTACATTGAGCATTCATTCATCGACCTGAGTTATCTGATCGAGAGCGTGCATGTCAGACACACTCAACACCATAGAGAAGTCAGTTGAAGAATTTCTAATCAATCTGATGGCCGAAAAATTAATGTCCGTAAGAATTCAAGGTTCATCGATGCGAGGAGTCCAAGCCTCCTCGTCGACTGCTCGCGGATATGGACCATCCCAAGCTATAGATGAGAAAAGAACGAAGCATTGAGATGACTTGGCAAACATGAAGTTAATCCTGACTATCCTACCTGACTACATCCCACCTCTGGCCGGCGTGGTGAGTCATGATAGTGTCCCAACGGACTTCGATTACACTATGCTTACTGTGTACCTCCCGAAGGCGATACGTGTAGTTCGACCGCAGCTGGATCAAATCATGGCATTAAAATTCAGCGACTTCAACCTAGGGGATCGCAAGAACTACAGCATGCTCGCTCCTCACAGGTATTTGACTAGGACGAAAAGGAAGAAGTCGAGGATAATCCCCCAACCATGGACTATGGCCCTCGCGCAGTCCACTATCCTGAATGTAATGAAGATACCGCATTTTGGAAGGCACCAAGAGGTTAACGCGTGCATTAATCTCATGTTGTCATGCTTCCATTGCAGCTATCTGTGGCTATATAGACGCATCACAGTCGATCCAGCGATGATCCATAGGATCACCAGATTGAGCATACAGGGACCCGACCCGCAAGACTTCTACCCAGGGAAGGTTGAAGACCGTGCCCTGGCACAGAGGATTAAAGATACCTATGGCAATGTAAAAAAGGGGATGTGAGGCTACAAGGTAGATTCCATCCAGAATGGCATAGTACGTCTGGCCTGCCAACTAATCACAGGAAAGCTAGTGAGAAAGAACAGACCCACACAGGTCACAGGGTTCGTTGTTGACCTCGCTGGAAAATGCGTGGAAGGACTACAGATGAACTGGGTGTACTTAGTCAACCAGTTAGAATTGGATTGTTTAGAAGCTCAGGATCAGGGCTATGAGTTCCATTTTAGCTGGTTGTTGATCCTCATCGTGTTTACTGCTTGGGAGATGCCGGAAGGTGTGACCTTCCCTAAAATTGAGCCATTCGAGTAGCTTGTATTCGAGCGATATGGGGAAACAATGGCACTCGAACACAGTATTCCATACCTACTATCTCCAGTTTAAGAGGGCTATTGGGGCTATCCCTCGTATGACGTCAAACACCATGCACCGGTTCAGGCCCCTTATGAAGTTCTGCACAGATCGACACTTTATTTATATCACTGTGCGTGCAAACGAGAGTAAAGAAGAGCTTCAATCATACTATAAGATCGTAGAGGAAGACCTAGAAGAAATAACAAAGGACTGGCCTGCAGAGCTCCTTATCCCTGCTGACCACACAGAGTTGTCTGACCCCAAACTAATCAGCAGCTCGGAGGCCACTCGCAAAGAGCATGACACACCTGGAACTAGTAGAGGGAAAAATATTGAAGGGGTCCAACAGTTGAGTAGTGCATCAGAAGAAACCGCTTCAGAATCACCTGGACGAGGAGGTGATGACAAAGTAGATAAAGAAGAGACCAATGGAAAAGAAGATCATCAGAAGCAAGGCAAAGTAACACTTCCTAGGGATCTTGTTGATGAGGTTGATCCCTCCAAGAAAAGGAAGGTTTCCCCCAAGAAACCTACTTCTCGGAAGAAGTCCAAATCTACTAAGACTAAGTTGCAGACTGTACTCACGCTCGATGACTTCGACTTCATCATCGCAGTCGTATCTGACACCTCATAGGACCTCTTACAGAATATTGGATCCAAACAAGCAGCCATGTATGATAGAATTGAGACAAAACTTAGAGGGGTATAGCAGGCCCTTCACTCCAGCTGCGTAGTGTCCACTACGCCCTCGCCATCAGAAGAACCAGAGTTGGGAGATGAGCCTACCCAACTCCGCAGAATAGTTGATGTGATCGAAGCTTGCCTTCGTCGCGGACAAGAATAAAAAGAACAGGCCATAGTGGCCTTGAATCAAGCACAGGAGGAAGTAGTAGAGAAACGCCAAGTTGCACAACGAGAGAAGGATGACCTCCAAACAAAGTTCAAAGAGGAGAAAACACAGATCCAGCAAGAGAAAGAACAGTTATTCGCGGAGCAGATTGGAGTAAACGAAGCAGTCAGTAGAGCACTTTTCTCTGTGACAGGGTTAGAGAAAAAGTGAAAGAACTAGTGGACCATCAAGTAGCGCAACTTGCTGAAGTCATCCATCAACTTCAACGGAGAATATCAAACCTAGAGATAAAAACAGTGCCAAGCAGTCTACAGGACGTGTGAGACCAAAGAGAAGCCATTTCCCAGAGTGCAGTTGAGAGAATCAAATCATTAGCGTTGGAATGTAAACAGCTAAGTGATCGCAGTGCACAGACTTATGAGCGACTTACTGAGGACCCTGAAATGAAGACACTGGAGTCACAGCTCCAGGAAGAAAAGCAAAAAGCAACAACACTACTGGCGTAGTTGAAGCTCTTGTCAGCAGTTGAAAGAATGAAATAATCCCAGGAACAGTGCACTGCTCAACAGTAGGTCCACTCCATACAGAGAAAAGTCATGGAAGTGACTCAGAGGCTCCAACCAGTCAAGGACAAAGCTTTCCAACTGTTTGAGGAGATTGAAGGCCGAGGAGAAGAGTTGGACCAAGTAGTCACTGCATTCGAACAGCGCTTAGAGGGACCTGTCAACGAAGAAGTTATCCAAGAATTCGTCGAGCAGCAAGCCTTGGCATAGCAACAGGTCAAAGAAGCTCGAGCCAAACTCAAGGCTTTTGAGGCAGAGCTACCTAGACCAAAGTGACTCGGGACGAGTCACGGGTGAGTGTTGGGGGCCTGTTGGCCCTTGACCAATTTTTGAGGATCCTTGGTCAAGTTTGACCTATTTTGGGACTTCGACAGGTTGTCGAAGGCAGAGCTCAAGTCGAAGCGGAGATCATAGGATCTCGACCCCTTTTTAGGGAACTTTTGGGTTTTGGGATTATGTAATGGGTATGGGGATGTCGGCCCATGGGTTTACCCATGTTTTGGCCCTTTTGTAATGTATAAATAGATGTCTAGGCAATGTAAGAAAGAGACAGGGGCCTAGAAGAGCCAAGTTGTAAGTTGTGTTAAGTGCAAGTGATAGTTGTAAATGCTTTGTGCATACTGTGTGAGGCTTGCAAGGTTAAGTGCAAGTGACTGTGTAAAGGATTTGTGTTGTACCCTATCTCGGGGAAGGAGGATCTGGCGAGGTGCGTGTAGATCTCTTGTCTTCTGCAGAGTACGATTTTGATGCTATGTGTCTTTAAGAAGATTGAACGAAGATAATAAAGAAGAGAAGAGTTGGTGGACGTAGCCCCAAGCTGGGGGTGAACCACGTATATCTTGTGTTGTGGTTTATTTATGCATTATGGTTGTTATATTGTTTATATGATTCATGATTAGTGTAATTATGAATGCTTAGATGAATATAATATCTTAGTGCCTAATGATGTGAATAAGATGCTAGATCTGATCTATGTTGATATGCTTAGTGCTTGAATATATTAGATCTGGATGAATACTGCGATGCTCTGTTATTAGGGTTTATCTGTGTTGTAAACAAAGGTTGAATACTAATGAACTATAACTGCTATGTGCTATGTTAAGGTGTTACAATCACATATATGTGTTCTAGCTAAGGTTGCAGACACTGGAGTCCTCTAACCACCCCTGCCTCTACCTCGGATGAGACTTCATCTGCTTCGCAGGTGTTTCCGAAAGGGCCGGTAGTTACGGTTTTGTTGGTGTGATGTTGAATTTTTGAACCCTGGGTCTGCCCCTGTGCCAACAATTATGCTCATTTAACCACCCCTCTAACAAATCTCCTTAAGAAAAACTCTTTCCAATGGAATTTGGAAGCACAAAAATGTTTTGAAAACTTAAAAAAATATTATGTCCACAACCCCAATATTAGCAACACCTAACTTCTCCAAACCTTTCGTCATCGAGTACGACACGTTAGGTTTTGGAATTGGAGCAATATGGATGCAAGATGGGCACCCAATAGCTTTTGAGAGCATGAAATTAATTCAAACAGAATGTTTACAATCCACTTACAACAAGGAAATTATTGCCATCATGCATGCATTAACAAAATGGTGCCAATATCTATTGGGAAGTAAGTTCTTGATACACACAGATCATAACAGTCTCTAGTACTTGTTACAACAAAAAACAATGTCAACTGAACAACAAAAGTGGATAGAGAAAATTGCCACGTTTGATATGGAAATTCTACATAAAAGAGGAAAAGACAATTGTTGATGATTGCAGCTATGTGAGACATTCTCCAACTTACAAACATGTGATATGTGGATCATTGCAGCTATGTGAGACATTCTCCAGTTAAAAACCTGAGAGAAAGCCCCTGAAAAGGGTGTGTGGTTCTTATCTGAGACAGATCTAGAACGTAGAGATGACCTCCTCCATACAGAGAGTTGAGAAGAACTCCAGATGATTATCTTGTGTAACACAGTGAGAAAAATGATCTTCAGAGTTGGGCATGCATGCGGTTGAGCACAAGGTGAACGTGTGAAATCCCAAAGTGTTGGCTGCATCGTCATGAGAACAGAAATGAAGATGATGTATTATCCTCCTTTGAGAATAAGAGTTGATGAGAAACTCCAGATGAATCTCATGTGTAATGCAGTGGAAAAGAAGATCTGTTGAGTGGACGTGCATGTGGACGAGCATAGGTGAACGTGATCCTAGTGGTCGAGTGCTAGTGAAGAAGTGGTTCTTTTGTGTAATGTAGTGAGACAACGATATGGACATCCCTATGAATGTGCCCCAAGTGGATGAGCACTAGTGGGTGTATCAAATCCCTTGCTATATTGTTCAAGAGTCAGACCTGCATGTAACCCTAATTGTAATGTAAAGGGTACAAGTCGGGCCCACCTTAATGTAATTGGTAATAAATGTAAAAGATAATTAATCTGGTTAATATTAGTTATAATGTGACTTAGAGAGGTCGGACTTGTTGTGCCAATAGACACTTATGTTTATAGGACAAGTCTAATATAAGTAAAGGTAGATTCCCCATTGTGGAATCATATCCTTCAGTTGAGTTTGGAAATTTCAGTAAGTATATCTTCTTGGGAAAAGTGTGCACCTCTCTTGGGTGCTAGTCTTCCAGGGTTTGAGAACCCTCTTGTGTGCTCAGTCTTATTGGTGGTGAAGGTATTTCTCTTGAAGAATATATCAAAGGATTTCGTTGGGTTTTCTTCCCTTGTTGAGAAGGGTTTCCTAGGATACTTCTTGTGTTCTTGTGCATGGTGTTTCTTCTTGTGATCTTGGTTGCTGCAACATTATTGTTTATGGTTAAGACAAATAAAAATTTGAAATGAACTACATGCTTAACCTGGATTATTAAAAAATCAACATGGTATCAGATCATAGGTCTTGAAGATCCCATTGCACAAACATTTTCCAGCCATCCTCTCTCACTTCTGCAGAAACCATACGACCCTCCTAGGGTTTCCAGAAAATCCATACGACCTTCCCCTCTGAGGGTTTTTAGCACTTAAAACTTGGACGATGGGGCTAAAAAGGACATAAGTGAGTACGGCCTCCTTCAGCTCACCTCCAACAAGTCTCAGATTGCATTTTTGAGCATTTTGACTTTTTGGCCCTAAGTTTCTAGGGTTTCGCCAATTTCTGCAAAAAAATTCAGAATCATGTTTCTATAACTCTTTGAAGAAACTCTTCAACTTACCAGGGCTATTATATTTCTCAAGGCTTATTGTTGGCAGTCATAAGTCCAACAAAACCTAAAAGTTCTAGTGTAACCTAGTCATTAGGTTTTCTAGCCTAGTTGACAAGGGTTTGTGAAGAATCTAAAAATGAGCAAAATCATGATGCAAGGCAAGCTTGATGATTCAAGCAAACTCGGTTCCAGGAAGACAAGACCTCAAAAAAATGAAGACATCAACATCTTATCACTCTCGAGTATAGTTCCTACCAATGATAATACTTGGTTAAATGATAGTGGTGCCTCCAGGCACATGACCGATCTTAGAAATAATCTAACACGTTTTGTTGAGAAAGATACACATCTACATGTTGTCCTTGGAGATGATGCCAGATACAATGTGAGAGGATTTGGAACTTCTTCCTTCCAACTAGATTCAGATATGCAACTTAAATTAGAAGAAGTATTATATGTGCCCGGAATGAAGAGAAACCCTGTCTCTATTTCGGCCTTGGAAGACAAAGGCTACAAGATTAATTTCTCAAAAGGAAGAGTTCTTGCATGGCACAAAGACTCTCTTATAAGTTATTCCAAGGTAATTGGTGTCCGAGAAAACAGCTTGTATAGATTAACCATCAAACCAGTCCAAGCCTTATTACATGACAATATCATCTTAAGTGAGTTATGGCATATAAGACTTGCTCACATTCAATATAGAGCTCTTCCAACTCTAGGGAAAATGGTAACAGGTCTACTAGAGATACAATTTCAGCATAAAGGTTGTGCCCTTGGCAAAAATGTTAAAGGATCATTTCCCAGCAGTGACAATCAATCTAAGGAAATCTTGGACTTGATACATTCATACATATGTGGGCCAGTGATTGTTGCATCTCTAAATGGGTACTTATACTATGTACTCTTCATAGATGATCACTCCAAGAAAACTTGGATTTACTTTCTAAAGAACAAGGATGGAGTCCTTGCAAAATTTCAAGAATTCAAAGCTCAAATTGAGAACCAGATCGGAAGAAAAATAAAAATATTAAGATCAGATAATGGAGGAGAATACACCTTAAAATAATTCAACATTTTTTGTATTGAAGCAGGAATCAAGAGGGAGTTCACAGTTCCTTACAACCCTCAACAAAATGGGGTTGTTGAAAGGAAAAACAGAACTATAATTGAGGCAACTAAAGCAATGATACATGATCAGATTCTACCTATGACTCTATGGGAAGAAGCATGTATGACAGCAGTATATGTTCAAAACCGAAGTCCTCATCAGATCCTGAAGAACATTACTCTAGAAGAATCCTTCACCAAAGTGAAGCCTGAGATCGGACACTTCAGAATATTTGGATGTCCAGTATATCTTCATGTACCCAAAGAACAGAGATCCAAACTAGAACCTTCATGAAGAAAGGGCACATTTGTAGGATACAATGAATCCTCAAAAGCATATTGAATCTACATTCTAGGTCAAAGACAAATTGAAGTAAGTAGAAATGTTACTTTTGAAGAAGAAGTAACCTTCTAGAAATCCAGGGAAGCTCAGATGGAAATTGATAGTGAAACAATACCTTCTCCCCCTTCAACAGTTCAGAGGGAGACAAATATTATTCCAGATGAACCAATAGCTCCAGTTGATTCAGTTTCTCCATCATATTCAGTTGCTCCAAGTAACATACCCAAAGACATTACAGTTGGACATAAAAGGCATGCTTGGGCCCGACAAACTCTATAAGAAGCAGAAGGGCATAAATCCCCACAAGGGACAACCAGAGAAAGCAAGAGACCAAAGAGATTCTCAAGCTACCTTTCAGCCATGACCCACATTATTGACTCAGAGCCAACTTGTCATGCAGAAGCTTCAGTTGAACAAGTATGGAAAGATGCCATTACTTAAGAATACTAATCTATATTAAAAAATGATGTATGGGATGTTGTTCCAATACCAAAGGGAAATTTTGTAGTGGCTTCCAAATGGATTTATAAAATCAAGCATGTTGTTGATGGAAGCATTGAAAAATACAAAGCAAGATTTGTGTCCAAAGGGTTTTCACAAATATAGGGAGTTGACTATGACAATAATTTTGCACCAGTAGCCTGATATACCTCCATCTGATCTATCATTGCACTAGTTGCTTCCATGGGTTGGAAGATACATTAGATGGATGTAAAGACATCCTTTCTCAATGGTGAAATTGAGGAAGAAATTTATATTGAGCAGCCAAAAGGTTTCTTTGTACACAACGAAAAATCTCATGTATGCAGGTTGAAGAAATCCCTATATTGTCTAAAGCAAGCACCACGTACTTGGTACGAGAAAATGGATGGATTTCTGATGAGTTTGGGCTTAAACAAAAGTGTTGTTGATCCAAACTTATAGTATCACATTGATGACAATGAGTGTTTGATTTTGGTTTTATATGTGGATGACCTTTTCCTCATCGGTTCAGAGAGACTCTTTGATGAATGCAAACAAGCATTGGCTGCTAAATTTGAAATGAAGGATTTGGGCTTGATGCATTATTTCTTGGGACTAGAAGTATGGCAGAGAACAGGTGAGATTTTCCTAAGTCAAGGAAAATATACTATGGAGATACTGAAAAATTTCAGTATGACAGAATGAAAATCCATGCCCACTCCAATGGTAATGGATTTGAAGAAAATGAGTGATATTGATTCAAGAGATGTAGATCCACACTTATACCGACAATTGATTGGATCTCTGATGTATCTGGTTAACACCATACCGGACATTCGTTATGCAGTAAATGTGCTTAGCCATCTTATGAGCCAACCGAAACATACACACTGGATCGCTGCAAAACATGTATTGAGATACTTACGAGGCACAATTGGTTATGGTCTGATATATGCATCCAGTGTGGACTTCGGCCTGCAAGGATATGCAGATGCATATTGAGTAGGATGCACAGTAGATAGAAAAATCACCTCTAGTTGTTGTTTCACTTTAGGTTCGGCCATGGTTTCCTAGTGTAGAAGAAAACAAAGCTCTGTGGCATTATGCACTGCAGAGGCAGAGTACATTGCATTGAGTGTGAAAGTTTGTGAGGCAGTGTGACTTTGCAAACTTCTGACTGAATTGTTCGATAATGAGATGGATCCTACTATTAATATTATGGTAGCTGCGGGAGGCATTTACCTCCACGTGTGAACCTGACGAGAATAGAAGACTCTGGAAAGCAAGAGAAAACCCTAATGAATTGGCTAATAACCCTAGAAGTCTTGTCGGCTCAAGAAGATAATTTATATTAGGTTATTAGCCTCCAAGAGAAGAAGTCGGCCATAAATAATAATAATATATTGAACAGACATATACCCAGAAGGAGAAGTCGGCCCCAACAAATCTGGCAGAACCACTATAAATACAGGGCGTCAATTCTCATTTGACACATCTCAGAATTGCAGAGCAGCAACTAGTGCGCACTGCAGTTCCCAGTTTGGTGCGCACGTGTGGAGGAGAGTTACAGGTGCAGCTGCTACAACAACCAGTCTTGGGTGTTGGCTTGGACTATCTCTTAGCTAGGGTTTGGACTATCTGATCATCCATTGTTGGTGTGCTATCCTTGGAGGAAGATACACTACACCTTATTTGGCTATCTAGCCTAGGGTTTGCTTCCGGAGTAATTCTCAGTCAAGGTTAAGGTGCTTGGAGGGTGGCTTCGGCCTATGGTTGGGTGACGAGGGTATCGTCAATGGTAAAATGAGCACACAGTCTTCTATATTCTAATAGGTTATCAGCCCACACCTCCTTCATTCAGTCTAAACGCTGGAAGGAAACATAGCCGCTAGGATATTGAGCTCATTGAGGAACTGTCTCTAGGGTTACTAGCAGAAGCAGCTCCCAAGACACTGCCGCTAGGGTTACTAGCAGGAGCAGTTGCAGAAACTCTTTTTGAAGCACCTTAAGTGAAAAGATTGACCTAATCTCCAGATAGATCAATGTGCCCTAACCTAGTGCATCTCCTGATACTCTCAGCAAGCCAAGACGTGAAGTTTAAATTTTTGGTCAAATCTAGGGTTTGACCAAGTCAAGCAGCCATGACTAACTCTATGAAGTCTGAGAACAAGTTAGATGGAGCCTCTAACTTCAGAGCATGGAAGACAAGGATTGACCTCATCCTTGCCAAGAATAAAGTACTAGATATCGTGAAAGGAAAGATCGTGAAGCCAAAGTTTGAAGAAGGAGAAGAGAAGGAACCGCAGAACGTTGCAGCTATGGAGAAGTTTAAAGATGTTGACATCAATGCCATGAGTATCATAGTGGATTCCATAAAAGACCACTTGATACCCTAAATCTCCCATCTTGACTCATTGAAGAAGATGTATGATGCCCTAATAAATCTCTTCTCAGTCAAAAACATTGGACAAGTTATGAGTCTGAAGAATGAGCTATGTGACATGAAGATGAATGAGGATGACAACATAACATCATACTTTGTAAGGATCTCCCAGTTAAGAGATCAACTACAAGCTATTGAAGAGATCACTTCAGAGAAGGAATTGGTGAACATAGTACTCAATGGTCTTCCCAAGACATGGGATGCATTTTTCGCAAGCATGAACACAAGGAAGGAGTATCTAACATTTGAAGAACTTTGGACTTGTTGTAGAATCAAGGATCAATGCAAAAGAGAAACCCCAAAAGAAGTACGATGATCAAGCCTTCACAACAAGATTCAATAACTTCAGGAACAAAAGGAATTTTGGTTCAAGGAGGAAGCCAAATCAAGAGAAAGACATTTCAAAAGTACAATGCTTAAACTGTCAAAAGTACGGTCACTACAAGAATCAGTGTCCCAAGCTAAAGAAAAGGAAGGAGAAACACGAAGCATCGATTGTTGAAGAAAAGGAACCTACAAAGAATACTAAGCAGGATGGAAGAGACTTCTTCTTCTAAAAAGGTAACAACACTCTTCTTATTTCTTGTACATATCTTGTTTGCATCGTCTCTATACATATCTTGTATATCTATCTCTTGGAAGATAATGTGTTCCAAGAAGAACTATACCTAGGAAAGAACAAACAAAATGAAAAATGGATATTATTAGACAATACACATGAAAGGATGAAATACAAATCATGTGGAAGCTATTGCAAAATAAGAGACTTAGAAGCAGCAAAGACAGAAAGAAGTCAGGAATCGAGAAGAATTGGAAAAAGACTCATGACATTTTGTAGAAAACAACAAGACGGAAGCGTGGACTCTATTAGACAAGAGAGCCAATTAAATATTGCAGAAGAAAATAAGGATGCAGATGAAAGCATGGACTCTGTTAGACAGAGGGAACCGATTATATGCACTCTTACATGAAGCAAGGGTTAAGAGGGAGATAATCCTATGATCCATTGAATAGTATGAAATATATATATATATCCATGGTAGCAGCCATGAAAGACAGTATGTGTTCAGCTCAACTCCAGAAGAAGACTTCTTCGAAGAGAAGCCTTAAAGTATTCCCAGTTGTCCATCCAGATCTGTGATCCTATGATAAAAGGAAGAAGTGGAATATCTAGGGCATGGAATCTATAAGAAACTCCATGGACCCAAGAGCTAAAGAAAAACATGAAGAAGAATATGAAGATTCCAAGAAAGAAAGAAAAGATAGAATAACCAGTCATAATATTAAGAATCAAAAGATTACCAACCTGATATGAACTCAATAAAAACAATCAAGCAGAGGAACTGAAATTCGTGATAAAGAACAGTGTATGGAAGACTTATGAGTGATAGCATTGCGAAGATCTAGAACTAGAGGTTCTCCCAGATGGAGGGAGAAGACTATGATGATTACTTGTTCTAGCAAACCAGACTTATCTCTACATAAGTCATTATATCATCCGCAACATCCATGAGTTGGAGTTCTACATCAAATGAATACAAAGAATGTTCTCCAGAGAAATTGAATAAAGAGCGTATGAAGAGCAATCTCAAGACCTTGAGGCATACCAGAAAGAAACTCATGTACGCAGATAGAAGAAGATAACTTGGTGGAGAACCTCTAGTGCACAGCAGAAGCGTGGTGAAGATTTCCTATAACATCAAGATGACTACTCAGAAGATCAGATCTCATGATGACAGAAGAAGTGCCACATGGATATGTTCCAGTTTTCCAACTATGATATACTCTATTGTTGAGATCTACATGAAGCCTTCACAGTGTTCCAGACTAAAGTACATTTGAAATCAAGCATTACATTATCCATGATGAAGTCCAGAAAGGAGAAAATGATTCTCCAATACATATCTCTGCAAATGAGCAGATAAGCAGACATTTTGGTAAAGCTTCTATCCAAGATAAAAGAGTTTGTGTACTCAAGCTGAAGCTCGTGGAAACAACTTCCTTCTTATTGAAAAAGGAAGAAATGACTCTCCAAGTTAGGAGGGAGCACTGAAAACATTATTGAAGACATTCATCTTTAAATTTGAAAAATAGTTCATCTTGGACAGATGCTTTCCTGTTCGGAAAGTGGATTGAGATTTTTGATAGACGGTGACTTCCCATTGTGGTTAACATGGGAAGTAGTCTGATTGTTGATGTATCATAGACAGCGATTCCCATTATGGTTAACATGGGGAGTGGTCTAGGGCAGTCTCTCTTCTTGAGGGTTACTCAAGAAGAATGGCCCGCCTCGCTGGACAACGATTTCTCATTGTGGTTAACATGAGGAAAGGTATGTTTTGGAGGTTGATTCAGGACAGTCTTTTCCTCTTGTGATTAACGGAGGAAATGGTCTAGACAGTCATTCCTTAGGGTTTATACATTCTCTCCAGGGCGCACTTTGATTAGTGTAGGAGGAATGGCCCGGGGTGGGGAATGGTCCAGGCTCAGCAATCAGGGACAGACATTCCTTAGGGTTTATACATTCTCTCCAGGGTGCACTTTGATTAGGGTAGGAGGAATGGCCCAGGGTGGGGAATGGTCCAGACTTAGAATTCCTTCGGGTTATACATTCTCTCCAGGGTGCACTTTGATTAATGTAGGAAGAATGGCCCGGGGTGGGGAATGGTCCATGTTCAGAAGACAGGACAGTTATTCTTCCTTGCTTGAGAAGAATAGTCCATATATCTCATTATTCTACTCTGAGGCAGATATTCTTTCAAAGCTCACAGATGTGAGTGAAAGATTGGCCCAGATAACTCAATTTATATCATAACATTGTTTATGTGGAGGTTGCTATCAAATGTTTGTTATGAAGACTATATGACAGTAGATGTAGACTACTGTGGTGGATATGTTCCACTGTTCCTAAGGCAGATATTCTTTCAAATCTCACAGATGTGAGTGAAAGATTGGCCCAGATGATTCATTTTATATCATAACATTGTTTCTATGCAGGTTGCTATCAGATGTTTGTTATGAATATTGTATGACAGTAGATGAAGAATATTGTGGTGGATATGTTCCATTGTTCGTGACTATACGTTGTTGATCAAGTACTTGTGTGTTACTTGGTGTGGTAGTAAACCACTGGATTGTAGTTATTTACTACTATGGATAGACACAGTTGTGTTCTATTTTTGTTCTAACTGCCTTGAAGACTATCAGCAGTTTATTGAAAATAATCACCATCCAAACGAATGATGAATAGAGATTTTCCAGAAGGAAATCGGTTCAAAGCATTTACTTCTCTAGATTATAAGAGTGGCTCTTGTATCACTCTATGTTGTGAGTGACTTATCCATCATCATGTCTAATTACTCAGATGAAGTATGGTTTCGAGAGATGATGCAGCTGATGGTGATGGTGATGCTCATGATCTAGTCATGAGATAGTCTAGACAACTATATTGATGTTATCGGTTAAATGGTATGTTTTTGTGTTCAAGACCATTACCTGTAATACCTCCCTAGCTAGGAGGGAGTGTTAATATTATGGTAGCTACGGGAGGTATTTACCTCCACGTGTGAACCTGACGAGAATAGAAGACTCTAGAAAGCAAGAGAAAACCCTAATGAGTTGGCTAATAACCCTAGAAGTCTTGTCGGCTCAAGAAGATAATTTATATTAGGTTATTAACCTCCAAGAGAAGAAGTCGGCCAGAAATAATAATAATATACTGAACAGACATGTACCCAGAAGGAGAAGTCGGCCCCAACAAATCTGACAGAACCACTATAAATATAGGGCGCCAGTTCTCATTTGACACATCTCATAATTGCATAGCAACAACTGGTGCGCACTGCAGTTCCCAGTTTGGTGCGCACGTGTGGAGGAGAGTTGCAGGTGCAGTTGCTACAACAACCAGTCTTGGGTGTTGGCTTGGACTATCTCTTGGTTAGGGTTTGGACTATCTGATCAGCCATTGTTGGTGCGCTATCCTTGGAGGAACATGCGCAACACTTTGTTTGGCTATCTAGCCTAGGGTTTGTTTCCAGAGTAATTCTCAGTCAAGGTTAAGGTGCTCGGAGGGTGGCTTCGACCTATGGTTGGGTGACGAGGGTATCGTCAATGGTAAAACGAGCACACAATCTTCTATATTCTAACACCTACTACTATCCATTGTGATAACCATAGTTGTGTAAATCTCTCTGAGAACTCGGTGCTTCATGACAGATCGAAACACATTGAAATAAAGTATCATTATATCAGATACATGGTGCAGAGGAAGACAATACACGTGAATATCTTCCTACTCATGAACAGATCGCAGATATATTCACCAAACCACTTTCCAAGACAAATTTCGAGTATTTCCGTGAGAGACTTGGCCTGGTGGAAAATGCCTTCCTAGATGAGAGGGAGTTTTGATGATTGCAGCTATGTGAGACATTCTACATCTTACAAACCTGTGAGATGTGGATCATTGTAGCTATGTTAGACATTCTCCATCTTACAAACCTGAGAGAAATCCCCTGAGAAGGGTGTGTTGTTCTTATCTAAGACAGAGTTGGAACATAGAGATGACCTCCTCCATACAGAGAGTTGAGAAGAACTTTGGATGATTCTCCTGTGTAACACAGTGAGAAAAGTGATCTGTAGAGTTGGAAGTGAATGTGGTTGAGCATAAGGTGAACGTGTGAAATCCCAAAGTGTTGAGTGCATCGTCATGAGAACAAAAATTAAGATGATGTATTAGCCTTCTCTGAACAGAAGAGTTGACAAGAAACTCCAGATGACTCTCATGTGTAATGCAGTGGGAAAGAAGATCTGTTGAGTGGACGTGCTTGTGGACGAGCACAGGTGAACGTGATCCTAGTGGTTGAGCACTAGTGAAGAAGTGGTTATTTTATGTAATCCAGTGAGCCAGAGATATGGACATACCTATGGATGTGCCCCTATCGGATGAGAACTAGTGGGTGTATCATATCCCTTGCTATATTGTTCAAGAGTTAGACCTGCCTATAACCCTAATTATAATGTAAAGGGTACATGTTGGCCCCAGCTTAATGTAATTGGTAATAAATGTAAAAGATAATTAATCTAGTTAATATTAATTATAATGTGACTTAGAGAGGTCGACCCTGTTGTGCCAATAGACACTTATGTTGATAGGAAAAGTCTAATATAAGTAAAGGTAGATTCCCCGTTGTGGAATCATATCCTTCACATGAGTTTGGAAATTTCAGCAAGTATATCTTCTTGGGAAAAGTGCGCACCTCTCTTGCGGGCTAGTCTTATAAGGTTTGAGAACGCTCTTGTGTGCTAAGTCTTATTAGTGGTGAAGGTCTTTATCTTGAAGAATATAGAAAAGGATTTGGATAGGTTTTCTTCCCTTGTTGAGAAGGGTTTCCCAGGATACTTCTTGTGTTCTTGTGCATGGTATTTCTTCTTGTGATCTTGGTTGTTGCAACATTATTATTTATGGTTAAGACAAATGAAAATTTGAAATGAACTACATGCTTAACCTAGCTTATTGAAAAATCAACAACAACATCGCAGATGATGCCCTATTACGAAAAGATAAAGAAACACAAGTTTTTGCAATATCAATAACCATTCCAGAATGGTTGGATGAAATCCGAACTGAGTATGCAAAAAACCTAGAGACTTGATATACAATCAACAATTTAAATCAATATCCTAAGTTTGAATGGAAAAATGACATCTTATGGTATAAAGGGAGAATCTACTTGAATAACAACTCAAGATGTAAAGCTAAGGTTCTTCAATAATCTCACGATTGCCCAACTGCAGATCATGTAGGATTTTTCAAAACATACTATAATGCATGAAGATCATTTTTTTGGAAAGGGACGAGTACAGATATTCGAAAATATGTAGCAGAATGTGATCTTTGTCAAAGGAACAAGAATGAAAATGTGTTGACCCCTGGGTTACTCCACCCGTTACACATTCCCAACCAAAAATGGGAAGAAATTTCAATGGATTTCATTGAAGGACTACCCATATCCGACGGAAAAGATAAAATATTAGTAGTAGTAGAGAGACTGACTAAGTATGAACAATTAATTGGAGTAAGGAAAACAGATTCAGCAAAACAAATGGCTGAAATATTCTGTAAAAATATTTACAAACTACATGGGTTCCCTAAGGTTATCGTTAGCGATAGAGATGCCAAATTTAAAGGGAATTTTTGGAGAGAATTTTTCAAATAGATCGGAACCTCTCTCAATATGAGCTCAGTTTACGACCCTCAAACAGATGGTCAAACAAAAGTCATCAACAAATGTTTAGAAACCTATCTTCGTTGTTTTATCTCTGACAAACAAAATAAATGGTTTCAATGGTTGCACCTTTCTGAGTGGTGGTATAATTCCACTTATTATACATCAGCTAAAATGACACCTTTCCAAGCTCTTTATGGTTACGAACCTCAATCATGGAAGGAGTTAGCCACTAGCCACATAAAAGTTGCATCAGTAAAATACCATTTAGACAAAAGTCAGAAAATCCTTTAGCTACTCAAAGAAAACTTAACAGTTGCAAGGAACCAAATGAAGCAACAAGCTAACAAAAACCAAATAGAAAGAGAGTTCGAAGTAGGAGACTGGGTATTTGTGATACTTCAACCTTACAAACAGTTATCCCTTAAACAACATGGGAAGAATAAATGGGCTCGAAAATTTTATGGACCATATCAAATAAATAGAAAAAATCAGTCACGTAGCTTACCAGTTGGATTTACCAGATAAAATGCGTATCCACGACGTCTTTCATGTATCATGTCTAAAGAGAGTCTTGGGGAAACAACAAAAGGCACAAACTATATTTCCTATGTTGGATGAGGAAGGAAGAATCATTTTAGAGCCCGAAGCCATTATCGCCACCCGGGAAAAGAGATTACGTTCTCGAGTAATCAAGGAATATATAATTAAATGGAAAAATCTACCGGAAGAAAATGTTGCATGGGAGTCAGAGAACTTTCTCCAGTTACATCCTTCCTTATCATTGCTTTGAGGACAAAGCAAAATTTAAGGGAATGGCAATGTCACAATAAATAAATAATATAATATAAAGACATTAAAATAATAAATAAAAGTTAAATTAAACATTAATGTAATAAAAGGTCATGACTAAAAGTCACGACTCTTCATAAAAAGACCATAGGGAATATATATATAGGTAGGCCTTATTGTTGTAATATCATCATTATTTTACAATTAATTATTATTATATATTTATTATGGATTCAGAGTGAAGCTTTTCATTAAGAAACTCTTGTGTTCTTCACATTCATATTGCAATTAAGTACAATAAGCATGTATATTAATAGTACATGCTACTAAGTATTCATTTGTTCCTAGCATTAATAAAATCTAAAGGATTGCAATACTTAAGCAGCAATAAAAATACCCGATATGCAAACCTTGAGTTTGGCTATTGTTCCGCTTGAGTTGTTTTTCTTCCGAGACAAGTATTCTTTCCAACCTGGAGAGTGTGTTGTTCCTCTGAATGTATTAGATCTGAGATCTTTATGGCTCTACGGTCGTTTCTTGGACAAAGATCCCTTCTCTTTCCAGAGATTCAAATATGTGGTAGTTTCTTTTTATTGTTTCTCCTATTCTACATTCATGTGTTTCGAAGCTCCAAAAATCAAACTCTTCATCCTTTGATGCCTACTCTTCAGTCTGTGGTTCCATTATTTTGCCCTTTGTTATTTGCAAGAATGATGTCAATCCTTTTCTTCCATGCTCTACCAAGCGACCATGCTTCTGTTGCGCCGCTCTGATTTTATGGAGGAAGTTATGACTCTCTTTGACTTTGACTTTGACTTTGACTAGTCAAACATTGACTTTGAGCCAAAAATTCAACTTTGATGTTTTTTATGGATGAGGGCGCCAGGAGATGCTTTGGGTTAGGGTGCACTAGGATATCCAAGAATTATGTCAAATGCTTCACTTAAAGTGCCCGAACAATCATGTTAGGGTTTGTTTCTACTGCAAGATCAGAAACCCTAGCTGCAACTGCAATTGTACTACAACGACCTGTGGATCTACCTTCCAGTGGTTAGACTACTCTGAAGGTGGTGTGGGCGCATAATCGATTAGAATGTTTTGCTTTTTTAACCATAAGCAATGCTACACCATTGCTACCCAACCATAGGCGCAAATCCACCCCCAGGCACCTTAACCTTTGACAGAAAGATTGATTCTGGGACGCCACACTAGAACCAACAGATAAAACAAGAGAGCGCACCTTCTCCAACGTAGTGCACCAGTAAGAGTACCAAAAAGGTTGAACAAGAGTGTGTTGCACCACTGCAGCTGTCGTTGCTCCTCTTCTAGACTTGTGCACTAATTTTGTTGCTATTGCACTTCTAATATATGCACACCAACTGAGTGAGTGTGTGTTTTTCAAATGAGCTAAAGCGCCTTCTCTTTATACTAATCTGGCCAGGTGAACATGTGTCTCTTCAAGCATGGCTGACCTGTCCTTTTCTGCTTATAATACTTCAATATTACTTATTCTGTTAAGTCGACTTGTTTTCTAGGGTTTTCACACATCAGTTAAGGTTTTCTCTTGATTCTGGAATATTATATTCTAGTCAAAGGTTTATCCATGGAGATTAATACCTCCTGCAACTACCAAAACATCAACAAATGATTGTATGGCTCTGTAATTTACGGCTATGTACGGATGGACGGTGCAACGAACATAGTACGATTGGTACAACAAATAGAGTACAACTAGTATGATGGACAACTATGGCCTACAAATAGAGTACGGTCGGCGACTATTGTGATGTGGAAAACATTTTGTTATTTTTTTTCTTCAAACCTGCAATGGAAAATTTATTTTTTCACAAAATATTGAATGTTTAATGGCCAAAGCCTCTTGTGATCAATGACCCAGAAAATCACAGAAACTCTGATAATATTATTTTTGTAGCCAAAGGCCACCAGGTTTCTTGCCAAGGGCAACAAATTTTTGACAAAAAGTCTAATGGCCAAGGGCCAGGATTAGATGATGAATGAATACAATGAAAGTGCCCATATATATATATATATATATATATATATATATATATATATATATATATATAAACCTAAGGGGAACCTTAATGACCATTGATGAAAGGTCGTGACCTTTAGATAACAATGTTAATTATCAATACTATAATTATTCATCATTCATTATTATTATATATTTTATTTATGTTACAGTCTTGACCTGAAGTGCCTCCCTAACAAGTACCAATGTCATTTTTGTTTTCATGTAAGATGGAAAATATCACTTTTTCATAAGTAGGTTTGACCATGCCCATGCCTTTCAATTGTTGGCTTTCAAATACTATAGGTCACACTCTATGTATCAACAGAACTCTAAGACCTAACTAGGAGGCATCCCATTCCACTCTAAAATGTAATAAACAATATATAGATAATATATAAATATAAATAAATATTAACACTAATTAATAATCAATAACTAAATATGTAATGAAGGGACACCTTCATGATGAAATGTCACATATCTTACGAAAGGGCACCCCTGCATGAGTATATATAAGGTCCTTATTCTCATTGTAATCATCTCATATCTTATATTTATATATTCTTATTCAATTATTATACTGTCGTAAGGGATTTATTTATAATGTTCCAAATACTTTGGATGTGTGTAGTTTGAACTGGATTGGTTCACTAGATTTGGTATCAGCCATTGGCCACACTTATTCAAACTTTGTCTAATCCATCTTTTAGCCAAACTCTATTTTTCGGAGTACTTTTGATACACCAATTTGGTTTTTGGCTCGGTCGTGAATATATATATATATATATATATATATATATGATTTTCCTTATTTCCACCTTAACCGTATTTTTCAATAGAGGCCTTATTTTTTTGTTTACTTAATAAGATTCCTTGTAAATATATTTTTATTCCTCCAACCAATTCGTTTATTTCCCAAACATCGCGATGCTCCTTCCAAGGTAGTGTTCCCACTAGGTTAGATTATGTTTCCACAATTATGTGTATCTGTTAGAGGGAGAATGCATTTGCGTAAATAATTACAGCGACAATAGTGGCTAGTAGTATCATAATCAGGATAGACAATATTCAACAATAGAATTTATTGTTTAAAAATTATCAGTGGATCTTTCCAAATTTTAGTTCAAGCCCCTGTAGACCAATGCTCATAAACGAGATTTGATACCCATCCCCTTGCTCATATTTATGTGTGAGCATTGTTGCAAGGGAATGATCGTATGCAAATGTATACGACGAGAACTCTTTCTTCAAATTTGGGTTGTGTTATGATCGGGAAACAACAATTGTATCATTTTTTCAAATGATTCTTTCTTAACTAGAGTCCATTTGAAAAAAACAACTTTTCTTTATTAGTTTAAGTAGAGGCTTAAGTGTTTCAACAAAATCAAATACAAACCTTCACAAAAAGTTGATCTTACCAAAAAACGATTATGTGGCCTTCTTATTTATAGGCATAGGAATCTACATAATGGCCTTGGTTCATTATAGGTCCACCAGAATATCATATTTTGAAATGATGTGGCTAAGTATATTTCCTTCTAAGACTATGAAAATACTCTTCTTTGGATTAAGAGAACTTCCATACTTCCTACACCTTTTGCATATTTATTTCAAATGATGTTGTAGGTGGTTTGCTATGTTCTTTGAATAAAAATAACATCATCTAAGTAGACCAGAACACTTTAGTTGATCAACCCTCTAAAAGTTATTTCCATGGCTCACTTGAAAGTTGCTCCAACATTGATCAGTTCAAAAGGCATTCTACGGTAAAAAAAGTTCCCCACTTCATATGAAATGTGGTTTTCATCCTATCTGACTTAGCTACCAGCACTTAGTTATAACCCAAGAAACCATCCAAAATGAAAACATTTTAGAACTTGACACAAGTCATAAAATCTACTCCATTGAAGGAACATGATAGTTGTCTTTATCAAACATTTTGTTTAGATTTCATAACTTAACTCATAATATGATTTCCCTTGTTTATTTTTGGAAGGCACTAGGTTGGCAACCCATTCAGAATGTGAAACTTTAAATATTATATTAGCATCCATAAGCTTTTTCAACTCTTTTTGAATTAATGGATCTAGTGTTGGATGTACTTTTCTTAGTTTCCATTGGAATGGTTTGACATCTTCTTCTAGCAGAACGACACGTAAATAATTATTGTGCCATATGCTTTGAGGTCTTCATAGGTCCAAGTGAATACATACTTATATTGTATGAACAAACAAATTTACACTTGTTTATCTATATTTGGACAACGGGTTCCAAGATTGATGTTCTTAGGATTTTCTTTCACGCCCAAATTAATCAGCTCATAGTTCATAGAGGAACTATTTATTTTTTTACATTTACGAAATTTTGAAATATAATATGAATCAATTTTTTTTCCAAAGCTAAGACTCCTTTGGGAATTGAATTGCTTCTAAGGTTTCCCATTCCATATTGAAAATTATGCACGACTTTTGCATGCTCTTCATCATTGATCACTACATATTTGAAAGTATCCTCATTAATTAAAAACTAGATAATCTATTGATCATTTACTGGTTAGTAACATTGTTTGGAATCGATGAGCTGAAAATAAGTTCAATAGAGAATCCATCAATTAATAGTGAAAATTTAGAAGCAACATAAACCAAAATGTTAGCGATGTATTCTTAGACCAAGGAATGGAATTAATATTAAAAGTATCAAATTCGTTAATCAAGTTCTATACCTCCAATTTATATTTTTTCAAATGAGGTGAGAGGTAATGGATAGAATTATTTACTTGCCTCATGATGATTTCCGAAACACCAAACGTTTTTACTTATTTTACCTTCAAATCGATATCTTTTTAAAAACATTGAATCAAAGACTCATATTTAGCACTGTTGTTCATGCATTCGAACTCAAGTCTACAAGAAATAACAGTGTTTTTCTATGTGGATCAATTAATATGCAACTTACCCCTGCACCTTCATGTGACTTAAAACCATCAAAAAATAATGTCCAAATGCCAATGTTTAAAACTAAGTTAGAATAACTACTACTATATATATCTACTATAATACAAATATCATCATGAGTCTTAGTGCAACAAAGGAGTCTAAACTATGTATAAGTTTCCAAGGGTGATTCTTCAATGATGTAGTTTCCAAAATCCATTTCAAGAAATAATTTCCTAATATTGACTATGGGAATTGTATAGGTTCAATTGATCCTTCCAATTTTGTAACCATGTGTTTCATATGAGCCTCTCGATCAATGTGGATTTGATTTTAATATCCTTTCCATGGAAACCATAGATGAGGACAATTTGGGACAAAATATCCTTGCATATTTTGAGACCAATCCTTCCCAAGAAACATACCATAAGACTTGGGAATATCAACAACAACAACATCTATAACCTGACATACCTTTGGATTATAAGCTATCGTAATTAAAACGTCTTTGAGTTCCCAATAACCTTTACATTTGACTTGTCCAATTGAGTAGTCTGGGTAGAACATTTTGTGGAGGTAGCATTATCTTGTTGCACAAAGAGTAAACATAGTTACCAACCTAATGAGAACTATGACCTCAAAACAAGAACTCTAGCCCTCGAAACCATATTTTTGCATCAAAAACCCTATAATCAACCCCTGAATTGAAAAGTGGTGTTGTTGGTCGCACATTTTCCTTTTTTGCATTTAAAATTACAGATTTTTTGTATTTCAAATTACAACCCTTTGTAACTATAACTTGTTGTGTGGGTAACTAAAACCTTAAAATCAACCCCTAAATCAAAAATTTATGCTAGCAGTAGCACCCTTCATTTTTCAGGGGGTTAAAATTACAACTTGTTTGAAACCATAGCCTTGAGAATTGGTACCATTACAACGAAAATCCTAAAATCATCCCCAAATCGGAAAGTGATGTTAGGAGGAGCACCCTTTTGGATTTTTGGAGTTGAAAATGCAACTTTTTTGAAACCATAACTTTAACAACCAATGTCGTTACAACCAAAATTTTAAAATTAACCCTCAAATCGAAAAGAAATACTAGTAGTGCACCCCTTTTTAATAAACTTAAAATTGCAACATTTTTGAAACCATCATCTAAGAAATTGATACTATTGTAAACAAAAATACCCAACCTACCCTTACTCCCCATCCCCATCCTCATCCCATAAAAAAAATTGTAAACAATACATAAACTTAATTCTGTTTTATCAAAACACTCAAAATAACACTGTAAAAAAACAAAAACAAAATAACAATGTAAAAATAAATTTAAAAAACAAATAAAAATAATATATTTTTTGAAACTATAAAAACAAAATTTACAAAATAAAGAAAATAAAATACTAAAGACAAACCCCTAAACCTAGATTAAAAAAACTTACAAACATAAACACAAACATTAAAAAATAAACTTATAAAAATATAATAATATTTTTTTAAATCATTTAATAACAGATAACATAACAAAGTTTTAGAAAGAAATACGAAGAAGACTAAAAGGCATCCGATAATATATGCGTGGTAGAATGTCTATGAGGTGGACACGATTCTAAGAATTAACTCCACCACTATTCTTCCAAGTCATTATTCGATGATGCATTGGAAGAGTAACTATGGTGAGGTAATTTTCAAAATTGAACCCACTCATGAACCTAGGATCATTGTAGATGAGTGTCATAATGATAAAACCAATCTCCTTTGTTGTTTGGTTGATTTTAGAAAAATGTTTGGTGCTAAACAAAGTTATCGACTTAATGTGAACTGTGACCTCAAAACGAGAACTCTGGCCCAAAAAACCCATATTTTTGCATTAAAAAACATCAAAATCAACCCCCAAATAAAAAATGGTGCTACCGGTAGCACCATTTTTTAAAACAGGGTCAAAATTACAACATTTTTCAAACATGGCCTTCAAAACTCAGACAATAGCCCAGAAAAACCTTAAAATCAACACCTAAAAAAATGATGTTGTATAATTTTATTTTATTTTCAAAACGTTAAAATTTTAGATAATTTGAAATCGTATTTTTAGCAATTGATACCATTAAAAACAAAACCTCAAAATCAACCATCAAATTGAAAAGTATTGCTACCAGTAGCACCCATTCTAAAATTGGGGTATGAAAATGACACATTTTTATAAAGTGGTAAAAGAACTCATCATTATTGTAAACAAAATCATAAAATCAACCCTTAAATGCTTACTTTTAAATCTTACTTTATCACTCAAAGCACAAGGTAATACATAATGCCATGAAATATCACAATATATTTTAAAAATTCAACATCACTTTTTAATATTTTTTTACTTTTAATAATAATAATAAAATGTAAATACAAGTTGCATTGAATGAAACATAAATTGCTTATTAAAAGGATTGTTATATTGTACATATTCAAAACATATGAGCTAAGAAATTTTATTATATTCTCCATAATCAAAACATAAAATTGATTCATAACTTCATGTAGGATCATATGTAAGTTCAATGCTCATTTGTAGTTACCACACAAACATCATATAGATCAAAAATACATAAAATGTTTTATACACTTATTCAGATTGACTCATGGATTCTGAAATACCATCAGAGTCTACATTGTCTTCAAATGAATGATTGGATGAATATGTATATGATTTATACTAATCTCTATTGTCAATTAATGCACCATCTGAGTCTACATGCATGCCCAACATTTCAGATGTCAAAATCTTTTTAGATCTATGACTAGGTTCAACAGACTCCCATCTTACATTTGTTTCTTGTGGCAACAACCTCTTGATAATATTTGTTGCATTGGAGCAAAGAGTTCATCTCTTTGTCAAATTGAAGTCATAAACAAGTATGTCAACATCATCTAATTTTAAGAGGTCAATGCGACAACGAGCTGTATTTTGACCATTTCTTTTTTTCTTTCTATTGACATGTTTCTCAACCACCATCTCTGACTTGTACACACCATTGAATGGGTGTGTACTTGTTGCATAACAATGCACTTCAATTGAAATAACATCATCATTTTCTTTCTCAATCTTTATAACCTTTGTAATCCAGAATGGATAACCATGTGGATCTTCAGTTGCTAAGAATGCAATCATGTTACCCTCCTTAATATCTTGTATTGAACCCCTATAAAGGTCTTCCATGGCTTCATGTTGTGCACGTGACCTTCGTGAACCAATATACATTTCTCTTTCATCTACTTATGTAAACTCAATAGCACCTTGAGATTCTTGTTGTTCAACAATGTTTGTTTCTTCATATTCATTTGGCATATTTTGTGGCAAATGAAATGGAGTCTTCAACAATCTATATTCATTTGTTGAGCTTGAAATTATGTCACTTTGACTATTGAAAAAATACACCCACCAAACAAAATCAGCAACATCAAAGTACTCATATGTATCCTTAATGGACCTTTTAAGTTTTCCAGGCATTTAGAATAATCTTCATCTCTATTATGCCTCTGTGCATTATGGATTTCAGCAATTGATTGTAAAAATAATAACTTTGATGAAAATATTGGACGATCTAGAATGAACTTCAAAAATGCTAAAAGTGATGAAGGCCCCCATTCTGCAGTATTTGAATATTGTTTTCCCCATATAAGTGTTTTCCCATCAACTTTTTTGAAACAAAATTCATGTTGGAAGCTAATTTCATTAAGTTGCTCAATAATTTTTTCTTCACGATGTGATTCCTGAATAAATCTTCACATGTCAACAAATTCTTCTAATATATGAAAAACAGGCTCTGGAATGTATGTTTTCTTAATACATTCAATCAATGATGGTAAGCTTCCAACATTTTCCCTCTTCAATGTTACTAAAAAACCACTGAAAATTTGATCAATATGATCATGAGTGTGTCCAACAAGAAGAAAACCAACTTTCACATTTTGAAATATTCCCAGTTCAACAAGCATGCTTATATATCCAAACACAATTTGATTTTTGTTTTCACGACTAGTGTTGTCCAACTGTAGATAGAGAACTTGAGGAAGATTTCCAAACAAGTGAATGAGAACATGATGAATTATGGTGATGGTCATATTTGCATCATTATGAATATTTGGAGCTGTGAAGTAAACCCTTGAACACATTTTTCCATTGAAAACCATACAACCAACCAAGTGAAATTGAATGAAATTCTCTTCCTGTAGTTTTTTTTGTGCACGGACAAAATGTGGTAGAGGTGTTTTCTTCCGGTCCATGCCATCAATTATCAAAATATTTGTTTGGAGCATCATAACACTTCTTTCGATGTTTGTACAACTTTTTTCTTTCACTTGATTGTTGATTCTGATGTTCTTGAAGTGCTTTCACTATGGAATCTGCACACGACATAAAATGAAAATATTGATCATATATTTTCATAGTTGATAACTATCCAATTTAAAAAAAAAAAAATAGTAAATACATACCTCTTTCTTCCCCTTCAGATTTATCTCTTATTGATTTAAGAGTAGCACATATAATGCAAATCCCCACCCTTGACTTATTAGGAATACAGACATTGTTGAATTGTTTCTTCCATATTCTTGTAAAATATGCATATGTAATAAAATTACCATTTTCTTCAACACCTTCAGTGTATCCTTTGTACAAGTTGGAATATGTATTGTGTATCTATCTGGCATACACTCTCCATGTTTGTAAAATAAATAACGCATCCATGACAATATAGTGTTTGTCAATGACCCACTCTCTCCTCCACGATGTACCTTTGAATAAAATGAATGATCTTTTTCCAACCTTGTATGGATTCTTGATAGACGAAGATTACCAATTGACTAAATTATTTTGAAAACCTTTCTACAAAGTAAAATATTCCCAATGCAATAATCATATCATGTCTTGGTGGATATCATGCACCCCATCAAATATGGATTTTGCATGCTCTTATTCATTGACAAATATGTCTTCCTTTTATTCAAGGCATACATGTAGTCCATGTTTTTCAAACAATTATTTTGACAACATTCACTTGAAATCAATTCACTTATGGAAATTGATTAAGTGAGAAATTATTCCCTAGACCTTGTATAACTAGAATGATTTGGATTGATACAAAAAGTTCTAGTCCTGGTCATAGACACAATTTTCTTTGCAATGTCTCCACTATTTCATCATCCTCACTAGAAGGATTTTTCTCATCACCAGAAGAAATATCAAGAAAAACATTGTCAGGAGATTGAATAAGAGAATGTAGGTCACCTTGATTTGTTACAACTGAATGATTGAGAACATGATCTTCATTCCTAGGTCCATCATCTTCATTGATAATCTAGTTGATGAGAGGAATATCAAAATCACTAGAAAAAATATTACCATCCTCACCAATGTCATTGGATCTTCCATGAAAATATTCACTTGAAGGAAAATCATCATCACCCATAAGACTATAAATGCCATTAATATTCTCACTTGGAGAAAATTTTCCATCATCGTCATCGGTACCTTGAAAATCCTCATTTGGAGGAAAAGTATCATCAACATTGTGTCCACCATTGACATAATCATCTTCACTGCTTTCAAAATCCCCACTTGAGGGAAATTTTTCATCATCGTGCTTAGTGCCTTGAAAATATTCATTAGTATCTTGAAAATCCTCACTTGGAGGAAAATCATCATCAATAACATTGTTGCCTTTTAATTTCTCACTCGGGAAAGAGTGTCCACCAATGGCATAATCATATTCACTACTCTGAAAATTCCCAGTTGAGGGAAATTCTTCATCATCCTCATTACTGGCTTAAAAATCCTCACTTGGAGGAAAATCTTCATTATCCTCATCGGTAACTTGAAAATCCTCACTTGGAGGAAAATCATCATCACCAACATTGCTTCCTTTAAATTCCCTATTCGGGAAAGACTATCCACTATTGCCATAATCATCATCACTACTTTTAAAATCCCCACTTGGGGGGGATTCCTCATCATCCTCATTCGTGCCTTGGAAATCGTCACTTGGAGGAAAATCTTTATCAATACCTTTGAAATCCTCATTTGGAGGAAAATCTTCATCAATACCTTCGAAATCCTCACGTGGAGAAAATTCACCATCACCAATATTGTTGTCTTTAAATTTCCCACTCGGGAAAGAGTGTCCACCATTGTCATAATCATCTTCACTGCTTTTCAAATTTCCACTTGAGGGAAATTCTTCATCATATTCATTGGTTCCTTGGAAATATTCATCGGTACCTTGAAAATCCTCACTTGGAGGAAACTTTGCATCCCAATCATTTAAATGTTGATCATAGTCTACACTTCAACGTACATTTTGATTATTTTCATTACTATTAAACTGTTGAATAGATTGATCACCATCATATTCCTCCTCTTTATCATCAGTTCCTTCAAAGTCTTATGATTTAGGACTTTTCTAGGAACATGTTGAATAGCATTGCTTGCAATATGATCAAACTTATGACTAGCTGAAAAATATGATGCCTCATTTGCATTACAAGCATTCCCATCGCATTTGTTAGTCCTAACATAAGAGGTATGCAAACAATTTGTTGATGCCTCAGAAATAAATAAATAAATTATCTAACGAAGCCATCACTTCTCACTAAGAAAATAGAATGATACAAATACTCGCCCTCCTAATGACATTCTTATAACTTGCAGAATGATCTTTTCCCTCTAAAATTCCTTCCCAAATTTTCCCCTCAAATTTTTTTCTCCAAAATTTCCCCCCAGTTTTTTCCCTTTATTATGTTCCCTTAAAAATTAAAAACAACTTTTACACTTTCATTTCGTTATTTACTTGTTAATTACAATATTTCTCATGTTTGTTTATTTATCCCACATTCATTAAACACAACGATGATCCATATAATTTTAGGTATATATGTAGACAATCTTCTTCATTTTAATGTATCCTACATTCATTAAACACAACGATGATCCATATAATTTTAGGTATATATGTAGACAATCTTCTTCATTTGTATTTATCCCACATCTGTTATACTAATAGTAATTTATATCATCTGTATTATATATACACAATCTTGTCTTGTCTTTTTACATTGTGTGAAATCTTCGACAATGTTCGTTAAAGGATTTGGAGCAAGCTACAAGGGAGAAACATCGAGAAGACATTCGAGGAGAATCTAGCATTTCAGAGGTTAGTTATTTTTTAAATTCTTACCATTTACAAAAACAACATTTATAAGATCATCTTTGAATCACATAAGATTTTTTTATGAGAAAATTATAAAAACCCTAAATTTGTTTAGATGTTTTCTAATTTTTTCTTAAAAAATCACAACTTTTTTAAAAAATTGAGACTTTTTTCAAAGAAATTTTAGCAAAATTCGTAAGATTTTTTCAAAAAAATAAGAAAAAAAAGACAAATTTAGGTATGGTTTTGTAAAAACATTTACTTCTTTTATTGTTTTTTACTTATTTTCTTTTAGTTTTGGCCCATGTTGTTAATTGGGTGATGTTTGGGGCTTGGTCGTGGGGGTTGGGGCGATGCTCAACATCGCCTTAGCCCCCGGACATCAAGACTTACTCCCAACATAGGCCTAATAACTCCATGGGTCAAAAAATAAAAAATAAAAATTAACTGTGTTGTAGGGATTTTTCACCCTACAGGACTTGAGCTCTCTTAGGTTCGACCAACGCTTAAGACAGGAATAGAGACATAAAATCAAGATATTCCTAGACCTGATTCATACATGAAAACAACCAAGGAAGCAATCATGCATGGATTGACAAATCATCCAATAGTATATCATAACACATAACTATACTAATTCTCTAGCAATGAACACATAAACTTATATGAACAATTAGATATCTAGGAAACATCAAGTACGTCTTATATTAATCAAAGAAGCAATATTACAACTTACAGATATAGAATGAAGAGATGGCCTCCTTGCAAGCTCCTTGCCCAAGTCTTGCAACCAAATCACCAGAGTAACTTTGTTAACTCTTTCCTCCTCCTTCCCATGGGAAATGGCTTGGTTCTTAAAGGGATTTAGGGATAAGGCCATATAGTTATTTGGATAATATTCTTGATTTCATAATGGAAGCCTTCTCGAGGCTAAACCCCGAGAAATCAGTGGGAGGTCTTATCCATCGAAACCAAATCCATAAATATGAGCTTCTAGACTTGGTCGCTCCCTAGACACATAGATAGAGCAATCAACCGTTCCTTGGTAGGCCAAAAGGAGAAACCAACCCTTTTGGTCACACCTTTAGTGAAGGAAAAGGGCGACCAGGTGGGAAATTGGATAGAAACTCAGGGAAAAAGTGGTAGGTTTTAAGGGTTAAAATGAGGGGTTTCTAGGGAATA